>CM021108.1:527433904-527765998 GCA_007115665.2 Sequoiadendron giganteum
AGGATACTAATTTCACCTTTAATGCCTACATTGATGCAGATTGGTCTGGTTGTGTAGATGACCGAAAGAGTACAAGTGGTGGTGCATTCTTTCTTGGAGGAAGATTGGTCTCATGGTTAAGTAAGAAACAAGGTTCAAAATCATTGTCCACTGTAGAAGCTGAGTATATTGCAGCAGCATCTTGTTTTACATAGGTACTTTGGATGAAGCAAACATTGAAGGATATAGGTGTGACGTGTGATGAGCCTATCCCTATATTTTGTGAAAATACAAGTGCAATAAATATTTCAAAAAATCCAATAATGCATTCTAGGACAAAGCATATATCTATCAGATATCATTTTTTGAGGGAGAAGGTGTTGGAGAATGAAGTCAAGCTTGAATGTGTGTCTGCTAAGGAGCAAATTACTGACATATTCACTAAGGCTCTTCTGAAGGATACTTTTGAGTATCTTAGGGAGAAGTTAGGGGTTATTTCCCCTCCTTCCTTAAACTAGGTGCACATGGAGGTGCATCAGTCCAGTGGATAAATAGATTCTTCTTTTGTCTGAACTGATGATTGAGGTCTACTCCTCAGGGGGGTAGAGATTATCATTGTTGCAGTATGAGATGTGGATGCACTCCTAAGGGGGAGTGATCAGAGCTTTATATGGTATAAGTTTCATGCAAAACTTTTCTTTTCTATTGATTTCAAAGGGGGAAAGACTGTCATGTGAAAAATCCTATTTAAATATAGGGAGAGAGAATCTTGCAAGGAGAAGAGAGTGCAAAAATGTTGTGCAGGCTGTCTAATCTGAAAAAGAAAGGGAAGAAAAAGCAAGAGAGTGTGTATGTTGTCTTTGATGGTTTTTCACATCATGTGTTGCCATCAATGACAAAAGAGGAGATTGTTGCAAGTATGAATGTGTTTGGTGGTGTTATCATTAATGTTTTCATTGATGTCAACACAATCCATAATGATTGCAGGTGGTACATGAATAGTTGAGATACTGTAGAAGTGTTGAGAGTACATGGAACTATATTTATGGTGTTGCAGATGTGTTGATGTCAAGTGATTTTGAGAAAATTAATAAATAATGAAGATAGTGTTGTGTGTGTGTTTTGAGTGTGCTCTGATAATGTACTCTATATTTATTTTGTATTGATCATATGCCTGTGCAGATCTGTATTATTATCTATGGGCTTCAATGGATTATATGTCCTTAGTTTTAGTTTTTGGGTTGATGGAGAGTGCAGATCTGTATTATTATCTATGGGCTTCAGTGTTTGGTGAAGCATGTTGTGTGATCCACGTGTCATCATCTTGTTGCGGATGTACGTACTTCAAAGTTCTTTGGTGTTTTCATTAGGTTTGGACAACCTGGTGTCTACACGTTACATGAAGAATAAGCATCAATTAAGGAAGTGTTTGATTGATCCAAGATGTTATATGGGTCCTAATTAAGTATGTAATTGGTCCACTCTCATTCTTATCCACCGCGAGAATGTTGAGTCACTTACCTAATTCGAATTTATAAAATAAAGGATGTGTAGCTGACCTTGGAGAAAGTTTCTAAGGTTGAAGATGGTATAAATACAAGTCAAGATGTTTCAAATTGGAAGTATGAGTGTGAAGTGTGTAAAACAAGTGCGAAAAGAAAAGTGTGTGAAAGTGAATCAAGGCAACAGTACTTTGATGTGTTAAATTCTTGAAAGCAGTGAGTTGATGGTGTCTGCAATCCTTTGATCAAGTTGCAAATGTGTGGAACTTATTGTGGTGGATTTCCTATTGTATTTTTGTTTGTAGGCAATGAGCCTCCTTCTAGATAGTGAGTCCTATCTATAGGCAATGAGCCTTTGTATCTAGACAGTGAGTCCCTTCTGGGCAGTGAGCCCTCTCGCAGTGAGCCTTTGTATTCGGTTTTGCATTACTATTATATTGTGAGCTAATTCTCACCTTGGTTTTTCCCTCATTGGGTTTTCCATGTAAATCTGGTGTCTTGGTGTTTGCTTTCTATTATGTGCATTTCATGTTTATACTTAATAATAGATTAAAGTTAAAGTGGAATTGATTAAGGTCAGAAGTAAAAGTAATTTGGTACAACTGATTCACCCCCCCTCTCAGTTGTCTTGTGCATTTCAACAAAGACTTGATTTCCTCCTTGACTTTAAGTGTATCACAAATCTTGAGCACAACTAGCCATTGTAGGTACATTAGCATCAACTATATGGGCTAGGCTACACAAAACCTCTAATGCTTGAGAATCGCTAATCAATTTTTGCATGTTATCTATTATAGGTACTGCTATGCTAGGTACTGCTATGCCAGTGAGATATTCAGTACTCACAAAGTCTTGAAGTCCTGGATCTTTGTCCAAATTTTTTAGGAAACAATAGTCTCAACATCCATAAAAATGGTGATTGTAAGGTTGTCATTGGTATGGTAGCATTAGGGATAGAGTCTAAAATGGATTAAGTATTGACAACATTGTGCATGAAAGAGTTGGAAGACTCAAGATCCACATAGAATGTAACAATAGTGCAGGATGTCATAAGTATACAACTATGTCTTACTAATGTATTGGCAATAGGACACCAGGTCGTGAAGCTCATGTGAGTTTTAAAACACTAAGTGTACCCAAGATGAACACTAAACTATCAAATAACCACAACAAAATAATCATAAACAGAATGCAAACAGGGAATACAACAAGAAATATCTATGTAAAGTTGGTTGAGACAAAAGTAGGAGGACATAGGCACCCAAGGGCATTTGTGTCCTAGGAAAGTTTTCCAAAAAATCAAAGACTGGTTGTGTGTAATTCTATTCAAGGATCCTTGGTCTAATAGAAAATAGGTCTAAAAGTAAATGTGTTTCTAGAATTTGCTCAATTTATGCAAATGCAAGAGTGTAATAATATGTGAACAATAAATGACATTCTTGAATGTAATTTTTTTAATCTAAAATGCAAAAATTGGTTGATTCTAAGATGCAAAACTCTGAAAATGAATATTTTGATGCAATTTTGAAATGAAACAATGCAATTTTTTCACTTTTTCCACTTTTTGATCTATATGAAAGATGCCTAAATTAATACAATTAGGAATTCCCAAAATAGAGATCTGCAAGCAAACATGGACTGAAAACATAGAGATAGAGAGGTGTGAAAAATTTGGTTGATTGAAGTGTAGAAGGATAGAGGTGCCAAAGGACACCTGTGTTCTTGATACAGTGTCTGAAAAATGAATATTTATTAGACTGTCTAAGTGCTCTATTTCTATGTGAAAACAGTTCTAAGAGTCACTATTCCTCCAAAATTTGCTCAATTTAAGACAATATGACTTAGATGCAAATGTGTAACAATGTAATGCCAATTATGAATGCAATTTTCAATGTAGATCTGATCTAATTGAGTGAAATGAACCTTGATGCAACCTATGATGTAATATGATATGCAATTTTTAAAAAAAATGTGTCTTTTATGATGCAAAAATGAAACCCTAAATGAGAAATGCAAAACAATGCAATCAAAAACTTAGATATAGGGTGAATTTCAGAAGGTATATAATGTTAACAGGTCAGATTCACCAAAATGAAAGAAAGCAAAAGAGAACCCTAGGTCTTATGTATAAAAAATATGATTCAAATTTTGGTGTTTGTGTGTGTTGTGAGTTCTTTTTTTAATGTTACATTAATATGGAGATCAAGAAGGTGTTTAGATTGACTTTCAACCATGAAGGTGAGCTAATGAGACCTGGATTTGCATATTTTAAGTTCTTGGAATGAATTGGAATTGATTTTCCCTAATTAATCTAATTATACTATATGACCCAATATGAAAAATGCAAGCTTTCAACAATTAATAGACTGAAACAAAGAATTACAGGTAGATCTGGGAAGGACAGAACATTGTGTACCTGTCCTAAAATTTTGATATTGGTATGTATAGGAGAACGGAGTCACCCAAGGGCATCTAAGTCATTATAGGGGTATCTTGTGTTGGTTTTTCAATTCTCTTATGCCAGATATGAGATCCATGTTTCTGCTTGCAAATTTGTCGAAACATCGTCAGATAATTTTGTAGGTGAGTTTCTGTGAGTTGACAAAATGCAGGGTTTTGAATGAAACAATGGATAAATGATCTTAAAACTCTTTTCAGTCCTCTCCAAACCTAAAATCTGCACATTCACAAAGAGAAGAAATGTTGTACCATTTAGGGGATTGCCTTAGTCAAACCCCATGTTAGTGTTTCCACTTCCACAATGGCAATGCTAATGATAAATGGATAAGTGATAGGAAGGAATGATGAAATCACAAATTTTTGCAACTCACCAACCTTCAATGGCTTCCTTGAAGGATTGAATTCATGTACATCACTTAAAGGTCTTGGATATTTCTTTCTTGAATGCTTGAATTTATTGGAGACCTACAACAAGGGTTAGCCTTCACAAACAATGATAACATGAGCATACATAAACTCACGTAGGATTTGACATGATGTTAGGATCTTGAGTTGTTGCAATAAAGCTCTGAAATACTACTCTTGACTTGCTTGATAGTGCTCTTGATAGTAATTATTGCTCATAAATTCTCCTTAATGCTTGTTAGATTTCAAATGATGCAATAAATAGGTATTTATAGGCATTTATTCTAATTTCCTAAAAAATAAATCCTAATAGCCGAAATTTGCAATTTGAATTTTGAATGTTAAAATGCTGACATTGATATATTCAAATTTGAATCCCAACAAAATAGGGGGACTTAGATGCCTAAGGACGTTCCAGTCCTGGCCCTATTTTCCAAGAAATAGGGTTTTAGGGGCAACACATTAAATAAATGACTTTGTTCAATGCTTGTAATTTCTCGAAAAGTGGTGAAAATGTGCTATAGAATGCATAATTTAGGAAATTAGGAACTTAATTAGGCTCAATAATTTAGGGGGGAGAAAACATAGTGTGAAATTGTGAAGGGTGACAATTTACAATGCTATAGTTCCAATAAAAAATAGCAGTTATAATAAGGGATGCTCTATTAGGGCACGTTTCCAGTTTATAACGGTTATCTTAAATAGTGCAAAGTCCTTATTCAACTTTTACACTCGTGTTCCTACTAGTTACTATTTTTTGTTAAAGGACCTAGTCCTCTTCCTATTTTCATGAGAGATTTGACTTCTTCTTTTAGTTTGTTCATATTTTTTAAATAAGAGGACTCTTGCAGAAGCTATATAGGAGGGGTATTATGTCGAGAAGTCCAACAACTAGATCTTTGCATGTATTAGATTGAATTAAAGATTTTGTTACATTTTGGTTCAAAACTTTGTGTATGATTGGAATATAATAGAGAATATATTTTGACATGTTTCCTTGAGTTAAGTAATTGAAGAAGATCCTATGGATGCAACAGGTATTGCAAAGCCACATTAGTTGAGATAATTCATTGAATTATGTATTTTAATTTCTAATTTATTGTTTCCAGCTTACATTATATTGAATGATAAATTTTGTTCAAAATTTTGAATGATTAGTTGAATTAGGATATGCTACAACATAAACAGTTATCAGTTACAGTCATAAGTAATAAGTACCCATGTAAGTTAATAGTTATTAGTATTTGCTTACCCTATTTTTAGGTAGGAGTTATTTTCAATTAAGAGCTTTTGATGAATTTATCCTTGCTCAATCACCTATACTAAATCGATATAGGACATCTAGGATTATTGAATGTATATATGGTGCCAACATCATCTAAAGTTTATGAATCCTTGGTTGGTAATTTAATGAATCCATCTCTTTAATGATGAACTACTTAATTTAGGGATCTGTAGGTCCATTAAGTCATATGTATGATCATCTACATTAGTTAATTAGATATTAGGGGAAGATATATAGGCTACACTTGAAGGAAACCTAGGAAGGAATCTCTTGGATCTTGGAAATGATTCTAAAAGAATTTACTTTCTTATAGTTATGAAGAGAGTTGCTCTTGGACAAAAATACATTCTTTTTTGTGGTGTTTTAGTAAGAGGTAAGGGTGTCAATCTTATTCTTGTGTTAAAAATTTCTTGTATTCATGAAATTTATACCCTAAGTGATTGGAATGATTCATTATGTAAAAAATATTGATTTGGGGGGTCCATTAATTCAACAATATCCATATTCTTATGTTTCTGGAAAATTACATTTTACATTGAAATTATGAAAAAAAAATCTTAAATCCCAAATGTGAGTGAAAAAGAGTGATTTCCACACCCTTAGATTCAAAAGGGTATATTTAAATGTTTGAAACTTGAAGTTAAATTTATTTGTGAAAATTGTATGGAAACACTAATTTTAGGACTTGTATGTGCATGGAAAATATATAAATGTTTGCATGATGAAGGAATTGTCTCAATAAGAACATTAGGAGGTTATGAGGATAAGATGGGAAAGTCAATGGTTTTATATATGTTTTGTTTGAAACCTTGTTCCTTATGCTTTATGTTCAAACATTATTGTATGGTATCATAGGAGGTAAGGAAAAAGTAACCTAGGATGTAGTAGAATCTGATCCCCATTTTCTTGTACATTGAATAAGGATGATCCAAGGAGAGGTTAAAATATGATAGACCTAAAATTAATGGGGAATCTTGTATATTCACAATAAGAAAGATAAGCTACAAGACACTTTATATTCCAAAGAGGATATATGGAAAGGATTGTGAAGAACAAGTGGGATTCTTTGGAATATTTGAGACCATGGCCTTAGATGAACTTGCATATAGATAATAGTATCATTGAGGACCTCCACTATGGAATTATCCTCAAAATCCATGCAATTGAGACACGTGATGACACTCCATTAATATAACTAGAACAACCCTCATTGTCTCTTGTACCATATATTTTATATTTATTGGTTGTTGTAATATTAGTTTATGATGATTTCCACATGTGTTCTTCCAAATCTTAATGTTGTGGTATTTTGTGCTTGTATGATTCCCTATGCTTATACTTGATATGGTTGGATACAGTTCCTATGACTTTCTATTAAATGTAATAATGTGATGATTCTCTAGACATGTGTTAGAATTTTATCATCGATATTGTTCCTTTGTGTATTCTTGATGAGTTATTTTATGTGTTTGTAGCATACATGTCCAACCCATGTATATGGATTTGAGTGTGTTGCACTACCCAAGTTGACTATCTACTAGTTTAAAGTGGTGATATTGAGGGTTTGACATGGTTGGGTAGCATAGAACCACTATTGGGTTATTGAGCACCACTTGGAGTAGCTCACTTGTCATTATGTTCTTATGGCTTGGAAAAATTATAGAGCTTGAGGTCCTTACTTGTATATTGTAATGTTTGTATATGGACAATGGGTAGTTTTATTTTATTTCACCCATGGGGGTGAGGTAATTTAATTTCATACCTTGGTATAAATAACCTTGAATTTGAAATGTGTATGGTTGTTTAAGTTAAGTTATTGTATTGTTTCTTTGGAGAAATAAAGTTGTATATGTATTCTTTCATGACATTATTAATCTAGTGTTATCATAGCTAATAAGAAATGGTACTCTCTCCTACTATTCAATCAAGGAATCTATGTGTAGTAGTTCTTTTATATACTCTTGGTGTAATTTCATGAAGGATTTACCTCTTTATTATTGCGATTTCTCTTAAGATATAGTCATGTCTTGAGATTTGGGCCATCTTTTGAGGTATTTGAGAACCACATGCCTAGTTGATGTGGGCCTCAAATATTATTGAGTGCTTAATCTATGCCATTTTTGAACAACATGAAGAATGAGGGAGTTATGCCTTATTAATTACCATTTTTTTTCTATCCTTACCTTATGTTTTTTTCTTTGCATAGTCTAAGTTGGAGATTACACATTAGAACTTGAAGTCCAAATTGCAAGTTGTAATTTGGAACCCAAAATATAAATTACGAAGATTATGTTAGATCATACTTGTGTTGGGTTCTTGAATTATTTATGTTTGTTTTTGAAATAATAAGTTCAAAATGTAGGTTGACATTCATACCATGACGTCTAAGTCACTTGGAGTTTAAAAGCTCAACCTTGTGATGAAACTTTATAGTCAAGAATGTTAATTTTTTTATATTTCAATTCAAAAGTGCATGTCAATATTTGGATTAATATATCTTTAGAGCTTAGCCTTCTGCTAGCTTCTATCAATTGTGAAGTTTTGGTTTGACCTCAAGTTTTGAAGTGCTTTATAGAAATGAGAACCTAAAGTTTGAAAAAATTTAGGTCATGCTTGGTATCCATTGGACCACAAAGCTTGAGAGTGTGAAATTTTAGATCAAAATTTTAACCATATAGTGTAATAGGTCAATTACACAATAAATATCAAGTTGGGCTTCATATACATAATATAATCCTTACTATGAGGTCTAAGTAGGTATGGTAGTATGTTGATTGTATCTTGGGGGTTGAAGGCTAAGTTGCTAAACTGAACTATAGAGATAATTGTCTAGGTTGAGTTGTGAGGCCAAATCATATCTTTGAGTTACTAGGTCATGGTGTAGGTCTAAGAGTGAAGTCTAAATATGTGAAAATTTATTCTTGAAGAATAAATTTTTTGAATTATCTCTTTTGAATCTTGAATCATTGTATTCTAGCTTCTAAATATCTAATTTTTGAGATGTCTAAGGTTTAGTATGCAACTTGAGGTCTAAGAGTTGTATGTTGGTATAGAACCCCTAATTACTCACTGAACCTTGATGCTTGAGTCATTCATGATATTTTAGGCTCATGACCTAGTTAGTATTTTCATCTTGTCATCATGCATAGTGGATTAGTAAGAATGTTAGACATGTCATTGGGTTGTGACTTGGCACCTCGTTCATTAAGTCTAAACATGTGCAAATTTATTCTTGAAGAATAAATTTCTTGAATTATCTCTTTTGAATCTTGAATAATTGTATTCTAGCTTCTAAATATCTAATTTTTGAGATGTCTAAGGTTTAGTATGCAGCTTGAGGTCTAAGAGTTGTACGTAGGTATAGAACCCCTAATTACTCACTAAAAATTGATGCTTGAGTCATTCATGATATTTTAGGCTCATGACCTAGTTAGTATTTTCATCTTGTCATCATGCATAGTGGATTAGTAAGAATGTTAGACATGTCATTGGGTTGTGACTTGGCACCTCGTTCATTAAGAGTGTTATGTGACATTCTTAGTATTTTTTTTTTATTGTAAAAATTGCTTTATCCATTATTTATATGTTAGTGTCTTACACAAAAGATTTAGCCATTATATTTGGTGTTAGAGTGTCATGTCCCCTTTTTTAGTAAGTTCCCATGATGCTACATAAATTTTGAATGCACAAGACAATTGAGGGGGGGTGAATCAATTGTACCTTAAAAATTAAAAACCCTCACAAACATTCAGATCCACATTAATCTAATTAACCCTTAATCTGTTAGAATGATTTAGCATGAAAGCAAATAAAATAAACTGAAACACACCAATACCATGCATAGATAAACACTAGATTTATGTGGAAAACCCAAGATGGGAAAAACCACGGTGAGGATTAGCTCGCAATATAAATTAATATCAACACCGAATACCATAGGGCTCACTGCCAAAGGAATCATTGTTGAAGGGCTCATTTCCCATAAGAAAGAAAGGCTCATTTCCAAAGGCTCACTACCAAAATAGAAAAGAACATAGAGAGGATTTTTACAATGAGAAATCCATTTCAAAGCAATAGAAAAATCCACCACAGCATCACCAACACCTTCGCGGTCTTTTTGAAGAATTATAGACACCTTCTACTCACTGCATTCAGTAATCTAACACATGAAAGCTCACACTGCACTTCATAAATTCACACCCTACAAATCTAAACTTCACATCATTCACATCATACTCATCTATATTACCATCCCTCAACAACTCAACACTTATTTATACCATCTTCAACCTTGAAAACATTCTCCAAGGTCGACTATGCACCTCAACTATACAAATTCAAATTAGGTCAACCCCAAAACATTCCCATGGTGGAAAGGAATGAATATGGACCACAAAACACCTTATCTAGGACCTAAATCCACTCATACATACCATGCCACGCTTCCACAAACATCAAAGCATCTTCACAATTAGTGTAAACACCTAAGGTCGATCGAACCTGTGTTAACACAATTAACACTTAAGTACATGCTTCCTCAAATCCAAAGATAATTCACAAACACCACATAACACTTGAATGCAATCTATAATATTCCACAACACCCTAAAATCCAAAAAATTCCTTTGTAACAACTTTTTACTTGAAGAATGTACACACCCAGTACACTTAGACAACACTATCATACACTGTAACTCAAGAAAATGACTTTTGAAGCACAAAACCATGAACATCTATGTCTAAAGAAAGATGCACACATTATCAACACCCTTCCAAATCTGCAAGACCTAAAACCACTCTATGAATAAATGTGGAGTAAGAACATTTCTCCTAGACACCTCTGCAATATATAGTTCACACACTAGTGAACACCCCTTCCTCTGCACAATGATCTAGCACACCAAATTCTAAATGCAACACCTTTGAACACTTCCAATCAACATATCCAAACCACACAATTATATCTTCAACCTAGAAGAAATGGGGAGCCAACCCAAAACGCTACTCTACAACACAGAACATCACCGCAACACATTGTTTCCTCTTTTGTTCAATTTTCTTAAAAGCACTTGGAGACCAAGCACCGAAAACATATCATCAACATCTTCAGTACTTCCTCATCAACATCAAGCCAACTAAAACATAGCAACTCAACCATATATTCATGAACAAAATATTACCAAAGAACTAATAGATGTTGACACCAATAGCTTACTAATGACAACATAATGCAACTAATCAAAGCATCATCAAGGAAAACACCAGCTCAAAACCAACTAAATATCCTTGCAACAAAATCCTTCTCATACAGTTTCCATTAATGACAACACCAATCTACTCATACTTGCAACAATAAGTTCATTTCATATTTCCTATGGGCTTAGGTAAATATTACAAAGGAAATGAATTTATAACCTTTGAGTGGGTTATGATATTTATGTCTTCATAATGCAACCACTTCAAAAAATATTTTAATAAAGTGGACACCTAGAGTGGGGGTCCCTTGCAATTAAAACAATATTTTAGTTAACCCCCTTATGTGGTGTGGGAAGAGGAATTTGAAATTTTGAAAAAAGAACTTTTGGAGGGAAAGATGGGAGCTCGAGAAGACTAAATAAGTAAAGCATTTTTCCAAACTATGTATGCTTAATTTATTAATTCACCCCCTCGAATAATTTGGACATTTCGTTCATGTATAATTATAAATTGGAGAATGGAAACCCATAATTCATATTTGAGTACTCCCATTAAGAGGTTTCACTTGAGCTTCATTGTGGTTTATTATTGAGGATTCAAGGCTAAGTGGTGATAAATTTGAGGGTCACTTGCATAAGACCTAGTTGTGAACTTACCATTGAGCCAGGTGATCATCTTAGTGTTATAATTGCTGATTTTTGGTGGCTACCTCAACACCATTTCCTCGTGTTTGGTAGGAAACTTGTTGAGTGCCATATATAATAGATTAATTGTTGGTTTTATGTGATAATTTATTTGGATATGTAGTTTCAAAAATAACTGTAATTTTTGAACTAGAAATGAATAATAGATTGAGTTTTCTATTGTGTTGATAGTTCATAAGTTTTTGTATTTAGTTCTTGCAAATACATCTTCTTCTTTTTTTCTAGTAATCTAATCTTTATTTGTGACATGAAATATGTGAGGCGAGAAGTTTAATTAGATATTACTCAATATTTAAATTGGGGATAATATACTGGTATCAAAGTCTTGATCTTGGCAACATAGGGAACACGGGTTGATGCAATTGGGTTAAAAGTGGATAATAGCATGACAAAGGAGACACAAGATGGTAGAAAGGAGGAATGATTTATTTGATAGAGGAAGAAAATGGTTGAGAAATTTTTGAAGTATTGATTAATTTTAATGTTGGTTAGAGAGAAATAGCTCAAACACTCAAAGAAAAAATGGAAATGATGGTATAATTCATGCAATGTCAACAATTTCTTGGAGCTCCAAAATCACTTACCCTAAAGGGAAGTAAATTGGGGTTAACTAAACTATTGGTTCTTTAGTTAATCTCTTCCAACCTAAATTCCTTCAAATAAGAGAAAATCCACTAGGAATGACAACTAATCTAAAATAATAATTTGTATCCCTTTGTATTGAAAACCAAAAATGCTTGGGAAAAGTTCATATATATACATGATGGGACACAAATGTCTTTAGACAGTGCATGAATAAAATAAATCAATACCTACATGTTTCTAAATCCAATGTGTGAAGAAGAAGCCATCAAGTTTACTTCTCTTCACTTGGAAGGTGTAGCTCATGAATGATGGTACCATGGAATGATGACATAAAGGCATAGTCTCATCAATGAATTTGAGGAGTTCAAACAAAATTTGGTTAAAATATTTGATAGGTTTAATCCAAAAAAACACTTTCAATAATTGGCCCAACTAGAAGAGTATGGATTAGTGGAGCACTACATAGAATTTCAGAGGATGATGATCAAATTTCCTGATGTGTTTGAGAAGATAATCAAGGTTTTATTTTTTGAAGGACTAGTAGAGCCACTAAAGGGTCAAGGAATTAGAGCCTTCCACTCTTAAAAAGGTGATCAAAAGAGTCCTCACCTTGAAGTCTACCTTGTACCAAAATAAGTTTTACTAAAATAATGCATTCATAACAAGAAGCTCCAAAAAGGAGAATTAAGTATGAAAAATATTCCACCACCATTAAAAATAATGAAGATAAAATTAGATACAAATAAATAAAATTTGTTCCAATTTCAAAGAACCTTGGTAGCATGGTCACAAATGACTTGGTAGGGGCCAAGTACATCACATTGAAGTTATCTCTAATGATGAATAATTTGACTCTAAAAAAGTGAATGAAGAATATAAGAGGAAGAAAAAAGCGGGGGAAATCTCACAACTATGTCTAGAACTTACAAGTACAATCCATTTAGGATTCACTGAGTAATATCAAGTTAAAGGGTCACCATATTGATCGACAGTTGGTGCTACCCATAATTTTATAGATGGCCTTGTGGAAAGATGAGGACTAGTTGCTATTTTTTTGAGGGATTTAATGTGTTAGTATATGATGGGTTTACCATAACATGTGTATGAAGGATTTAACAACTAAAAGTTACTCTTGGAGACCATCCAATATGTGAATAATTATAGGTGGTGGGATTGGGAGGTACTAACATGGTGCTTGGAGTAAAATGGATATAATCTCTTGGATAGTTCTCATATAACTACCAATCTATGGAATTGAAATTTACTAATGAAGGAAAGGAATTATTTCTTAGGTGAATTCAAATGGAGCACCAAAAGTAACAAATTCTAAAAGAATTTAAAAATATTCAAAAGAAGACAAGTAGCTTGAGAAGCTAGTTTCTTGATCACACCTATAAAGCCTTTCATGATCATGAAGGATTCCCACTGTATTGATGTACAATTTGTTTTGAAAAAGCATAGAAAATTATTTCATGACATACCCATAGAAATTCCCCCTAACGAAGGGTTCTAGCACATCATTGAGATAAAAATGGATTCAAAGCTAGTAATAACCACTCCTTACCAATATCTAAGGATCCATAAGGAATAAATAAATAAGTAAATAAATGAGCTCTTGGATATGGCCACATTAGGTTGAGATATAGTCCATTCACCTCAGTATTCCTAATAAAGAAAAAATATAGAACCATGCAAATGTGCATCGACTATTAGGAATTGAATAAGCAAATAATTAAGAATATATATCTTATCTTGAAAAATTGATGAGTTGATATACAAGATACATGGAGTAGTATATTTTTTGAAGATTGATTTGTGCTTTAGATACCATAAAATTAAAATGAGGGATGAATACATTCATAAGACTACTTTAAGATGTCATTATAGATATTTTGAATTTCTAGTTATTCTCTTTGGCTTAAGAAATGCTCTAAAAAAATTATAGATATTTTTGAATTTCTAGTTATTCTCTTTGGCTTAAGAAATGCTCTAAAAAAATTCTAATCTTGCATGAAAAAGGTATTTAGAAATCAAGATTTTTTCTTAGTTTTATTTGATAAAATCCTAATATATAACATGAATTGGGGTGGCTCGTTGTGTGGGGTACAGTGCCCTGTAAATGTTGTTTAACTTTTCAAAAACATGAATTGGGAGGATAATCTAAAGAACTTGGATGAATTCTTGGGCATATTGAAGAAACACTCACTCTTTTTTAAATGATCAAAGTGTAAGTTTAGACTTAAGGAGATTTTAGATTTAGTTTTTTATTAGTGAAAAAGTGTTCCAAATGTACCAACATAATATTCAATCTATCAAGGATTGGACCACTAAGAATTTTTCATAGTTACGGACTTCTTGGGATTGGAAATGTAAGGTCACAGTTTTTTGAACAGCCAACAACAAGGCACGCGTGGGAAATGAACAACCACATGAAGTTGAAGATTAGTTGTTGCAAGTTGTGCATAGTTGTTGTTCTATGAGTGGTACATGTAGGAGAGTGTGAAGATTTCAACAATGAAAATTGTGAGATTTGAAGTTGCACGTTGTAGTTGTTTGTTGTAGGTTTATGTAAATTTATTACTAGAAATTTGAATAAAATTGGATTGTTGTTGTTTTTGGATGTAGTCCAGGAAAGGGTGAACCACGTCAAATTTTTTTGTTGTCTTACATCTGTCAAATTTTCATTTCTTTTTTTTGTTGTAATTAAAATATGAATTTAATTGATAATTTGATTCCTCATTCCTATCGATAAATCCTAACAATTTGACCAAGAAGTGAATTTTTAAGTAAACAAATACAAAAAAATAGGATTTTAAAAAATTAAAAGAAATGAATTCATGTCCATGCTTGGTGTTCCAAATTTCTCACTTCCTTTCATATTGGAGTATGATGCCTTTGGGAAGAAATTGGAGCTATATTAATGCAACAATATCCCATTGATTTTGAAAGTATAAAACTAATAAAAGTAGAAAATAACCTTTCTATTTATGATAAATAGATGCTAGCAATCATGCATGCCTTGGTGAAATTTAAACAAGATTTGTTTTGTGGAAACTTTATGGTCAAGACAAATCATAATAGTCTCATTTTTTCTTAATCTAAAAGGACCTAAACGATATACAACATATCTGGGTAAGCAAGATATAGGAATATCATTTTAATATTGAATATGTGAAAGGTAAGCATAATGCAATTTCTTATATATTATCCAAGATGCCCACTTTATTCTCCATTTATAATATATTTTTTAATTGGATCACCTCCATCATAATTGAATATGCCAAGAATGATGTGTTACTAATATATATGATGTTAGGGTATATGATGACAATTTCAGAGTTATGGGGAATCTAATATTACATAAAGATAGAATATATTTGGTTCCAAATTCAAAGGTCAAGGAAAAGATCTTGAAAACCACACATGATGCTCTATGGGATGGACACCCAATATATTTCAATACTCACAAGTAGATCTAAAAGAGATATTATTATAAAGGGATGACGTGCTCAAACACATTAAATAATGTGTCATATGTTAGCATAATAAGGTAGAGCAAGTCTATCGTCCAAGTCTAATCCAACCAATACCTATTTTGGAGTAGAAACGGGAAAGTATCTCCATGAATTTCATCATGAGGTTACCTAATGTGAATGTAAAGACTTAATATATGTGGTAGTTAATAGGCTTACTAAACATTTATTTTTTCATGCCACATCTTCATAATTCAAGGCTCCCTAGATTGTTGATTTATTTTTCAAGGAGGTATTCAAATTACATGGATTACCCAAAAAATAGAAAATGATAGAGCTAGTAGGTTTTTGTGTCAATTTTGGAAGAAATTATTTCACTTGGAATGAATAGAACTTACTCCTAATACAAGCTATCACCCCCAAATAGATGGGAAAACTAAGATCATCAACAAAAGGATTGAGGCTCATCTAAGAAATTATGTTTGGGAAATAAAAATTATGGATTAAATGGTTGCACTTGGGAGAGAACTGCTATAACACTTCTCATAATATGTCCATATTTATGTATCCTTTTATATATTTATATGGATATAATTGTTTAACATCATGGATTTGACAATTGTAACAAATTGAGTACTTAGAGCAACAAATATGATCAAGTCTTGTCAAGAGATTGTAAATTTTTTATGCAGAGCAAGGGATTCACAACTCAACATTCCATTCATTTGACAACTTCCATAAAATTATTCATCTCAAATAATGATTAAGTGCATTCTAGATCACATTGGAAACATAACCATGGTAGCCCACAACTTAATGCAATGAACAGTCATTAATAACTTCTACAAACCAAATAATGAAGCCACTCAATACAGTGATATTGAAGATAACATAATTATAGACTTCCCTTCCAATTTTTGTGAAGATCCAACGGTGGAAAATAAATTTATTGCATTTTTCCCAAAACTGCAAACCCTAGGCAGTGTTCAAACCTACCCTCACAAAAATGGTCATAATTTATTCAAACCTTAATTAAATTTGATGAGACTTGAAGAAAATGAAAGTATATTCACATAGAAACAAAATCCAATTGGTTTCAGATCCAAAATATAGACTTTACAATCCGTACCATCACATTTTTTAGACTGTAAATTCTGCAAAATATTGTTAGAATAGGCAGTCTCACCAAAATAGTCATATCTTCCACAAAACTCAATAAAATTTAATGAAACAAAAATAATTGGAAACTAGAAACAAATATCTTTCCATCCATATATGATACTCCATTATTTGAGTCCATAATAGGCCGTACAAAGAACAACTTCAACCTGGAAACAATGCAAAAATCAGAAAATGCACACAAAACTTGAGGTTGCCATTCATCAAACTTCAAAAATAATGTCTCCAACCCCCCAATTTGAGTTTTGGAGGTTGTACTTATACATTTACAACCAAAACCAACTATTTTCAACCACCTTTTAATTAGTTTGTTGACAAAACACCTTAATAACATTTTTGACAAGTTGCTTGACAACTTTCTTGAGCAACTTTTACAATATGGAACAACTTTAAACATTATCTGACAAATGACTTCAAATATGACTTCCTAAGACTCAAACACCTATAAAATGGTTTGATAAACCTTATTATAAGACTCAGTACACAAAATAGAGCAACTATTTACAAATGGCCTCATGGAGGCTTGAAAGCAACTTGGTGCTCCTGCACCATACACCCCTTGAAGAAAAAACTCAAATCCCCTGAGTTAGCATAAAATAAAGCACCTAAAAAAAGAAATGAATCTTCACTATCACCTGCAATCACAAACACTTGTATCTTCATCTTAACCCATGGTTTTGTCTTCCTTGGTATCATGAACACAATAAGAAAAATGTGTCTTCCTATCATCTTATCATCTTGTGCATGCTCACACTTATCCATACACTCTATGCCTTGATTTTCCTTCTACCCTATGAACCAGAATATCTTTACATATGTTGCCTCATCATAAGCACAAACTTCTACATGGAGAAAATTGAAAATGTCATTAGTCTCATCATGAAACAATGAAGTAAACATTTCATCATCATACCTCGGTAGCAAATCTATTCCATCTTTTTCCTCTTCTTTATTAGATTTAGACATCACTTCATCATCTTCTTCTACCTTTACCTTTTAATCTTCTTCTACATTTTCTATCTTCGTGTCTTCAATACCTTCAACCTCTAAATGCTCTTCTTTTTCCACTTTCTTGAACTCTTCATCATCAACAATCTCTTAAACTTGTTTGCTTTGTTCTTCCTTCACCAGGGAATTCATCTTCTTAGCTTTCTTTCTCTCTTGTTTTCTTTTCCACATAATCTCCTCAATAGGCCATGTGACCCTTTTCTTGATTGGTAAGTGCCAACTAGATTGTAACTGCTTCCATTCAGCCTCAAATCGTTCTATCCTCATACTGATTTCCTCTAGTGTTTGCCTCCATTCTCTCATCTCTCGATCCTTCTTCTTTTTATTTTCCTTTTCCTCTCTTTCCTTCTTCCTTCGTGAATCTTCATCCTACCAACATCTTCTCAAAAATTTCATCTTCACAAGCAAGTCTCTCCTTGCTTCCACTTCACCTTGCCATACCTAGGCAAACAGGTTCCTTCCTCAACCTGTAAACAACCACACACACAAACCACAAACAAATTTTTCAGTGCATCTTCAGGCTCTGATACCAAACTGATGCAGAGCAAGGGATTCACAACTCAACATTCCATTCACTTGACAACTTCCATAAAATTATTCATCTCAAATAATGATTATGTGCATTCTAGATCACATTGGAAACATAACCATGGTATCCCACAATTTAATGCAATGAACAGTCATTAATAATTTCTAAATAAAAAATAATGAAGCCACTCACTCCACTGATATTGAAGATAACATAATTATAGACTTCCCTTTCAATTTTTATGAAGATCCAATGGTGGAAAATAAATTTATTGCATTTTTTCCAAAACTGCAAACCCTAGGCAGCATTCAAACCTGCCCTCACAAAAATGGTCATAACTTATTCAAACCTTAATGAAATTTTATGAGACTTTAATAAAATGAAATTATATTCACATAGAAACAAAATCCAATTGGTTTTAGATCCAAAATATAGACTTTACAATCCGTACCATCACATTTTTTAGACTATAAATTCTGCAAAATATTGTTAGAATAGGCAGTCTCACCAAAATAGTCATATCTTCCACAAAACTCAATAAAATTTAATGAGACAAAAATAATTGGAAACTAGAAACAAATATATTTCCATCCATATATGATAATCCATTATTTGATTCCATAACATGCCGTACAAAAAACAACTTCAACCTGGAAACAATGCAAAAATCAGAAAATGCACACAAAACTTGAGGTTGCCATTCATCAAACTTCAAAATTAATGTCTCCAACCCCATAATTCAAGTTTTGGAGGTTGTAATTATACATTTAAAACCAAAACCAGCTATTTTCAACCACCTTTTAATTATTTTGTTGACAAAACACCTTAATAACACTTTTGACAAGTTGCTTGACAACTTTCTTGAGCAACTTTTACAATATGGAACAACTTTAAACATTATTTGACAAATGACTTCAAATATGACTTCCTAAGACTCAAAAACCTATAAAATGGTTTGATAAACCTTATTATATGACTCAGTACACAAAATAGAGCAACTATTTACAAATGGCCTCATGGAGGCTTGAAAGCAACTTGGTGCTCCTGCACCAATTTTGAAGGATCATCTTCAACATGCCAAGAATCAATAAAAGCTCTATGTAGACCAACAATGCACAAAATTATTATTTGAAATTGGGGACATGGTATACTTGCGGCTACAACCATATTGACACTCTTCATTGAAGAAAAAGGAGCATAAAAGTTGAAGCCATGATTTTATGATCCTTGTAAAATTGTAAGGTGGGAGAAGTAGCTTGGGAGATGGAACTACTAGATAATAGTAGAATTTATAAAATCTTCCATGTGTCATGCCTCGAAAGGGTGTTGGTACAATAGACTTATCATCTTTGGATGATGAAGAAAATATCATTTTGATACTAGAAGCTATTATGGATACTTGGAAGAGAAAGTTGAGGAATTAAACCATTAGAAAGTACCTGGTGTGATGTAAAGAACTACCAAAAGATGTTACATGGGAAGGAGACAATATTTTGAAGCATCCACAATTGAATCTCTTGAGGGCAAGAAATTATTGGGAGGGTAAAATATCATGTCCCATTTTTAAATAAGTTCTCACGATGCTCGATAAACTCATTTCCCATTTTCTATGGGCTTATAGAAATATTGCTAGGGAAATGCATTTATAACGTTTAAGTGTTATGTTTTTATATCTTCATAATGTGATACATTAAAGTATTTTCATAAAATGGACACTTGGAATGGGGGTCACTTGTAATTAAATTAATATTTTATTTAATCCCCCTATGTGGTGTGGGAAAAGGGATTTGAAAATTTGAAAAAAAAAGGTCCTTTTTGGAGGGAAAGTTGGACACTTGAGGTGACTATATAATAAAGGAATTGTATCAAAGGATGTATTCTTCTTTTATCAATTCACTCCCTTAAATATATTAGACATGTAGTTCATCTATCACTAGAGATTAGAGGGAAAAAACCCCTAATTTTCATCGCTAGATTAGTGGATAGAAACCCTTGATTTAGTTTTGGTGATCTCATTTAGAGATTGCACTTGAGCTTAATTGTGGTGGAAAACTAAGAATACAAGGCCAAGTGGTGAAGGATTTTAGGGTCATTTGCATAGGTCCTAGTTGTGAATTTTTTGTTGAGATGGACAATCATTTCAATGTTATAATTGTTAATTTTTGGTAGTTATCTTAGTGATATTCCCTTGTATTTTATAGGTAGTTTTTTTATCACCATATATAAAATGATTATTGATTTTATATGATAATTTATTTGGAAATATATGTAATTCTTGAACTGTAAATGAATAAAAAATTGTGAGTGGGTTTTGTGTTGATAACTCATAAATTTTTGTATTTAACTTTATAAATTTATCTAATTTTTTTGGTAATCTAATCCTAATTTGTGACAAAATAAATTACATTACTAGGTATTAAAATATGTTAGGTTAATAATTCAATTAGCTACCACTCAATATTCTAATTGGGGATATTACGTAGATCCTAGGTTACAACATTGGGAGCTCTTGGTTGAGCATGATCTCATGTTGTTAGTTGTATGTTTCTATTTATTGATTTATGATCTAGTGTGAGGTATTATCTTGGTATAGTGTATGTTTTAATGTAGTAATAATGATTTGATTAAGATAAAGTTGGAAGGTCCTAAATCCAATACAAAACAACCATCAAGGCAAGTAGGAAAAATATCACCAAAAGTGAGACTAAAAAGAACCAAACAAAGACCAAAAATGCTTATGACTGGAGCATAAAATTGAAAATAAACAAGAAACATGGGTCTCAACCATATGCAACAAAATTATTCAAAAAGTATTAAGAATTAGAAATGGAAGAGGTAAAGGAGAGACCTTTACGCCTTCTATGAATGATAGTTCAAGTGATACTATCATACAAAACCCACTGCAAGGGGGGACATGAGATTCCCCGATGGGAAGACCAATAACACATGAGGGGGGAACAATAGGACAACAAGGTGAATAGTATCTATCATCTACAATAGAACCCTTGGGCAAAGCAAAGTCAACCAGAGGAGTAGGAGATGTGCTCGGAGGAGGAGAAACACCAAAGGGGTCCTCAGGACAAACCAAATCTATTTCATGAGCAAGACGCTCATCAGATGATTGGGAGGAGGCATCCTCAAAAGAGACATAAGCCGAAACAATCAAGAAATCATCATTAGCATTCTTCCACCAAGTAGTTGCACCTTTTCAACATAAGAGAGAGCAAGTCGAAGCTAGGTGACTAGTAGTAAAACAATAATGACACCTGAAAGGAAGACCCTCATAATCAAGTGGTTGAGATCAGGTTTGATCCCCAACCAACATAACCACTTCATCATGAAGAGGCTACGAGATATCAATATCCACCAGAATATGAGAAAAGGTCAAAGGCCTCATAAAATAACTGGAATCATCGACCTTCAAAAAGTGACCAATAGGATTGTCAATGGCCTCATAACAAGACACCTCTCAAAACTAGAGGGGGGGGATTCAAGAGTCTAACCTACACTAGATGCACATTGAGTGGTTTGGTAAGGGGGTTAAAGGAAGATGTCCATGGTTTGAGCGAGAGACAGAGTGCTCACTCCAAGCCCAAATTCAACCCAACATCAAGCAACAATCCTTAATAGAAGTGAAGGTAGCAATAAAAACCTTTAGCACAAGGGAAGAGCTCAATCTTACCAACCACTAAGGTCCTCCAAGAATCCAAAGCCCACTTGTGCAGGTCAAGAAGATAGGGTTAGAGGTTGGAAAATTGGCACGCCAATCTTAGAAGCTGGTAAAAATCCTTGTTCTTAGAAATATCCTCCCCATAAACCACCACTAGGGAAGGTTTGGCACAGGGGAGAGGGCACATTGGAGGAGGGAGAGAAGGACTAGATTTGGTCACCAAAGAGTAACTATGAGCAGGTGTAGTAGTGACAGACATGAGAGGAGGGGTGGAGGGGGATGAACCCTCAAGGAGGGAACAAGCCGATGAGGCCTCAGTAGGAGGCACATGAGCAGAAGGGGAAGAGAGCATCAAACCCTCCACATGCTACAAATATAGACCAGGAACAAAAGATGAAGCCCTCACAAGAGATACTAGTGTGGGCATAGGGGCACATATGGTTGGAGGGGGAACAAGGGGTGCACATGGGAGTAGCGGGAGAAACCATTTCATGTAACACTCCATGTAGTGAAAATATTAATATAGTGCATTGTTTATGTTCTAGTTAGATCCTTGTTCTCTCTAAGGAGGTACCTTCTATGTGAGATGTTCTTTCTTGATGCATTGGATTCCTAACAAGGAATCTTGTTGTGTGTGTGTGGTTGAATAGCTTAGTAGAGTCAAGATTATATTAGTATGTCCACTTGTGTTATAATGTTTATAAAGAATTTATTGCGAAATAAAATTCTAATTTTGAGGAATTTCTATAAGCAATTGTGCACTCTCTTGTGATTGATACATATAGTTGTGAAGGAGGTGTTGTAACATTCACATGGATAAATTATAGAAGGGAAGTGATACAATAATATTAGCATAAAATGAGCCTTACATCGTGTGCCCTTGTTTGTATATAGATAAAATTATA
Organism: Sequoiadendron giganteum; assembly: GCA_007115665.2. Lineage (NCBI taxonomy): Eukaryota > Viridiplantae > Streptophyta > Pinopsida > Cupressales > Cupressaceae > Sequoiadendron > Sequoiadendron giganteum. Next base: position 527,456,785 of record CM021108.1, read on the forward strand.
ATAGTAGCACACCTTCTTACTTATTTACTATATTTAAATCATTATTTCCATCCTTTCTTATGGCATAAAGAAATGTTGTATGAAGTGTATCACACATTATTATAATGTTAGTGTATTCCATTTTTCATAATTCGTTCGTATTGATACATGAAAGAAATATGTTGAATTTATGAAATATAGTATTTGCATTATAAGTTTTGATACCCAAAAAAAAAATCTCAATTCTAATGAGGGAATCTAGGAATGAGATTGTACAATTAAAATTGTAAAATTAAGATAAAGGGTTATGTTTGGCTCATATGCATATAATTCATAAATAATATTGTGTTGAGATAAAAAATAATTAATAAATCATGCATCGTGTGGCTCTAAATTAGTACCTCCCTATCATATAGTTTATATTTTAGCTTTAGAAATTAATTATGCATTTAAAGATTCATTGGGCTAGTTAGGATACAACCCTCAATTATGTTATCATTCCTTATGAAGCATGCCAAATGATATAAGTCTTTTTGTGTAGTGAGCATAGTCTCTCTTAAGTAAGTTATTCCATAGTATGAAGTTGTCATTTTTCACTCTTGATATGTGTGCATCTAATTATAGATGTAATTATCGTCATGTGGTAGAGACATTTATGGGATTGGATGTTAAGTAAGGGCTTGAATCCCAATCAAATTATTTCCCTTATTTGTCACTATTTGATTGAATTTTAAAGTAGCGTGAATGTATATAATTACTGTGACCAAGGATATTAGTATGGGTTGATTACGCTTGATCCATGAAGAATCGAAGCATATCCATGCCAATAATACTCAATCTTAAACAAGATCATTCAAATTGAAGTTAAACTAGGAATTCATTAAAACAAAGAATTATAAACTACGAAAGCATTTAAATGTCTACTCTAACCCATTTGAAACTTATCCCATTGTGAGATTGGTGTCATGTTGATGTGAAACAACGACCCTTTCCCAATCCCATGGATCAATGAGCTTGTTTCAATCAATTCTATTAAAGAGAATCGATGAAATGGTTGTGAGATGTGAATGAAAAAATGATTTATGTTAAAATGAGTATGATGTAAAAGCTAATCTAACATGATTTTAGGCTAAATGATTCAAATATACAATTGCTAAGCTAATCTAAATGAGATTTAAACTAAAAAGATTCAAACCCTAGTTATTTAATTAGCTAAATGGATGCATTATGGAAGCCATTAATGAAAGCTAAGCTATTATGCAACTAATTTAAACTAAAATATGCTAAATGTGTGCAAAGTATGAGTTTGAGTGTGAGTGATTTCAACATCATAAGTTTGATGTTAAAAGATGGATCCATTTATCTCCAAATAGTGACCTATTTATAACAGATCAAATGAGAAATGGAGGGTTGAGATCAAAAAATCTAATCAATGATCAAGGATGGAGGAAATTGGAGGCATGGATCATGGATTCTAATCAATGGGTGAGAATGCAAGATGAGATTTAATCAAGGGTTCTCATTCCTTGCAAACAAGTACACTTTTGACCTGTACAAGAGGTCAAAAGTTAACTTGCACAAGAAGTCACAAGTTAACTTGCATATGAAGCTAAGTGAGAATGTTCCCTTTTTCAAATGATTGGAGGAAAGAGAATATTCTTTGGAATATTCTCATGGGTGAGGAAAAAAGATATTCTACAAATTAAAACAAAGTTTAATTGTGCAAATGGGGAAGGAATATTCCCCTTGGATATTAGGCTATGGATTTTTAGTTCTAGACGGTTCATTTAAGGAATGTTTGGCATGGTTATCTCCTTGTGTATATGAGTTATTTTATGATATCATTTATGAGGATCATAGAAGATGTTTATTGAGTGTATTCCTAGTTTTGGGAATGGATATTTTTAGTTTGATCTTCCTTGGTTAGATAAGCTTACATAAATATTGGTTTACATGTTACACATATTTCATTTGATCTACAAGATTGATTGGTTGGGTGTTTTTGAGTCTTTTTATTTGGGGTTATGAAGGATACCATACTTGACACAACTTAGCAATATGAGGTGTTGGTAGGACATGATATGACATACATTTTTTCTCTCTTTTTTCTAGGGATACTTCCCAAATGTTCATGTTCATAAGATTTAGAGAGTTATGGTGACATGTTGTGAGAGATTATGTAGCTATTTATGTCACATGCGTGGATCATTGTGTTTTTTTTAGTACTACATGGATTTTATCATTTGCTACACCTTGGTATTAGTTTTGATTGGTATACTTGATATGCCTTGATCTATTTTTAGATTTGACATTATCCATGTAGTGAAAGTTCTTGGTTGTGTATTTTCTTTATTGAATTTTTTTATACAGGGACCTTATGATTGAAATGTATGGGTTGCATATGTTGTTGACATGAGTTTACAGATGTTGTTGATACCTAGGAGGTGTGGATGGTTGGGTTTCTTAGCATATGTTATGGGTACTAATTCTAGTCATGTGGCTTTTCTACCTTTGACAACAGCTTGGAGCCTTTGTTATCACTTGGATTTGATGCTTGTGTTCTTTGGATTGGTGCATCTTCACCTTGGTTTATTCCTTTTCTTCCATAGGTGGCATGTTGGAGGATGAGAGGAGTTCTTTCTTGAGATGGTGGTAACCTTTGTTTATTGTTGGTATCTTGATAGAGCACGAGGGCATACTAGAGATTCATGTAGTTTCATGTATGACTATGATGATGTATTTCATTGATTGACCCTTATGAAATATATACAAGTGGGATAATGTTAGGTATAGGTGTTGTACAAATTGCATAACATGGATTATTTTAGTACATAAAATAAATATATATTCATTTGTGGTGTATTTGGGAGATGTGTTTAGCCACATTAAATATTTTTTTACTACCACTTATAAAGTTGTAACATTGGGTTAGTTATTTTATGTGTGGAAGACATAAAATAATCAATTGGGAAAATATTTAATAATGTGAAAACTTAGTATCAAAAAGCAAATGAGGGGTTAATGGTTTTGTGCACTCATGATTTTGAGGCATGTGGTTTTATCTTACCACTTGGTTGTATTTGTGTGATCTTGAGTCTATAAAAGCAAGCACATGTTTGTTTGTTAAGGTTGGTTGGGTGAATGGGTTGTCATAGTATTGAGTTTATCTTGTGAGTACATATGTGAAGCATGTTATGGGATGTATGGATTCATTATTGGACATATGGAGAATGCATTGGAGGGGCTAGATGTTTTAGAAGTTTTCAAGGAAACTCTATAAGTGCATTGTAATTTTTTATTGTTCAATAATACATAGAGTGTGGATTCTTTTGGGGGATGGTTTTTTGCCTCTTGAGGTTTTTACCAAGGTATATCTTGTGCTATATTTTGTCTTGTCTATTTGATCTTTGCATTATAGTTGTTTTGTAAGCTTGCATGCAACTTTTCTCTAATGGGGTTATATAGGAAATAGATTAAATATTTTGGGCATTATGCATAATTTCCTAACATTATCATTCATATAGGTATAGTATAGGGGATTTATTAATACATTTACTTATGCTCTTTGGATTCAAGACATTCTCACTAATTTTGGCATTCCATTCAAGCAACTCACAACCATCTATTGTGATAACCAAAGCACCATCTAGATATGGAGGAATTTGGTCCAACACCAATGGACCAAGAATATAAAGATTCATATGCATTAAATTTGAGAGTTTATTTATAGTCAAATCATTGACTTAGTCTTTTTCCAATCTTCAAAGCAATTTTTTGACATTTTACCAAACATTTTACTGAGAGAAGGTTCGTTCATTTACCAACTCTTCTTAGGGTGCAATCTACTTTAGTAAAATCATCATCTTTGGGGGGATTTTTAGTTTTCATCTTATTTTCTCTCTTTTGAGGCAATTTTTTCGCATTGGGTTTTCTCCCTTTCTCAAATTTATGAGAGATTGCATTGTACTTAGGTCACTCATTAGGCCTAGTTGTCAAACCCAGTTTCTTTGTACCCATCTTGTTGGAATTTTGTGGAGTTTTTCATTGATATACTTGTTGGCAACATGAGCATGAATGTATAGTATACAGATACAAATGTAAAGTGTTGTCATTGATGTCAACATCATGATTTAGTATAAAAATTGTTGTGTAGATCATCTTGATGAAGCATGAGTGGGTATATAGATGATAATCCAATGTATAGTTGCAAGAATGTTTGATCCAATTCAAATAGTTGAAGTGAAAATTGGTTGTGTCAGAACAATGTTTTCAATGTACAAGACATCTAGTATTTTGGTTTGTATTGGTTTGCCTTGAAGAATCTTGATCTATGGTTCTAAGGAAATTTTCTTTGATGTTAGAGGATTCTAAATCCAAGTTTTCATATCATTTTGTCCTCTACTAAAGAAGTTATGAATGGCATATTATCAAGTCTACCAGTGATAGTGATTGTCAACACAGGGTGTATGTTTTGATGAGTTTTCTCTTCACCACAAAATGGTATCTTGTCTTGAGGATTTGTGGGAGTGTTTATAGGTGTTAGTAGAGTCTGCTCCAAGCGACATGAAGTTTGGAGGTTCACATTTTCATTTTTTGTTGATCAGTTGGTGAATTTTGATGTTAGTCACTACTGATGCCAACCTAATATGATATGAGTATTGTGGAGGTTAAGCAAGTGTTGATTCATTATAAGGGTGCTATTATAGGTCCACCCTGACCTATCTTATATGTTACAAGTTTGAATTAAGGTACAAGGTGTGTATGTTGAGCCAACAAGTTATTTTTTCGCTTGATACATCTAATTAGCCCGACCTAATTGAAGTTATAGGCATTTGTGAATGTGATGGATATATATGTAAGTTCATTTCAATGTTGTAGTGAGTGAACACAAGTATTGTTGATGTGAATTGTGCGAAATTGATGTGAATGCAGAGCAGAGCAAAGTGTTAGAACAAAGAGATATGAAGTGTGTTGACTGTGTATATTGAGCTTCAATATAACTGTATTCCAACATGTTGTAGATGCATTTGTAATAGTTCATTTTGGTTGTGTGCCACCCCTCTCTTCTATCTTTCCTTTTTTTTTGGGCAATGAGTCCACCTACAATGAGCACTTCTATAATATCTTATAATCAGTTATAATATATTATGAGCTAATCATCACCATGGTTTTTCCCTTTTTGGTTTTTCCACATAAAAATCCGGTGTTCATGTGTTATGTGGTTTTGATGGATGTTTTCATGATTTCCTTTCTTACTGCAAATTGAATATGCTATGAAAAATGAATGTTTAAGTGGTTTTAGAGAATATTGATTCACCACCCCCCCCCCTCTTAGTATTTCGAGTGTTCAACGCATCTAAGCTATGCTTAAGGAGGGTGTTAGTGTAGACTATTCCTATGCATGTAATTTGCATGGATTTTTCCTATATTTGGAGTTAAGCTTGTTAAGGTGTAATTTTTCACTTAGAGTTGCATGGAGGTTCCATGCCACTAGATTTAGATTAATGAAGTTAAGTATCTATTTTTAGATTCATTCACCACTATTCTAGGTGACATTTTCTTTACCTTTACACATATATGTACATCCTATTTTGAGCTAATTTATCCAACTATTATGTCCAATATTATTCCATTATTTATTTCATAGTTTGTTTCAAATCTTGTAGTTTGAGCGTGTGTTTGCTTGTATCGCGTGTCTCATTGGTATGGGAAGTCAATAAAATGATTATGGTGAATTTCACACTAATTACACATATGAAAGATCTAGATTTGCTTCATCTTCAAAGGGTTCTCAAAATTAGGTGCTAAAGAAAGATACAAGTTTTAAACAAATTAAAAATATGCATGTAGAGACATCTTGAAATAAATAAGATAAAATGTTAACAAAAGAAAAAAATGAAATAGATATTTTTCCAGGTATATTTGTAAGAGTACTACTTTGTATAATTATTATTATATCTCCTTAAGGATCTAGTGAGAAAACATGAGGAAATTGTGCTTCATAATTGGGATGAGGATAACCTCTTAGGGAAGGTTCTTCCCTTATAATTGGTTGATACATTGATATTCGAGTTTATTTATTTTATGTTTATTATTAGATTCATGTTCTTAGTTAGATTTTGAATGATTTAAAGGCACCTTTAGTGGTGCATATTGACATAGGTAACTATGAACATGTCTTGTATGATTCATGTCACTTATTTTTCTTGTCTACTATTTGATTTGATTTTTCATTATCTTAATATATTTCTTATTATACATATTATAGGGTTCTTGACAATCACTCATATCATTTTTACTAAAAACATAACTTTTTTCTCTTATTTTTTTGACTTTATTAAGAAATATTTATTGTGATCCTCCTTCATCATGTCTACTATTAACTTATGTAATTATTAATCATAGGATTTATATTGTTCTCTTCACATTATTATTTGACCTTCTATACTATGCTTTATGTTTACTTGTATGTCCTTCACAATTTCTTTTTATTTGTACAAGTTATGTTATATTTCCCCACTTGCCAACATCCATCTTTATGCCACTTTTCATGTCTTCTTTGAGAGCTAAATATTACATGATTTATATTTTTCTTACCATGCTACCCAACATATTATGATACCATTCTTATTCTTACTAACTACCTTATAATACAAATATTTTATGACAAACTCTTATGTTTATCATGTGCTTATATGCTATTCAAAACATATCTATGTTCATTCTCCTCGATGTTAGGGGAAATATTGGGAACACCTTGTTTTCCTTTCTTATATGTGCTTTCATGCTCATAAATTTTTATCTAATTGTATGGTTGTCACATGATGTTATTTGTGAAACTTGTTGCATAATTAATATGTTTTACTTGGTCATATCCTTTTCTCTTATCCTCCAATTTCTTAATATTTAATATGCAACTGATTTGATGAGGCATATAACATCATTAAAATTATTTGGTGAATATGATTATAATTTATTTCACATGGTTATGTTTTCTCCTCAACATCTATACTTTGTATAAGCTCCTTAATAGATATATTCATATAAGGCTCCTTCATAGCCATATTTTGTGTAGACTTTCACAATAATTTTTTTGTAGGCTTCTTTGTAACCATATTTATCAATTTTATTGTAATCTCCTTCACAACCACATCTATGTTTTTTTGAAAGTTCTTTTGCAACCATACTTATTGGTTATTGTTGCAATCTTTTCTCTCCTTTTGATATTTTTTGTTTGTTAAAATTATTAAAATGTTATTGTTCATGCCTATAATTTTTTATCATACATCACTCGTGGATATCTATGTCCTTTTAGGTGATTCATGTAACATGTTTACTTTAAAGATTGTTTACTTTGACATGCATGATCTATAGTATTTCACATATAATTCTAAGTGGAGACAAAATTCAAGGGTGAAAAGTGAGTACTGTTGGAAGTTTGGAGAGATTGCTGAAGTTTGCCATTGATGATGTTGTTTGGCAACATGAGCATGGATTGTAAATAATGGTGTATTATAGTGTTGTCATTAATGTCAACATTGTTTTGGACTATTTTTATTAGGCCTAATAGGTTTTGGAGCTGCTATGGAAGACATTTTGGAAAGTTGAGTTGGTCCAAAAAGATCAATTGTATAGAAATTTGGTTGTGTCAAATCTACCGATTCAATGTTACAGTGTGTCGATTTTTGGGTCTCCGACACTCCACAAATTAAGATAACACTTTGCGCTTCTAAAATTAATTTGGTGGATGTTAGATGTACCTAAATCCAATATTTCATCTTGATTGGACAAACAGTTTGAGAGATATGAGTAACAAAGTTTGCCCTAGCATGTTATAGTAATTTTTCTATATAGTGCATCTGTGTGGGAGATTTCGTACATCTCCGCGAATGAGTTTTTGGCCTTGAGGTGTTGAAGTTAAGTTGTCAAATGCCATTTGAGCATGAGTTTTAGATGGTATAGAGTTTTAAGTTCCACGTGTCAAGATGTGGATACACAGATGAAGGTTTTTTCTTTTAGGTCTTATATGGAGCCGACCTAATATGTTTGGAGGTATGCGAAGGATAAATATGTATTGCTATCTTATATGGGATCTATTTTAGGTCCATGTTGACCTATGTTAAGGTGTTTTGAGATTTGAATTGTGGTGTGTGTTATGGATGATATGTTTCGGAGCTTACAAGTTACATTTTGGTGTTACAATGAATTAGGCTGACCTAATTGATGTTACACTTGATTTAGATATATATGGATTTTTTTTTATGTTTTCGATGATGCAAAAGTAGTAAAGAATATTATGTGATGTGAATTTGATTAGATTAGTGCAAAATGTGTTGTCGAAGATCTAAGTTGTGGGAATGAAGAGCATTGCAAAGTGTTGAATCAAAATCAGTGTGAAGATTGTTATTGTGCTTCATTGGAACTGTGTTCCTGCATATTGTAGATGCATTTGTAATAGTTCAAAATAGGTTGTGAGCCACCATATTTCTTGTATATTTTTTTTTATGGAGAGCGAGTCCACCTGCAGTGAGCATTTCTATAATATACTATAATTGATTATAATATATTGTGAGCTAACCTCACCATGGTTTTTTACCATTTTGGGAACTTTCCACGTAAAATCTTGGTGTACATTTGTTATGTGATGTTGTGGATGTTTTCATGCTTTCTTTCCTTACTGTAATTGAATACGTATTAGTAATTGGATGTTTGATGTTTGAATGGTTTGAGAGAATATTGATTCAGCCCCCCTCTCAGTATTTTGGGTGTTCAATAATTGGTAATAGAGCTTGGTTCCTTGGAAGGAGCTTAACCGCTTTGGGAAGGTCTTGGAGATTGAACACATGGCTGATAGGAAATTCCCTATCCCTCTCGATGAGACTCCTATTATTGGATACATAGAAGAAGACTACATGCTTGACAAAGATGGGGAACTCAAAGTTACTCTTGAAGATCTTGAAAGAACTAAAGGTGAAAACAAAGATCTGAAAGAAAATGTTAAAGAAGCAAATGAATGCATCAGAAAATTGAGAGATCAAATCAAGAAGTTTAGAGAAAGGCATAAGGAAGTTAGTGAGCAATTCAAGCAAGCAAATAAAACTATCACTGGTTTGAAAGTACAAGTTAAAGAAAAGAAAAGAATTGAAGATTGCTTGAATGAAATTGTGAAAATAAAATTTGATGAGTGCATAAGGCTTGAACAAGAAGTGGTTAACCTAAGATCAAATCTGGAGAAAGTAACAAATTCAAGGCAAGTTATACAATGCTTGATGAGATGATTACAGGTTAGAAAACATCCAAAGACAAAGGCGGATTGGGATTTTAAAAAGTTGAAAGCTCAAAACCAGATCAAACACCTAATGCAAAAAAGAAGATCAATGAACCAGAGAAGACTGAATATAGGAGAACAATGGCAAGATCCATAATAAAATAAATGATGCTAGAAGACCTCCGTTCAGACAACCAAATGCTCAAAGGTACCCATATTTCAATGGTTTTTGTTAGTTTTGCAATAAATTTGGACATAGAGCAATGGAGTGTAGAGTAGAATGAATCAAAATGTTTCATCCTTTAGTGGTCAATTCTTTACATGCAAAATATTTGGACATAGAGAAAAGTTATGGATTTGGACACAAGGCTAATCAATACAGATCTAGAATAAATGGAAGGAATATTGTTCAAAAGAATGTTGTATGTCAAAATTGCAGTAAACCTATACATATTGCTAAATTTTGCAGAAGCAAAAATACAAGGAAAATAAAGAGGAATGAACTAGTCAAAAAGGTTGATCCAGTTGAAGTAAAGAAGGAAATGGAAAATATTTAGAGAAAGAAGGAAGATATAGATGAAAAGGGAGAATTTGTACCTTCCTCTGATACGAATGTTTCCTCCAAAAACTAAGCCAAGAGCTATGGCTTAGGGGGAACTTTAATGGATAACTTTTATCCCTCACTAGAAAAATGGTGTTGAGGTTGTAACATAAAGATACATGATATAGATCAACATGCTTGATCTATTGGTGAAGATTGCAGAAGAAAATATGTTGGTGTAGAAGTTTGCAAAGCTTTAGAAGCTAACTATTCATATAGTTTAAGGGTTTCCAACTTTACGTGATCAAGCATTCGATGCAGAATTAGGTCAAATCGAGAGGTTATAAGAAAATTTACTAAGGAAAATTCAATTCACACAAGCATTCAAAGAAGAGAAAAGTTGTGAGAAGAGAATTTGAAGTGCATAAAGTGAATTGAGATTCAGAGCATCGAAACCCTAATTCGATGAACAAAGTAAAAAGGCATTTCACGAATCTTGTGTGCCCTAGTTTTCATAAATACTTGTTTGAAATTAGTTTGGGTATATTGCAATGGCTACACCAAAATTTATAGAGGTCATGGAGAAACCACAACCCAAATTCAAATGATACCCTATGAAATCCAATGAAGATGACCCACTAGGCACTTTCTCGCACATTCCATATGGGGTTTTATCGACTGGAGATATTAGGGTTCAATATTCATGGAAAAATGGAAGAGCAATCTCCCATTAAGCTAAGTGATGTATGGACAAATGAATTAACTGGTGAGGACTTCCCCCTAAAACCAGAATATAAAAACCTAGTTGAAAAGAAACTAGATGTGTGGCAATGGTTCCCCAATTTATTTTATGATGTTAAGTGGATTAGAATGGCCTTGAGCAGAGTTCGTGATTAAAAAAAAAAAGTGATGGAGAAACCAGGCACTACATTTGATCAGAGAGATCTTGTTGTTAATCCTATTAGAAAACCAGTTGTTAGATAGGTTGATATGGTTATTGGCTACAAAATTTATTACACCAATAGGGATAACTCTATTTCTTCCATCACTATCCATGTGGCACATGAGATGGTAGAGAATGGTGCAAACTATGACCTCTATGAGTTGCTTAGGGAAATATTAATGGAGAATCTAAAGCAAACCAAGGAGAAGAAGTATGTGTTTAAGTATGGCACATTGGTCATGTGCTTAATTTTCTACTTTTTGAAGGAAGTTCCTATAATTGGAAAGGTAAATTAGATAAGTGGAAGGCCTATTGCACACCAAATTGTAGATTATATGAGGAGCCTTGGAGATTTCAATGCACAAGATGATGCCCTTACTGCTTTCTTTGCATTATTTCAAAGAAGAATGCATGAGAGAGAGAGGATTCTTAGGACAATGGTTGAAAATAAAAAAATGATATCTCATTCCTGGTTTCTACAGATCATTGCATTATGGAGGTAGTGGAACCGAGATCTATTTGGGTTCCTCTTGAATTGGGTTATGAAGTGACAAAGAAAAATCTTAATGGTTATGTAGATATTCTATTGAAAAGTCCTTAGGATGCTACAAATCCAAGGTATGGAACTTTTGAGGAAAATTCCATGGAAGTACACATGGAACAAAAGAAACCATAGATCAAGGAAAAATATGATGTTATAGCTGATATACATGCATAATAATTTGGCATTTCAAAGGAGGTGTGGTATGTTAGAGAGAGCTAGAGCAGATATGGGTGTTGGAGAAGCTTCAGGTAGCTCAAGGAGATTTGGTAGAAATGATACCACTCCACCATCTGTACAAAAGTCTATTGGGGCTTTACCTACTACAAGAGAGAAAATAAAGGCTACCACCAGTCCTCCGATAAGGGAGAAATACCCTCTAGTTGTGTATGCTACTAGGGCATAGAAGAAGAAGACCAACACTACTACACCTCCTACTACCCCATCCAAGAAAAGAATGAAACAAAAAGCTACAAGAGATAAAGATATTGGGATAAATGTTGTTGTTGATGAAGAAGAAGAGTTGGAAGAATATGTACCCCCATTGGTTAGAAGATGAAGAAGTGATGCTTCACAAGGTGAAGCAAGCACCAAAAAGAGAAGGGTTGGCATACTTAATACTAAGAGCGAAGAGGAAATATAAAAGGAAAAAGAAGCATTCAAAATTCATATAAGGGAGAAGAAGAAGGAAGCCAAGAAGGCTTCACCAGAGAAGAAAAAGACTACAAAAGAAAAGAAGACTCTGGGTGAAATTAAGGAAAAGAAACAATTTGAACCGATAAGGCCTCACTCCCCAATGAAACTTGAGGCACTATTTAATAGCATTCTAAAAAATGAGATGTTGAAGGAGACAATTGCTTTGTATAAAGAAGTGGATGAGGTGGATAAGGCCACCATCATTGAAGCCATAATCAAATATATAGTTGTGCTTGAAGTTGAGATACGAAATATCAAGAAAGATATTTTTGATGATGATTTATGGAATGTTTTGATGAAAAGAAGACGAGAGGAAATACAAGAACATGAGAAGATTAAAGATGAATCCTTGGAAAGAGTTGGTGCTCCAATTTCTGAAGATGACAGAGCCACATTGGCTACCATATACAGTAAGGATATTAGAACCAAACAAAGATTTGGAATCATTATGGGAAAAGACAAAGGTGATCTAGAGAGAGTTAGAAAAGAGATCAATGATAAAGCAAAGGAGATTATGCAGAAGTTAGGACTGACTTCGGTGGTTGAAGAAGAGATGAATGTCAACACCACTTTTCTAGAACCTAATATAGAGAAAGAAGTGTAGACAGATGATGCTCAACATGAGCAAGATACAAATGCGGAAGTTGCACAGGATAACACTCCTCCAGAAGTGGAGGACATGGAAAAAGAGAATGATGAAGATGTAATGATTGGAGAAGACATTGCAAAGGAAAATGTTACCACTCCTCCGATACAAAATGATGAAACTTCTCCTCTCGTAAACATAGAGAATAGTAATAAGGATGATAATGTAGATGCAGAAGTAGGAGAGCAAGAAAAGAAAGATGAAGTGAAGACATATGAGGAGAAAGAAGAAGAGGATAAAGAGGAAGATGAAGACAAAAATAAGGATGCATCCAAAGATGTAGAGAAAGACAAACCAGTTGACTCTGGTACTGCAGATGATAAGGGAAAGGTTATGGAGACAATAAAGACTCCTGGTGAATCTTTTGGCTCCTCTAGAGATTCTCTAAGAAATATATTGTGTACAACCTAGTTTTCAACCAATTGTTTCCTCACAACTACTGCAACTACCAATGAATTAAGGAAATGTTGACTTGAACAAGATCTATCCTATCCACTAGCTTCAACTAGGAGACATGTTCCATCCATCCAGCAAGAAGGAAATCATTGAATCACATCAAAGGAGCGAAGAATTAATGGATGAAGCAGTTAATGCATTACAAGAAATCATACCTAGATCAAACATAGACATATCTCTCTCTCTAGTATGGATAATCTCAAACTATTGATTGATTATTTCAAAACATATGCATCTAGATTGAATATGGAAGCAGAGAAAGAGGTTGAGAAGAGGATCATTGACAAACGGATGTTGGAGATCATAGAGAAATGTTCTATTGCACATAATTTTTTTATAAAATTCCACGAAAGATGTTGAAGGGTACATGGATGATGCTAAGGCACTATTGTAGTATGGCATGAAGTGGCTCAGAGCCACATAAAGTATAAGAAAAGAGATGGACTCTACTGAGTCTCAAATCAATGCCACCTCCAATGCATATGGCCCAACAGTTGACCTCACTTGTGTGACAAGGAATTCAATAGAAGATCTTCACAAGAAGTTCTTCCAGCTGCAGGCACAAAAAGAACATATTATTCTACAGTTTGGAGAGATAAGGGATCCGGTTAACCCTAGAATTACACTTATTTCAAGAGCTCTTCTTAGTTCTAATAAGGCCAAGAAGATGAATCTGGTTCCTGCTACTCTGACAGAAGGAGAAAAAATTCTATTGGAGTTTGAAATGCAGAATAGGCTACTTGCAAAGGCTAAACAAGAATGGGAACAAGGAAAGCCTAGGAAGATCAATTGAAGAAATTACAAGTGTCAACCACCTCTGGTTGACTTATCTTTTTATGTATTTTTAATATCTATGTTTAGACTACTTGTACATATGCGGACCATATAGAATAGTTTTTTAGTACACTTTTGAGGTTCTACAATGGTGCATGAGTCAAGGGGAGTCAATTTATTATTTTCCCAATTGTATATATGAATACATCATTTAGGGGGAGTTCTGGTAAGATTCAAAACATGTTTGTATAGGCACCCTTTGCCCTTGATGTCAAAGGGGGAGATTATTTTTGGAGTTTTTGGCATGTTGCCATCAATGACAAAGGGGGAGATTATTTTTGGAGTTTTTGGCATGTTTCCATCAATGACAAAGGGGGATATTGTTGGAAGTTTGGAGAGATTGTTAAATTTTGTCATTGATGATGTTGTTTAGCTACAGGAGCATGGATTGTATACAATGGTACATTACAACGTTGTCATTGATGTCAACATTGTTGTGAACTACTTTGATCAGGCCTAACAAGTTTAGGAGTTTCTATGAAAGACATTTTGGTAAGTTGAGTTGGTCCAGAAAGATCAGTTGTATAGAAATTTGAATAAGTATCAAATCTACCAGTTCAATGTTACAATGCGTTGGTTTTTTGGTCCACACCACTCCGCAAATGAAGATAACACTTTGTGCTTCTAACATTAATTTGGTAGATATTAGATGTTCCTAAATCCAATATTTTGATTGGACAAACATTTTGAGAGATGAGTAATAGAGTTCAACCTAGCATGTTACAATGAATATTCTGTATAGTGTGTCTATGTGGGAGATTCCACACATCTCTGCAAATGAGTTTTTGGCCTTGTGGTGTTCTTAAGTTTTCAGATGTCATTTGAACATGAATTCAAGATGGTATCGAGTGTTGAGGTCCACGTTTCAAGATGTGGATACATAGATGAAGGTTTTTACTTTTATGTCTTATATGGAGCCGACCTAATATGTTTGGAGGTATGCGAAGGATAAATATGTATTGCTATCTTATATGGGATCTATTATAGGTCCATGCCCACCTATATTAATGTGTTTTTAGATTTGAATTATGGCGCATGCTATGGATTATATGTTTTGGAGCCGACAAGTTACATTTTGGTGTTACATCGAATTACGCTGACCTAATTGATGTTACACTTGATGCGGATATATATGATGGATTATTTTTTATGTTTTGGATGATGCGAAAGTAGTAATAAATATTATGTTACATGAATTTGATTAAAGGAATGTGAATTGTGTTGTGAAAGATCTAAGTTGTGCGAATGAAGAGCATTATAAAGTGTTGAATCAGAATCAGTGTGAAGCTTGTTATTGTGCTTCATTGGAACTATGTTCTTGCATATTGTAGATGCATTTGTAACAGATTAAAATAAGTTGTGAGCCACCATCTATCTTCTATTTTTTTCTCTATGGACAGTGATTCCACCTACAGTGAGCATTTATGTAATATGCTATAATCGATTATAATATGTCGTGAGCTAACCCTCATCGTGGTTTTTCCCATTTTTGGTTTTCCACATAAAATCCCGATGTACATGTTTTATGTGATTTTTTGGATGTTTCCATGATTTCTTTCCTTGTTGCAGTTGAATATGCATTAGAATTGGATGTTTGATGTTTGAATGGTTTGAGAGAATACTGATTCACCCCCCCCCCCCACTCTCAGTATTTTGGCTATTCCTATTCATTTTGGACTTACCTTAAATTGCTCAAGTTTCATATTCAATGAATAATATACAAGTGGCATGTTTCTACATAAAATTTAGTAATTAAATACAACCTCAAGATTAAACATGGCTACACACATCCCAAATATTTGGATCTAATTTGTAAATTCCCTATTCCCTAACTTGTGCCAAATCTATAGTTATGGATTTGAACTTTCTTTAGATCCATAGCTATAGATGAGCCCTAAACTTTTAAATTTATATTTAATCATGGGCCCATGTCAACCCCCATCCAACTAGTCATCACTTATAAACTTGAGCATGAAATTTTCAATTTGAACACTAGGGTGTTGTAGTAATCACAAACCCTAATTCAATTTTTTCATCAAGGAGGATCCATCAATCTCTTATCCAATCAAAATTCACATTATCACTGAGAAAGAACATCATCAAAAAAATAACTAGCACCAATATTTTTATTAATAAGGATAGATTAAGCATATAACATGGGTTCTTGACTTGTTTTCAAACTTGCTCAAATCTTTAAATTGAGTGTAGGGGTTTGGAAAAGCAAAATTCGTAGCACAAAAAAAGCTAGACATTTATATATCAATAAGTTCAAATATCAAAAATAAATAAGTTTCAATATGATAGACACATAGGTTGAATCTATAAATTTGAATCAAAGTCATACACAAGAATCACTTATAACTTTAAAATTGAACCAAAGCAAAGAAGAAACCTTCGTATAACCTATAAAATATTTTAAATCTAATCAAAAAATATAAAATCAAATTATTAAACACAATTTACAACGAAATGCTCTATTACCATAACTATAACTAAATAGATATACTTTTTTCAAATTAAAAAAATATATCTAAGTTTTTTACCTAAAATTATTTCATTACTAATACTTATTTACACTAATTAAACTTAATTAAATATTTATATAAAATTATTTTAGAATAAGAGGAAAGTTTTGACCTTCCCAAATCTTATACTTAATGTGCAAAAACATTGAATGCTAGTAAAAGGAAAAGTGGACATTCATTTCCAAATGCACGTCTAAGAAAAAAACTTTGATGGAAATGTAATTAATAAAAAACAAAAAAATAATTTGTTTGTGAGACAAAGATATTTTAACATATGAAAAGAAAGAGAGATACTACACAACACATACTACCTTAAAAAACAAATACAAAATTGAGATGTGTTTAGAAGCAATTTTAAAGTTGTTCATTTTTAAAAGATTTTTGTTATTATTATATCGTAGCTCGATAAATTAGATATATTTCATCTACATATAATTTTTTAATTGTAATTTTTAAAAAATTAAATTAAAAAAAAATTGAACAAACATATATTATTATTTTAACAAGTGTCACGTAGTGGCTAGTACTTGTCTTTATAATAGTGTAATTATTGTTTTCTAGATTAAAAATAAATAAATGTAAGTTTTATCAATGTGAATAAAAATAAATGTAAGTTTTGTTAATTATAATGTTTTACTATTGTTAATTAGTTCTTTGCATGACCTCACACCCTAACTCTAGTTCTTTCCCTAACCCTCACCCTAACCCTAACAATAAATTCTAAATCATTATCCTAATCTTGTACCTATCTCTAACCCTAACTATGGTCGTAACCATAACCCTAACAATAAAAAATTGTAGAGTGATATTACAAAATAAAATTATGAATTAATTGGAAAATAAGATTTGAAATAAAGATATTAGTTGAATAAAATTTTGGAGGATTAAATATATTAATCATATTTTAGTGATTTTTATTAGTAATATTTTATTTTTAATTTATTTTAATTTTTGAATAGTTCTAACCATAATTTTACCTTATTCTTAATTCTAATCCTAATCCTAATTAAAATGCTTTTAGGATTATAATAACTAATAATAATAGGATTAGAATTAGAATTTAATTAATAATTATAATAATTTTAGTTATTTTAATTTAAATCTTATTTGTATTTATTTATGTTTTGAAGTTAATAAAATGTGGAAAATTAAAAAGTTAACAAATAGTTTAAGATTTAATTTAAATTTCTATTTTAATTGTGTAAAATCAAATCCTTAGGAAGATTATCTTTATATGCTAATTTATGGATGTGCTTTAATTTAAGTTTTATTTTATTATTTTAATAGTGTGAATCCAAATCTCTATAAAATAGCTATTTGACTTTTGTGAGATTTTCTTTAATAAAAAAATTATGTATGTATCTAGAAAAATTATTTTATTTAATATATATATATATATATATATATTAATATATAAACATTAAAAAAGGGTTGACCCCGCAGGGCAACAACAGGTTGCAAGCAGTAGTATCACTATTGTTAGGTGTTTGAATCCCACTAGTGGATGGTGGGACGAACGACGGAGTATGGTTGTTGGTGGAGTTGGTAGTAGGAGAATTGATGGAGGTGGTGGATGGTGGACGTTGCAGATTCAATTGTGGGGTCAAAGGCAGTAAGTTGGTGTGATGGAGAATGGTGTGCAAGCGCCCGACAGACTACAACTAGAGGTTGGCGGGAAGAATGTGGTGACAAAATGCGGGTGGCGGCAGACTACAAGTGGAAGGATGGAGGGAGGAGTGTGGCGATAGGCAGCGAGAGGCGGTTGTAGAAGGAGGTCGATGTGCAGGGGTGCGTTGGAGGAGGCAGAGAGGAGGAGACAAAGGATGGGAGGTGGAGGAGAAGGAGGAGAGGAAGGAGAGAAGGAAGAGGATGAGAGGAGCAGAGAAGAGATGGAGGAGAGGAGTGGAGATGGAGGAGCTCGAGGAAAGGAAGAGAGGAGGTAGAGGAGAGATGGAGGAGAGAAGGAGAGGAGGAAAGAGGTGGAGTGGAGATGGAGAAGTCAAAAGAGAGGAGGATTAGAGGAGATGGAGGAGAGGAAGAGGAGAGATGAATTATGGGGATGAGGTCCCTCGAATGTGGCCTCACTGGTACAAAACTCCAGTCAAAAGTGTTTACCTATCAAAAAATATATAAACATTTTTTAAAAAAAAATTATATATATCCTATTAAATTATTAGAATATTATATTAGTAAAAGTAACATTTATTTATTTTAGAAAGATTTCATGAAATGACTTTATAAAGCTAAAAGTGAAAAATCATTCTTAAAAAAATGTAAAGAAATAGTTTACCTTGTTTTTCCTATTTGCTCATAACACTCCAAAATTTTTATCAAGAGAAATAATTTTTACAATTTTTAAAGTCAAATATTTAACATGTTCACTTTAAAAATATTTAATTATATTCGAAGAGCATAAAATTCTAGTTTTAAATTGGTTCAATAGCAACTTATTAATAACTAATTAACAAAATGAGTTAAGAACTCATTGTGAAATTGGACTCAGGTGAATGATCTCTGCTAGGGTTTCTTGTGTATGTGGTCATTCATGGCCCCTCTTGCATCATACCACGCCTTAGACACAACATTTTCTCATTTACTGTGTGTACGACCGTATTTATTGTGGTTTTCTTAGTTTTATTATGCCTTCAACCAATTTTAACCCAACAGTTCTTGTTGGTGTTGGCGGTTCAATGGCTCCTCCTTCAAACATGCATCCCCAGAAACTTGTTCCAAAAGTGTTCCACGAGCTAAGTCTTTTGATTCCCCAACTGATGTGTTACCTATGTCAAATTTTGATTCTGCATCTCAATGGCTAGAGCAGCATACTCTTGTTGGTTATTTCTTTGGGAGGACTCCCCCTGAAAGTGTGCTTAAAGAGTGGGTTCAAAAGGCCTAGGTTCCTCACGGGGTCCACCTTGATATAGTCCAAAATTTGACTAAAGGATTTTTTCTTTTTTGTTTTGTGAAGGTCAGTCATGTTTAGGAAATATTGAACCATGGCCTTTGGTATGTCTGGTCCTCTTTGTTGGTTTTCTAGTTCTGGACTCGATACTTTGTTGTCTCAAATGACACCAAGTTGTGGGTTCTAGTCTGGATTGAATTTCCTGGTTTGTCGTTGCCCTATGTGCATTTTTTGCAACATATCGTTTCCTCTCTGAGGAGGGTTATTTTTGTCGAACCAGATAGGTTCTTTCAAGCTCGCCCCCAAAAGTGAGTCTGTGTCGAAGTGGACCTTTCACAGGATTTGAAAGAGTCCATTGATATTCAAATTGGTTCTTTTCGGCATACCCATAAAGTCACTTATTTTAATTTGTTGAATACTTGTTATAGGTGTCATTCCGCATACCACAAGATTAAGGATTTCCCTCTGGTAGTTCCTCATACTCCTTCGCTGCCACAAGACGTTGAAAAGCCTCGTCAGGTGGAAAGTGTTACCACCAAACTAGAGGAAAAATGGACAACGAGTACCAACTAGAAAAACAAGTCCAATGGCTTTGGGACAGTTTCCAAAATCCCCAAGCTGACAAAATAAATTTCAAACCCTTTTACGAAGGGGAAGGAAGCCCAAATGGGCTCTAATAGTACTTCAGCGCAGCCAAGGCCTAAGGCTACGCCCCAACCTGCCTCGGTTATGATCGCACAGCTGACTGAGTCTCCTCCTATGTCGGGAGTTCATAGGAGGTCTCGAAGTCCTTCTAGACCTCTAGAAGAAGGAGAATATGTTCAGGAGAAACAAAGACACTCATCTCCACCTTTTCAAATTGGATCAGTTCCACTAGAATTTTTACATAATGACTTCTCCACGTTGGAGGAGGAGCTAGACTCTAATAAAATGGAGGACTTTCATTCATTAATTTCCTCTCATGGAATGTTTGAGGTCTGACAGACCTCTCTAAGAAGTATTCCATTAGGGATACTCTTCAGAAGTATGCTAGTATTGATGTTATGTGTCTTCAAAAAGTGAAAGTTGATGGCTTTTTGCTTGCTTTGACTTGTCGTTCTATTTGGCCAACCAGTAAAATGTATTGTACTAAACATGAGGTTGAACGTGGTGAAGTGGTCACCCTTTTGTCCCCACGGTGGCACGCTTGTGTGGTTGATCATGGATTTGACCCCACACATCAGCTTGTTTGGATTCTTCTTAACATTGATAATCATTCCTTTGGGATTATTAATGTTTATGCCGTGAATGATGTTGTTGAAAGATCTTTGCTCTGGAGTTAGATTATTGATTCATTTCCAGTTGCTACTTGGCTGCTTTGTGGGGATTTCAATATGGTTGAGATGGCGTATGACAAGGATGGTACTCTACCATTCTGATGGGTAGCTAGCAAAAGAGAGGCATGGTACTACATGCATAGTAAATTGGGTCTCTTTTACCCCAATATTGGTCGCCACCATTCTCATTCTCTCTGGCATACTTGGTGCAACTATCGAGCTGGTTCTGATAGGATATTTTAACACCTTGATCATGCTATGATCTCAACTCAATCTTTTTTCTCTTTTGCCAGCTCTTTGCCACTTCCAGAAAGGTCGTTAGTGGATGTGACATTGTCAGACCACTATCCCATTACATTCTACATTGAATGGGAGTTAAAGCAGCCTCGTGCCAGCATGACCCAATTTTTTGGAACACTTCATTGTTGAGTCACCAACCCACATTGGCCCACATCTATACCATTTGGAATTTGGAATGCAGGCCACCTCACAATATAGGCTGGATTATTTGGTGGAATGATTCTATCACTAACACCTTGAGGTTTCTTTGCATTTATGGGCACCAACTATCCATCTTTCACAGACAGTATTATAAAGTGACCATGTCTGACCTTCGTACTGTCATCGAGGCCTTGGCAACTAACCCCTTTTCCCTTCTCTAAAATTCAAGGTTGTGGAGTTAATTCATAAAAAGCAATTTGTTGATAACTATGCTACTAGAGAAGCACAAATCAAGTCCAGGATTTAGTGGCTTAAATGGGAGATCATGCCTCAAAAGAATTCTTCATGGCTCTTCGAGCCATGCACTCATCTCCTGGTATCAAACGGATCAAAGAAGGCAATTTTGTGCTTTCCGATTTGCTTGAAATTCTCCAGACTTTTGTTAGACATTATGAGCAAGTGTTCACAACTCAAGAGTACACTTTGGAGCGGCATCAAGCACTTCAAGATTTTCTTGTTGTTGTGCCAAATAGGCTCTCCTCAGCCCAAAAATCCTTTTGTGAGAAATTAATCATAATTGAAGATCTTAAAGAAGTTGTTAGCACTATGGCTGATGATAAAGCCTTGACCATTGATGTCTTTCCGTGTGAATTTTATAAAGCCCTTTGGGATTGTATTGGGAAATATCTACATAAGGTTTACCTTGAAGCTTTTCATTCTAAAACTTTAGGAAATATTATTAATAAGGGAAATATTAAATTCATACCTAAATTTGGTGATCTTGAGAATATCTATAACTGGCGGCCCATCATGCTCCTCAATGTCTCTTACAAAATTATTGCCAAAACCCTTGCCTTGAAAATCTGCCATCTTTTGCCTTAGATTGTGTGCTTGGAGCAAACTGGATTCATTAAATCGAGGTTCATCTTAGACAACATTATTGTTATCTGGGAAGGTATGGAATGGGTGAGACGCTCCAATAAAAAATCCATCTTTATTAAAATTGATTTTGCTAAATCTTATGATCACATTGAATGGCCTTTCATACTTGCCATGCTATTTGCCCTGGGATTTGGTCCTCAATTCATTCAAGTTGTACAAATGTTGTTATCGGATGCCTCTGCTTGCATCACCATTAATGGTCTCCAGTCCCTCTCTTTTGGTTTGTTTCATTCCATTCGCCAAGGTTTCTCGCTTGCCCCCTTGCTTTATGTGCTTTCTGCTGAGGGGTTTGGATATTTGTTGGCTCATGTTGTTTCTTAGAGGTGGATTCATGGCATTTATTTTCCTAATTCGCCAGCCCAGCTGGTCAATAGCCACTTTGCCAATGATTCTTTTCTCTTTTGGAAGAGGAAAATAATGTCAAAGCTATTCTTGATTGCCTTGAGACTTTCTGCTTGGCTTCTGGTTCTACCATCCAGTGGCACAAAACCTTATACTATCGTCAGTCCATTTTTCCCAGCCCTCATTGGATTTAGCATCATGATTGGAAGTGGATTGCTCCTAGTGAAATCTTTCAATTTTTGGACATCCCTTTTGCCTTTTAGGATTCTTCTACTGATCTCTGGCAAGCAGTTCTTTCAAGGATTGAGCAGAAACTTGCTTTTTGGATTACCAAGCCACTTTATCTGGCTAGTAAATTTTAGATTTCTTCAAAGGTGCTAGCAGCAACGCATGTTTATTATTCTTCCTGTTGGGCCCCTTCGAAGGCCTCATATGCTAAACTTGAAAAGCTACTACGATATTTTCTATGGGCCTCTTCTGAGACTCACAGAGGGTTTCATCATGTTGACTGGGAGTTTTTTTGCTTGCCCAAAGACTTTGGTGGGTTTTGCCTTCTCTCCACTCACCGGTAAGGGATTTCTCTTTGTGTCAAGTGGATTATTAGAGTGCTTACTAGTGATGAGGCCTAGAAAATCCTCCTCATACATTATATTCAGTCCAACTTCCCTATGCACAAACCTTCCTGGAAGGGAATTGTATTTCAAACCCTCCTGGTCATGAGGGAACTAGTCTAGATTGTGGGAACTTTCATTGCCAAGAGCATTTGGAGAGCCTGGTAAACAGTTAAGCCCTAGCTCCGTTGGTCTGGCTTTGGCTTTCATGATGGGCTCTCGCTTAACTAGCAAAATGTGTGGTGGTCTCCTCTATTTTCTAATGTTGGTCGACCCTTGGCCAAGCTTCCCTAGCTTAAGGCTCTCAAGTTTCACAAAAAGGGTATCTAGACCCTTCAACACTTATTTCACAGACCCACTATGTGTATTTTTCCTTGGGAGGTTTTTTCGTGACTAGTATGCTTTTCAAAACCATGACCGTGAAACCTATGATGGCCTAGCAAATACTATTGATCCAATTGAGATGCTTCATAAGGTGGGTATCTGTGCTACTAAGCCCTGGTGGAAGGACTAGAAGTGGTACCCAAATATGCCATTCAGAAACTACAAGCCTCGGCTTGGTTGTTAGTGGTTATCGTTGTATTTTCCTATGACTAACAGTTTGAATTAGAGATGGCATCTCCAGTCTTTGATGTCTTTTTGGTGTAAAATATTTTCTACTATTTGATCTGCAAGTGTTGAGCCAAAAATCGCCCATTTTTCTTGGTGTATTCTTTTCCAAGGCTTACCTGTGGGGTCTCAGCTTGTCCACTTGGGGGTCTAGGACCCTCATTTCCCTTTTTGTGGGTAGGCTAAGTCTTTTAAGCACCTCTTTTGGTTTTGCACCAAAGCTCAGCAGCTATGGAATTGGATTCATGACTTCTTTCGACCGTTCAGGCCAAAGCCTTTTTCCTAGCATATGGTTTTGTTGGGTGATTCTCCCAGACTTCCCACTAAGTATACCCAAATTTGGCACACTTTTAGGGTGGAGATCCTCTTCAGTATTTGGAAAGATAGAAATGCCTGTATATTTTCTCACAACCAAATTGATAAATTTATTTCTTTATAATCTAAAGTGATGATTTGCTCTAATGTTCTTTTGTAGATTCAAGTGCAAGAAAATAAAGTCATGCTTGAATTTTCTCACCTCCAGGAGCTCTTAGACCACTGGGGCAATGCCCCTTGCACTATGGCGTGCATGCCTCCCTCACTCAATTCTTCTCAAGGTCGGTCACCTTCACAAGGCCGACGATGAAGGGGCTCTGCCAAGGACTCTCGCCCCCGCTCTCAGGCTCCTCCTCGACGTGGATCTCACCCTCCTCGATGGTCACCTTCTCCTCCTTCATGGGTTGACTTGGGGTGGCCTTCTGGAGGGACAACGGGGGCAACAACAACACTTCTGGGTGGCCTTTTGGTAATGCTTCTGGTGGTAGTTTTGGTTGGTCGGATACTACTAAATGGCTCCCGTGGTTGGATTTAGTAATCTCACCTCAACGGGAGGACAAAGATAAAGAGAAATATGACGACGGTTGGGCTCTCCCTGACGTCACTCTAGACCTCGCTGATGTATGGGGGAAGAAATTAGATGACAAGGACCCTCCGCCCTCTGTTGGCACTGCTATGGCCACTTGACAACCTTTTATTTTATTATGTTTGCAATATTTCTTACTTTCTGGGCTCAGCCCATGTGACTCTGAACTTCTAGGCTCTACCCATTTGACTCTTGGGGTGTGCCTTTTTACCACCCAACTTTTTTTTGTGAATATGCATTTCTATCTTTAATTTAATTTAGATATATGCCTATTCATCAAAAAAAAAAACTCATTGCAATAGTATTGTCTATGAAAAGTACTAATAAGAACGTCATTTCTATTGAAAGATAGCTTTATAAATATATTTTATTAATTTTAATTAAAAAATATGAATATTTTTTTCATGAATTTTTTTTTTTATATTTTTTTTTTTTTTAGGCAAAAGTGGCAAGCCACTATATTAAATTAATAAATCTGGTTCAAAAAAAAAAGTCAACTAGGAAATAACCAATAAGAAAACCTAGCATCGTCCCTTATATTTACATCGATCATAGTTTTCGAATTTACAATTTGGTCTCCAAAATAGGAGCAGAAGTTTTTACAAAGTGGGGAATTTACTGTCTCCTTTTGAGAAAATATCCCAAAAACGAATTTGATTTTGGTAAGCATATACTAATTTTAGCAACATTTTAAAATAACAAAACATCACAAAAATCAAAACATTCACTTTCACTGATTATTCCTCCATGGTGTCGCATCCTTGCAAACCCCTATTTTCAACACCTTCGAAATCATTGCCACCCAGAGCAATCGGACCTTCTCGAACACTGGTCGTAGCATCACACCCCCAGCCAACATGTTCAAATTGCTACTTTTTTGGAGACCATCCAGAACCTCTTCGAGCCTGCGAGGAAGATGGTTGCAATTCTGAATTTAGCCCCTGATCCCAGACATTCCACTCTGCAACTCTAGACGGCTGAGTTTGCTCGATTCCAAGGATCTGAGTGGGAAACCTATTTGAAAATCTCTACAAATCCAACAGAGCAAAGCCCATTTTCTTTACCCATTCTTCCAGGTGAAAGCCAAGCACCCGAGCTGTACTATTTAGTGCCATCTTCATGTGGGTAGGGCTTCGATGCTCATATGATTTTTTCAATGCTTCAAATACCACCAAACACTCATGTCTATGCAACAATTGAGAATGAGAGAATAAACTCCCTACCAGCGCCTTTCCACTCCATAAATCATACCTTTGACAGGCTATCGAAAGCTTGTTCTCTGCAATAAACTTTGGCCAAACAACCTTATCGGCCAGCGCGTGTAGATGAGGAGGAGACTGAATGATATCCATTGCATTTGAAAGAAACATTGACACCATATTCGAAGGATAAAAGCACTGAATCGATGTTGAAGACAGAAACTCCTCACCAATCACTTGTCTGATAGCCCTCCTAATTGTTGGCGAGTGAATAATGAGCATAGCATCCAGCACTGAATCATCACTATTTCCCCAACACTCGGCGTTAACCAGATGCGATAGTTTTTGGGCAGCATTGATCTATGCTCTGCATTTTAAAAAATTTCACCCACCGTGAGGCCATGTGAATGACAGAGAATAAATGTCCTGTCTATCGCCAGCCAAATGTACTTACAATCCTCCACACATTCGAGCTTAAATCTTTTGCGATGAGCATCATGTTACCAAAGTACTCTGTTTTTGCAATAATGCAGATAAACTCCTCCTTAAATAAAATCGTGCATCATAATATGGTACTCTGTTTTTGCAATAATGCAGACAAACTCCTCTTTAAATAAAATCATGCATTATAATATGGCATGGCTTTTATTATTGTTTATCCATAGCAATAATCTTTCTTAAGTCCTCATACTCTTCAATGATTGATCGTGGATTGAGAGATGAGAAATGTACCCCGTCACACCCCAGATTAGAGAGATGATCTGCCACACGATTACCTTCCCGAAAGATATGTGAGATACATATATCTTGAAACTCATCTAATTGTTTCCATACCTGGTTGAAAATATATTTCAATTTCCATGAATGTATTTTTCTATGTATGCAAGCATTAATTATAACTGTCGAATCTCCTTCAATGTGTAATCTTCGATATTTCCCTTGCTTTGCAAGAATAAGACTAGCTAAGAGGGCTTGCAACTCCACCATGTTATTAGTTCCAGATGGCAAAGGAGAAGCAGTTATAGCCACTACTACACCTTGTGAATCCTAGATGCATGCGCCCAATCCAGAAGGACCTGGATTTCCTCGAGAAGCCCCATCAAAATTCAGTTTCTAGAAGCCTTCCGATGGATATGTCCAGTGAATTGTAGACCGAGGAACCAAAGAATGGTTTGGCTGTTTAATTTTCCAACCATTAGGAATGAACAACTGCTTCCATTGTTGAATGATTTTAGAGTCCCATGCTGTAACAGTAGGATTAAATTTTGAATGATGCAAACTCGAATTTGTTACTTTTGATATTGATCTCTCAAGCCCCTCCAAGATTTTGTCAACTGTAGAAGCCTCTTTCCTGAAAATACGTTTGTTCCTTTCCCACCAAATAGCCCACATAACTAATGTCGGGATACATTTCCAAATGTTTACAAATAATGAATCTGGATATAGGACAGGCCAAGCTTGAATAAAATCCCACAGATTATTTTGAATTGGAGTACTGTAATTCAGCTTGTTCAGTACAAAAGTCCAGCATGTATTAGCAAAAGAACATGTAAGGAGTAAATGATCCACAGTCTCTTCACATTCATTGCAAAATAGACAATTAAATGATGATGCTATGTGCAGCCTACTAAGTCTATCACTGGTCAAGATCCTATGCTTTAGTGCTAACCATGCAAAACTACCTGCTTTTGGAAGCACAACATTGTTCCAGTAGAATAAAAAAGCTCTACATGGGGCTTTATTCGAATGATTTTGAAGTAAGATTCTATAACCATCCTTAATTGTGTAATTGCCATCCTTAGCTAGTGCCCAAATTATCTTATCAGCTGATCCTGACAAAAATACTTGTTTAGATTCCAACAAAGCCTTGAATTGATTGATTTCCTGAGAAGATAATGGCAAGTCCTCCAGATTTTTCCATTTAACTTTACCTAATATTGAGCACACACTACCTACAAATTGATTGAGCTGAGTCCCCCAATAACTCTCTGAAACATTGATGATGCTATGGGAAACAAAATTAATTAATGAAGGTTGTCCACTCCATGAGTCCCTCCAGAAGTTGACCATACTTCCATTGATGACCTCCCAAGTGACATAATTTAATACAATGTCTCTCGAAGACATCATGAAATCCCAGATAACAAATCCTTTTGGTGGATTTGAGATAGTTAAAACTCTTAAAGGATCGGTGTTATCCAAATATTTATGTTGCATAATCTTGCACCATGTAGAATGTGGCTTATGGTACATCTACCACACTAACTTTCCACCAAATGCTTCATTTCTCTTGGCTAAATCATGAACTCCTACCCCTCCAGCTGCTTGAAAATTAGCCATCTCTTGAAGAGAAATAAGCGGTATTTTTCTTTCATCATTCATATTACCTGTCCAAAGGAAACCCCTAATCATCTTTTGAATATGCTGAAGAACTTTAGTAGGGGCTTTTAGCACTGCTAAGAAGTAATTAGGAATTGTTGACAGTACTGATTTTATGAGCAATATTCTGCCTGACAATGATAACCATCTGGTTTTCCAAGCAGCTATTCTACTTTGAATGCGTTGAACAACTGAAGACTAATATGAACTTTTATTCGTGCCCATAAAAAAAGGAATTCCTAAATACTTAGAAGGGAGGAAGTCCACAGTAAATCCTAATATTTTGACAATCTTATCTGATATCACTTTGTTTGTGTTAAAGATATATACTTTCGATTTTTGCACATTGATAGCTTGCCCGGAGACTGCTGAATAAAGTTGCAATGAAGATTTAATTTGGCGAGCCTCCTGAATATTTGATGCACCAACTAACAATGTATCATCCGCAAATAGAGAATGTGTAACAGAAATATTTGTACTAGGAATATTTGCACCCTGCCATTTGCCAATAACATGCTGATGATTGATGGACCTGCTAAAAGCTTCAACCATGATAATGAACAGAGCTGGAGACAATGGATCACCTTGTCTAACTCCTTGAGTTGATGAAAAGAAACCTGCTGCTTTTCCATTTACTATCACTGAAAACCAGGCTCCTGAAATACAAGCCTTAATCCATTTACACCAACCTTTTGAGAATCCCATTCTGAGCAATACTTGAAATAAGAATTTCCAACAAACTCTGTCATATGCTTTCATCATGTCTAATTTGATGATAAAGTTTGTTGATTGATTTGAGTTAATTGAATGAAGAACCTCATGGGCCACTAGTGCGCCTTCCAATGTTTCTCTACCTGGTACAAAACCACCTTGTTTCGAAGAAATAATGAAAGGGAGAAGATGCTGCAATCTAAGATAAATGGCTTTGGTTATGATCTTATAGGTCAAATTGCATAAGGAAATTGGTCTGAAATCAGCAAAAGTTTTTGGATACTGATTCTTTGGGATTAAAGAAATATTCGTGGTATTGAAATACTTGAGCATACTTTTGCTTTTTCTACATTCTTCCATGGCAGCTAGGAGATCCCAAGCAATAATATCCCAGCAACTCTGATAAAATAAAGCAGAAAAACCATCCGGGCCAGGACCTTTATCTGGAGGGAATGAGAAAACAACTTTTCGAATTTCTTGAATAGTAAAAGGAGCCAGCAACATAATGTTATCCTGAGGTGATATCATATTTGGGATGGACTCTAGAAGTTCATTCACTTGTGCTTCAGAAGGTGAAGGAGCTGTATTAGGGGCAAGAAGGTTCTTAAAAAACTTAACCCCTTCTTCTCGAATGAGATATTCATTTGTAATGGAAACCCCTGAATTTGCATCATTAATTTGAAATATTGTTTTAGAAGCTCTCTTCTGTTTGGCTGAGGCATGAAAGAACTTCGTATTTCTATCTCCTTCTTGAAGCCAAAGTTCTCTTGACTTTTGTCTCCAATAAACTTCCTCTCTATTACATAACTCATCCCATTCCTGTTGCAGCATTTTCTGCCTTGTATAGGTATCTTCATTCATACCATTCTGAATTATGTTGGTCAAGACATCTTCTAATTGTTGCTTAACTTCTGATTTTTGAATGAAAACATTTTTGAATACATGCTGGTTCCACCTTCTGATTTGAGACTTAACATGTTTTAATTTCATGGAAAATTGATGCATTCTCGTTCCTACCACGTACGGTGCTTCTTGCCACCATTTATATATATTAGAGAGAAACTGTGGGTGGCGAAGCCACATCCTTTCAAATTTGAAAGAAGAGTGGAACTGAGTCTCTATAGATTTATTTGAGGGCTTGATATTCAATGAGATTGGGAAATGATCAGAACCAGGCAATGAGAGAATATCCGATGATATAACCATGTTCATAAGTTTCCAATCTTGAGATAAGAGAAACCTATCCAAACGGGCAGCAATATGTGCAAATCCTGATCTTTTATTTGTCCAAGTAAAAGATCCATTAGACGGACGGATATCCATGAGATTATTGTTATCCACAAAGCAATTAAAATCTTGCAGTGTTTTTGGTGGAGGGAATATACCTCCAATTTTTTCCCCCTGCGATAAAAGAGCATTAAAGTCACCCCCGAGAATAACATGAAGAGAATCTTGAGCTTGGATGAATTGAGTAATGTCAGTCCATAATCTGAATTTATCTTGTGTTGCAATAGGACCATATACATTAACCAAAATAAAAGAAATGTCAAAAGCAGCTATCTTCATCATCTGCCAATTATTTTCTTGATGGATGAGCTGTCCATTAATTGTTTTTGGATTCCATAATACTGCCAGCCCACTAGAAGCTCCTACTCCCAGAACATGAACTGACTTCCACTTGTACCATTTGGCAATAGTGTTATCAAACGTCAGCTGAGAAAGTTTAGTCTCTTGTAACATGACTATATCTACCTGCATAGAATCAACAGCTTGTTTGATCCTATGCCTTTTGTCAGAGGAATTAGTGCCCCTGACATTCCATGAATTAATAATCATTGTGGACAAGGAGAACTCCTAGTTCTCCTTGTCGATCTTTTAGTTACAACAAAAGTATCATCCAGAGTGGTTTGAATTCCAGCTGCTATTTCAACCTTAGTCTTGGATCTCTTTGGTTGACCCCTTGATTTGGGTGTTAATATTGATTAAAAATTCTTCAAAATGAAAATGAAAATGAAAATATATAATGAAGAAAAGAAAAGTATATTAATTAAAGTTACTTTTAAATAACACATTTAAACTTATAAATATTATTTCAAACAAAATCTTTGAAGACACATATTTTTGAATAATTATATAATTTATTTCTAAAATCACTAGATAGTTGTCAAAACTCTAATTGAATTATGGTTCTTCACAAAAGTGAAAAATATTAAAAATAAAATTAGAAAAATATACATAAAAGGTTGTGACTTAATTGACAATGACACTTACTGGATTATTGATTCTCTCTTCACTAAAAGTAGAAGGAATTTTTTTACTGAACAACCTTGAGGTCTATGATACCTTTCTTTTTGTTAACGGTTGAGTAGAATCCTTGAGTAGAAATTTTTGACATTATTTACATCTTCTATAAAATCTTAGTTTCTCTTTACCAAGCCTCTTGCAATCACTTTTGTAACCTCTAGCATCTTGGGTTCTCTTCATCAACCTCATGAAATATTTATTAAAAAATCACACTCTTGATCAATCTCTTATAGTCTTTTCATTCGTATGTTGCAATATCTTTATCAACATCTTGCAATCTCTTGTTAGGTCTCGGTTTCTCTTCATCAACTCCAAACATTCTACAACATCTATGTTATAGAAGTTATAAATTTTTTCACTCCTCAATTTATGGTATAAAATAATTTTCCTTAAAAATAATAAGAGTGAACCCTTATCGCACCTCCCTCTCTCTCTACGTGTGTATTGGTACATGCAAGTTATTATATTAGGGCCAAATCTAATTATATCCACTATAAAAAAATTACATTATGACACCCTTCAATGGTGTATCATGTACAAAAAACTATCCTTGTATGGATCCATGGCATACAATTCCTTAAAAAAAAGGGAGCACATGATCTTGAATACAAACAGACAACCTACATATAAAAAATAATCTTCATTTTCACTTTATTAGAATTATATCCTTTACATATTTTGTTGTGCAAAACATAAAGGAAACCCTTGACTGCCATCTTGAGATGTGCATTGTGTTCCTTTGTTAGAAGGGTCTTACTTTACTGCATGTACTTCCAAATTTATCCAAGGAACATTTAATCATCCCTTTTTGTAAGAGTTTTGCAATTCTTCACATAGTTTTGGATTTAACCATAGTCTTATTGTGGACTAAAACACCTAGATCATCCTCATTTAATTATTCATCATACTCTTTTATTACTCTGAGAGCCTCATGTTTATCCTTTCTTTGAACATGGTTGATAATGATGAGTTTGGCAAATCCTTTATTGTGAAGAATGTTAATGATGTTGGAAAAAAAGATTACCACTACCTCTTTATCAAGAATATTTTTTGGTTGCATCAGACTTCAATCCCTTGTAATGGAACAAATATCCTCAATGATGTGGGTGGATCCAATGTATAAGATCTATTCCACTCACTTCAACTTGTATTTCTCATTATAAACACAATCTCTAGCTAGTAGATGTTAGCATCTACAAAACATATGATAATCTAAAATCTAGTACAAGGTTTAGATATAATGAAATTGTAAATATAAATGATTAAATATTTAAATAGCATCACAAAGTTAGTTTCAAGAGAAATGTGAATAATCAAGAGACACAAATCTATAATAAGCAAAATAGCAAAACGAAAGCTCACAATTACATTAATCAATATATTATGAATGAAAAGAAAGAGCTAAAATATATAGCATTATAGTTTCCAAATCTAATGAGGATGACGAAAAGAAAAAAACTAAAAAAAGAGATTTCCATCTAAGCTTATAAATCCAAGAAGATAAGGAAAATGCATAGTCGCATGAAAGAAGGATATTATGCATGAACTCGTTACCTTATCCTTACCTAAGTAATTTAAAATGAAATGACCCATGTAAACTTAATAAATAGGTACAATATCACACTTATGATATAACACATCCAAGGTGAATAAAATATTACACCAACACTCCCCTTAAGTGTAACTTAGGTGGAAAATATAAAATGGGTCCTAGAAACTAGGCTTGATGAGATGCCCATGTACAAAGATATCTCATAAATGAATGAAAGGAGAAAACCCATGAAAAAATCACCCCAAAAGAGAGAAAATATCCCAAAAAATAGAGGGAGAAGACCTCCCAAAAGTAGAGAGGACCCCCAAAATATAGAGAGGAAGGAAGGACTAAGTAGCTCCCTCAAACATGAAGCCTCCTGAAGTTCCTATTTGATCAATATTTCCACATAATAGAGAGGATACAAATGCAAAATATCTCAAACCAAGTGTTATATTAGGTCCCTCTATAACATGTGATGCATCTTCCTTTCGAAAGATAAAAACCTTGACCTATCAAATTAATAATTCACTCTCAAGTGAAATATAGAGCGAGAATAGGATGATCCCTAAAATATGCTCACATATCATCAAAGTTAGTGTTTAGATGTGCCAAAGTTTGATCAAGAGTCCCAAGCCTAACTATAGATAATAGAAATAAGGAAGCATGAAATGGAGGAGAGAGAACCTGAGGTTTTATGAGTACCCTCAATACATCCAAAGAGAAAAGCCACCTCTAAGAGAAAAGAGAACTAGAAATGGGTCCCAGTAATGAGGCCATGTAAGCCACCCGTGCAAAATATGGTCTTCTAAAGAGAGGCAAAGAAACCGCCCCCCCCCAATGAAAAGAGGGGGTACAAAGATGTCTTTAGATGTTTCTCAAAAAAACTAATGCTAAACTATGGAGGTGTTGATGAATCAAATTAGGTACCAAATAAGATTCAAATTAGCTATCAACATTAGTATGAGAACTAAATCAAGATCCAAGTAGTCCTACAAAAGAGGTCAACATAAATGATGGCTAAGGTGAATCATAGAATTAAAGAACTATAGGTTGTGTCACCATGTAAGCATGTAGTGTCAAAGAAAATACACTTAGAAGTATATACAAGACCATCAAATTTGACATCATAAAGAAGACAAATATCCTCAATAGTGTCATCAAGATCTGGAAGGTGAGACTCCACAAATAGATATGTAATGTATAGAAAGTAGACCTCCCAATGAAATGGATCCTATAGACATGAAGATTTTTATTGTAGAAAATCACTAGAAGCCCATGGAGAAGGGACTCTAAACTTTGATGAAGCAATAAATGATGGAGGGATGTCCTATAAGAGAAAAACTATGCCCTTAATTGTGTCATCTAGAATTGAAATGTGGGACTCTACAAACAAAGAAGAGATTCCTAGTAGGTGATGGGTCTTGTTGATACTATTTTATTTACACATAATATGCTACATTTTATCTCTAATAAAAATATTTGGTATATTTAATATGTTTTTGAAACCTGTTAATTGGTTAAAGGATGGATAGGTTATATATTTTGAAATACTTTTTCTTACATGGAAATATTTTATGAAATGTTAAATGTTTCCTCTTTTCCTTAATTTTATGTGCATTTTTATGGCTAATCTACTGTACGATCCTATGATTAAGTCTCCAGATCCCTCGAGAGCTGAAGGGAAACAATCAACTCTGGAGTAAATTAAAAACTCTAGAATTATTTGTATGGTTTTAAGATGAGTTCTCACCTTCATAATGAAACCTCAATAGACAAGTCACCTTTGACAACTTGATCAGATCCACTCTTTTGTTTCTAACTCAATGACTACCACATAGAATTGATACTACTAGAATTATACTTAAATTAGATCTTTAATTAACATGAGTATCTCTCAATGGTATTTTATGACTAATGCAACATGAATATGTCTTTCATACGATCTTGATGGAAACTCTCTTGATCCAAATAAAGAACTCTTCTATAAACATGAGTTTCCTGGAAATTTGTTCACTGAAGTGATCAATTGGTCTTTTTCCAATTAGATCCTTAGTCTAGTCCCTAGATCTTAGCATAGGAAAATAAGGCCTTAAAATATAAAAAGGGACATTGTCTCCTTTAGTTAGTTAGTTTCTATTTTTTGATTAAGAAGAAAAGAAGTCATTCCCCATTTGAATGCCATAAGTTGTAAGTTATCCTAAGTGTTAGCAACTCCATATCCCTCTCAAATGAGATTTGAGCCCACTCACCCAGACGAAGGTGATTCGTAGTAGTTTTCTCAATAGTTATCATTTCATTCTTATTAATCTATTTTAGATATAGTTTGTTGATGGTTTCATTATTGTTAATCTATGTTCATCTATTTTAGATGTTGTTAAAACATGTTATGTATTTCATTTGATGTTCCTAAAAATCATATAAGACCTAAAAAATAAGTCTCATATAGTTATTTCCTTTTATGAATGCTTTTAGTATTTAAATTCATTTTGGTTGGTCTCATGTATGGTAGAATAAAATTGTCCTTTAATTTAGTCTTGATTTTTGCAAAGCATGTGATAGAGTACATTTTATTTCAATTTATTTTGATTCCTAAAAGTGTGTGGTAGCAAATATATTCATTTAAATTTAGTATTGGTTTTTGTAATGGTGTGATAAAATAGGTGTTTTCTATTTAGTAGTAGTGGATAATAGAACAACCAAATTTGATAGTGATTGACAATTCAATTGTCCCCATCACTTGAAAGTCAACACAACCTTCCAAAACCCCCCAAAAATTACCTTACCACATATAGCTCCAAACATTGACCAAATTAATAAATTAAATGATTAAGATTTGACAACTATAACAACCCCTTTAGTAGGAATGTGTCCCAATGAGGTGAATCTAGAAGAAATATATAATCATGTTGCAAAAAATACTAGAAGCTCTCAAAGAAACAACTTTGAACTGTAAAGTAGTGACAAGTACAAAAGGAATGCCTAAAACTATAAATGGGGTATCAAAAGGAGGATGAGGTTTAGTAGCAGTATCAATACTGCCCATATATGAAAGGTTTTTTGATGAATCATCACTCTCAAATCAAGATTTAATATCTCCATGCAACTATCAAATGAAGGTCCAAGCAATGAAAGGGTACTTAGTGTACTCAAGTTTATTTTGAATATCCTAAAATATAGTGAGACATATTGTCCATACACCATGTGTTTATATTTAATCGTGTGATATTTTGATTATAGTAATCTAGCTTAGGACCAAATCCAAGGAGATAGGGCATAACATCATACAAGATGCAGTGATCCTATATCCCTTGTTTCCAAGATAAATAGTTTTCTAAATTTAGGACAACCAAACAATAGAATTTACTATAAAAAATCATGGTGAAAAAACCCCCATTATGGAACTTTATCTTAGTTTGTGATTACAAAACCCTTAGATAATATTCCCCATGTTACTAGTTACTAAAATGACCACCTTAGAAAAAATTATTTGACACTTTATAATATTGCAATTACAATGCAAGTTACCAAATTAATCAAGTTTTATAGGGCCCAAAAGTGACAAGAATATTGAAACTAAAATTTGCTTATAGAATAGGCCCTATAACCATGATTGGACAAAAATATGACAATAAGATGAAAGAGAGGATGCACCTAGGTAAAGGAATTTTAAGAAACAAGGTAAGCTGACTCCAAATCCTCTTCAGGGGGAAAACAAGCCTATTGAAGGCACATCTATGTGGTGTGATATATTCTATCTCCCTCAAGATATTGTAAACTATATGGCTACCTTGCATGATTATAGAGATGAAAAACTTCCTTATAAGGATGAATGTGCCTAGCATTATAAAAATAAATTAATTAGCTAGATACATTTAGATATAGATTAGTGGATGAAGATGATGAATTATATAATCAAGAGGATTTTATTCATCTTTTAGGAATGACCAAAGTACAAATCCAAAAAATACGAGCTATTGATCCATGATTTTGAAAATATAATAGAGATTATGAGATAAAAGATAAATGTAGTATGCCATCAAATAAGGATAAAAGACTCCATATCAAAGCTCCAATGATAGATGCTCAAGATGAGTATTATCTAAGAAACAAATAGGACCCTCCAAATATTGAGCCCAATGCTACAATACCCAAAGGATGTGACCTAGGTTTAAATAAAGAAAAGAAAAATTTGGAGGTGAAGTTAAGAGCTCTAATCCTACAAACGAGATAGTGAAGAAGAATAATAACCTAGTGCAACAAAAAACTACAAAAAAAGCTCACTTGTGGAAGATATAAGCATTTGAAGTTCTAAAAAGCATGAATAAGTAGAAAAATATTCAAGAAAACTAAATTTTTAGAAAATTGGAGCATTAAATTAAAAAAATAATTACACCATTATTAATAGCATGCAATTTTGTCTCAAATAAAAAATATATATTGAAAAATCTCTATATAGGTAAGAACAAACATCCCAAAGCTAGATTACAAACCTAAAAATATAGATGGGGAGGGAGTAGAGGGCCTTGGTGGTTGGAGGATGGTGCTCTAATGGAAAACTAGTGGTGGTAGTGGTGTTATGACTAGGTGTGGATTGCAGGTGGGAAACATGAGCATAGAGCAATCGATTTATCTATTGGTAGTGGATTGATAGAGAATCTTAGTGGCATTGCTAGCAACAATAGCTGGAGGGTGGTGGTGTAAGGAATAAAATGTAGCAAAATTACCTTCCTATGCTAATATTAAGAGGATAGATGTACAAAAATATTTAAAATATAATCTAAACAATTATTAAAATGTAAAAACACACACTAATTACATAAACCAATGCAAACCATAACACTGATATATGTGGGGAAACACTTTCAAGAGAAAAAAATCACACTCCAAAGTAACTCAATGTATCATTCAGTCAACAAGATGATTATGACACACATGCAAAGTAGGATTTTATAGGATTATTACCAATATACAATTATGGAGTAATTTTGGAAACATTTTACTACCTACAAATTCATTCAATACAATACCACAACTCCAACCACCCAATTTATAGGCAAATGAGAAAATTGAAAACCATAAATAGTTTCACAAACCATGTGTTGAATTCACTAGTGGTATGACACCCAAATTTGACCCTAAATTCCAACACCCACCTTGATATTCCCACATACATGCTAAAAATAATAAATAAATAATGCCTCTTAGAACTATCATAATCTATAATATACATCCACCCAACATAGTTGCCTAGTTTGTAACTCCCACTATCCAAAAATAATGCTACATGTGACAAATGTACACAACTAGTATAATGTTGGTTAAGATTCCAAAGTAAGTCCCCTCTTACAAGCTCTTACATGTCACAAGAATTTATCATAATGTTTCCATACGATCCTACAAAAGTAGGGTGTACCAAATATTTTTAAGATAGGCAATTTAAATAACCTTTAAGATGACAAAATTAAAATAAATTCTTACAACATCATACAAAATATCGACACATGGTGAATGATGCCACCTCAAAATCTCATGCCCCATTTGCATGTGAGGCTAATCCAAATAAAATAAAATGTGAGAAAAATAATAGATAATTAAAAGAAAATACTAGAAATTCGTAAATGTTGAGACACCTTAATTCCCAACATTCTCTCACTTGTCAAATAATTTTTAGGAGCTAAAAGGAAACACTCCATCATTAGAATCTATATACTAGGGGTCAAGAGGCCCATAGACATTGGAAACATAATCTAAATTTATCCATGCTTATAGGCTTTATCCAAGCATTTACAAAAATCATCAAAGTTTATACTTTCACTAATTTCACCCTTTCATCTTCAACCATATCTCTATCAAAATTATATTGCACATATGTGTGTTTGGTCCTTGCAGGAAAATTTGGATTCTTCGCTAAACAAATTACACTCTAACTATCATAATAAAGTATACTCACTCCTTGATTGAAATCAACATCTGAACACAATATTTTCAACCAAATGGATTCTTTATAAGCATGAGTAGTTTTCGTATACTCAACCTCAATGGTGGAAAAAGTAATCACATCCTATCGCTTTCTCATCCAACTTATTGCATTATCAAATAAAGTAAACAAATATACACTAATGGATCTTTTACCATCAATATCTCTAGCCTAATATGAGTCCACATAACCTTGAATATCCAAGGAATTTTTGTCTCCTATCATACTACCCTAATAGCAAAATAAATACTTAGATGCAACACTCAAATACCCAAAGAATATTTTAACTACATCCTAATGAATCTATCCAATA
This sequence comes from Sequoiadendron giganteum, assembly GCA_007115665.2. NCBI lineage: Eukaryota > Viridiplantae > Streptophyta > Pinopsida > Cupressales > Cupressaceae > Sequoiadendron > Sequoiadendron giganteum. The sequence goes on from CM021108.1 coordinate 527,495,695, forward strand.
TTATGCACAAATATGCTAAGAACTCATGTTGCTTGGGAAATTTTTGGTTTACTAAAAACCATAGAATACACAAGACTATCGTTTGCACTCTAATAAGATTCCCTAATCATGTATTCCACCTCTAAAGGAGAAGTAAGACATTATGCAACACACAATTTTATGCCCTAAGTAACATGAATGCATAATGGTCTAGAATCATGCATGGTAAACCTCTACATAATTGAATTTGTATAATTAATCTATCCAAGACAAGGATTTTTATTTGATCTATCTATCTTTATCTCTATACCAAGAATATGTTTTGTTGCACCTAAATCTTTCATTTTAAATATTGTTACAAGTAGAGATTTTAGTTCACAAATTAATTCTCTTCCCTTTCTCATAAATAATAGATCGTCAACATAAAGTGTAATAATCAGGAAATGATCACCATTAGATTTTTAATAAATACAATGATCAAATTTGGACCATTCAAATCCCAAGTTCAACACAAAAATATCATTTTTTGTTACCACGTCCTAAGAGACTGCTTGAGGGACAAACCACATGTTCTTTACCTTTCACCAAAAAGTGCTTACTGTATGACATGAATTTATTTCTCCAACTCAACATGAAGGAACATAGTTTTCACATCTATTTGTTTAATATCTAAATCATAATCTACTATAGTTGAAAACAAAAATCTAATGAATGACATTTTTAGCAATGCGTGAAAATATCTCACCACAATCAACTCCCTCAATTTCAGAGTAACCTTTTGTAACCAATTTTACACTATATTTTTTAACATTACCATCATAACCAATTTTATTCTTGAATACCCATTCACAACCAACCTTTTTGTATTCTTCGGGAAAAGGTACTAAGTCCAAGATATTATTCTTTTAAAGTCATTTTATCTCTTCATCCATGTTTATATTCTAGGACTTTGAAACATGCATACCTAAAACCTATTGCATACTTCTAAGTTCATCAATGTTAATATTGAAATAAAAATGCATCTCTAGTCACTAGGGGAATACTTTTTTGAAATGGTTTTCTTCACCAAGATGACCTTCATATAAGTTGAGGTAAAGGCTCTTCCTCTTTGAATAATCTTAGCTTGAAGAGCTACCTCAACTTCAAGTTCAATTTGGGCTTTCAATTCAACTTTCTCTAGTGTAGGAGGAAATTAAAACACATATTTCTTTTCAATTTCTTCTAGTTGCAATACAATAGAATAAGGTTGAATTTCTCTTAAAATAATTTATGTTGTATAAATTTTATTTGTAATAGGATCTCAAAGCTTGTATCCTTTCACATCATAACTTTAACCAATGAAAATACATTTTACAACTTATTTCTCTAACTTAGTATGCTTCTCCCTTGACACGTGTGCATATGCCTCACAACCAAAAACATGAAGATGCCTTAGTGAAGGATTTCCTCTTGACCACATCTCCATATGCATTTTATCAACAAGTTAACAGAGGAGACCTATTAATTAGGTAGAAAGAAATGGCTATAACCTTACCCAAAATATTTATTCCAAGCTAGATCCACTTAGTGTACTCCTAGCCTTCTCCATCAATTTCTTGTTCATACATTCTATAACTCCATTTTATTGCCAAATATATAGAGTTGTATTTACCATAATCCTTGTAAAATTTATCAAAATTTGTAGAATAATATTCATCGTCATTATCAATCCTCAAACTCTTAACTTTTTTTTATCAATTTGAGTTTCTACCATAGTTTTAAACTCTTTAAAATTACTTAAAACTCCATATCTTCTTATAAGAAAATAAATCCACGTACCTCTGCTATAGTCATCAATGGATGTAGAATAATAGAAAGATTTTGCAATAAAAGAATCACCAACATGACCAAACAAATCTAAATGAATAAGATCCAACAACCCAAAATAATTATGAGAACTTGAAAAAAACTAAACACATTTCTATTTTGTATATATGCAATATTCACATAAATCAAACTCAAGATTATAATTTGATAAACCTTCAACAAGATTTTTATTCTTTAAGGTTTGTAGACTCTCCTCTCCCATGTAGCCTAATCTCTAGTGCCATAACATTATATTTTCAATTGGTAATTTAGTCTTCTATAGAAATAGCACCCTTAAGTATCCAAAAATTATTACCATCTATTAAAGAAGATACCATTCCTTTATCCAAATAACTAGATGAAGACATGGTTCAAACATAAGTACTATTGTACTGAACTATGGACATTGATTGAGATAAAATAATATTCCCAATTTGACACCTCTAGTAATCATCATAGCATATCTAACCATATTACATCCAGCATAAAAATGATAACCTACACACCGACATCAATTAATTTTCTTACGGATAAAAGGTTTCATGCTAATCTAGGGATATGCTAAACACCACTAATTTTCTTAACTCTACCATTGAGGAATTTTATTTGAACTCTACCACAACCAATAATTAAATGATAATCATCACTCAATTACACATTACCTCTATTAAATTCTTCATACTATGAAAACAAATATGTATTAGAAGTCATATGGAAAGATGCACCTTAATCAATTAACCATGCATTTTCACTTGCACAAGTTGCCAAAGCTACAATAAATGCATTACCATCTTCCTCTTCATATTTATAATCATAATCAACCTTTGTTTTCTTCTTCCTCTTATTTACATTCTTTCCAAAAGTGACCAAGTTTACCAAAATCCTAGCATATCACTTTGGACTTTCTACGAGACTTAGACCTACCTTTAGACGTGGATGCTAACTTCTTATGTTATTTTCCATCCTTCTTGCCTCATTCTTTTGGTCTACCATGAACATTTAAGGCCTCCTTGGCACCCATATAAGATTTACTACTCATCTCTTTTAAAAGTAAGGAGCTAACAACAACATCCAACTTTAAGACACCATAAGTGCTCCCAATGACTATAACTAGTTGATCCCATGAATTTGGCAAGGAACACAAAAAATTATGACATCTCTCCTCCTAATCCATTTTCACACCCATTGAACTTAACTACACCATCAAAATATTGAATGCATTTAGATGATCTACAAATTGTTTATACTCCTCCATTATCAAACAATATACTTTCTTCCACAGAAATAATTTGTTACTAAAGGACTTTGCTTGATAAAATTCACCCAAAATTTATCATAATTTCTTTGGAATAATTTTTTTTGTGGACATTAATAAAATATAAAAAATTATAAGAGATTATCTTATGAGACCTTTAGCTTTCTTGTCTATAATGTCATATTGTATAGTTGTGGTTACATTTGTAGGTCTAGAGAATTTATCATCTATGGCACCCCACAAATATTAATATACCAATAGATCTTCCATTTTCATCTTCCACAAGTCAAAATTTGTAATATAATTTTTTTCTACCCCAATCCTCCTTGATGCGCTTGCCATCTATATTTCCTATAATAAGATTATAACGTAATCTTTTGCACAAGATGTCACCCAAATGTGGATTAGATAAAAAAAAAAAATTCCAACAACTAGAACCAAAGTTAATCAAGCTCTAATACCACCTATAAGGAAACAAAGGTAGAAAAATTAACTTCCTTCCTATTCTAATCTTGAGAGGATAGATGTACAAAAAACTTTAAAATATGATCTAAACTATTATAAAAATGTAGAAACACATATATACCAAATCATAAATTAATGCAAACCATAACACTAGTATATGTGGGGGAAACCATTTCAAGATAAAATAACCAAACTCCAAAGGCAAAAAAATGTATTATTCACTCATCAAGATGATTGTAACACACTTGTAAAGCAATATTTTATAGGAGTATCACCAACACACAATTCTAGAGTAATCTTGGTAGTATTCCTTTACCTATAAATTCATCAAATAGAATATTACAATTAGACACCTAATTTATAGGCAAATGATCAAACTAGAAACCATAAATGATTTTTCAAACCATCTGCTAAATCCACTAGAGTTATAGTACCCAAGCTTGACCCTAAATTCCAATACCCACCTTGATATTCCCACATATAGGCTAAAAATAGTAAATAAACAATGCCTCTTACAATTTTCATAATTTTTCATAAACATTCACCCAACATGGGTGCCTAGTTTATAACTGACACTATATAAAAAAATGTGCTAAATGACAAGTGTTCACACTTATCGTAATACTGGTCAAGATACTAAAGGAACTTCACTCGTACAAGCTCTTATGTGTCATAATAATATGCCATAATGTTGTCATAGGATTCCACACAAGTAGGGTGTTCCAAATCTTCTTAAGATGGAATATTTAAATAACCTTGTAAAAAATCATACGAAGTGTTGGCACATGGAAAATGATTCCGCCTAAAAATCTCACACCCCATTTCCATGCGAGGTTAATTTAAATACAATATAATATGGAAAAAATAATAAATTATAAAAATTAAATACAGTTAGAAATCGACAAAGGTTGAGACACCTTAACTCCCAACATGTAGTCAAGGTGTAGCCACTAGTGACTAACCCTAGTGGGTTATGTAGGCCATGGAATTTGTTGTGGGCCATTTGGTAGTCTACATAATGACAACTATACAAACTCAAAAAAAAATGCAATCATATGGATTGTATTGTTCAGCTATACGATTGAGGTAAAAGAATACCACAAATTCTCCTCGCACTGAAATTAGGAAAATTTTATGTGAAAATAAGGGTTTTTAGGCCTTATAGATGCAATGACAGGGTTCATTTGGCTTGAAAATTCTTAAGAAACAAGATGTATTCTAGATTCAATGATCAAACCCCTATTTGTAAATAAGCTTCGTGATCTTCAATTTTGGTGAAATGAAAGTCAATGTTGACTTTCTCGAGCCTTTTGGATGCTATGAAATAATTAAAAATGCTATTAGGATATCAAAAAGTTGTAATCACACAGATTTCATAAAATACAAATGAAATCCCTAAAGGTTGAACTTCATGTCAAAATTTTATGTCTATACAAATCATCAAAAGATACAAGATAAGAGCATACTAGGTTTTTAGGAAACCTACATACAAAGTGATTATCCTCCCTAAATATCTCAAATAAGGAAACTAAATATTTTCAAACCCTACACCAAAAGATCTAATACCATGTTAAAATCTATGAAACATATGATAACCATAATCTAGTACAAGGATTAGAACAATGTAACTATAATTCAAATGATCAAAGACAAAAATATCATCACAAAATTAGTTTTGAGAGACATGGATTTGTAATAAAAAATTAAGATAAAGGAGAGTTCACAATTGCATTAATCAATATGTTTTGAATGGAAGGAAAGAGCTATTATATATAGCCCTATAATTTTAAAATCTGATGAGGATGAGAAAAAGATAAAAACTAAAAAACAAGGGATTGCCATCTAAATTTTCCAAATTCAAGAGGATAAGGAAAAATCAAAGTCCCATGAAAGAAGGAGAAAATGTGTGAACTCATTATCATATCCTACCTAACTAATTAAAAGAGATGGTCTAAATAAACTTAATAAATAGACACAATATCATACATAAGGTATAATATATCCAAGGTTAATAAAATATTACACCAACAATAAAGAGATTTAGGGTTTCATCTTTCCAATTCATGCATGGGAGGATTTCTCCCATTATTTAAGCCATGATTTAATACACATAATTGTAGACTAATTCTATTTTAACATTATGCATGTGAAGTGCTTCTTTAGGCACCACTAAAGGACGCCTTTCTCATTCACTAAAGACAAAATCTAGTTAATCCTACAAGTGTATCTCATCCTATATGGTGATATTATCTACACTAATGACATAATTTTCCAACATGCTTGTCACTTTGTTGGTCTCTCTATCATAGTATTGTATGAAATAATTATCCATCTTGTCTAGTATCAACCATATTTTCTCTAAAAAAGTTCTTAGTTTCTAATTGGAGTTATTTCTTCTTTGAATAGCATTTACATTTATCATTGGATTACTTCTACTTGGATATCAGTTAAATTTTTACTTACTCACACCTTCTAACCTTGCAATAAATGCATCATTGTTAATTCCAAATGATATATTTTAAAAGTTTACAATGATTAAATTTTCTTGATTATTCCAAATGATAGATCTAATCCTAGAGGTACTAGGGTTTCCTTGAGATGCTTGGTCAAAATTCATTTTAAATTTGCCACTTATTGGAGGTTGCCACTTAATTTTTGCCTTGTTGATTTTTTCCTTGCATTTAATCCCATATACCCCTTTAAATCCATCCATGAGATTAACTAGAAGGAGAAGGTCAACAAGGAAAAATCAAGTGACATCCTCCAATGAGTGACAAATTTAAAATGAATTTTGATAAAACATCCTGAGGCAACCTTGGCACCTCTAGGGTTGGATGTATGTATACAAATCTACATTTATATCTGTGTGTAAATATTATACTAACAAATTAATTATAAAATTTATATATTAATTAATATTAACATCGTTAAAGGGGTTTGCTCAAATGACAAGGCCATAAGATTCTCAAAATGAAGACCCAAGTTCGAATCACCAAGTGATATCTTAACACTAGGTTCACTTGTTCTAGCGATATCCCCACAATTGTAAATGAATTGCAAATGATTTTTCTAATAAAATTGAGTGGTATCCCAAAAAATTGATTGGAATAAGATGTTGGATCCTAAAACCAAACCAACATATCAAAAATAAAAAATGTTAATTTTGAGTGCTTCACCTCTGCGAGCATCACCTAGATGCAATGCGTGTTAAGTGGACCATTCATTATCATGAGAGATGGTTTATTGCGAACCACTACTCATGAAACATGGGTCAATGAGTTTGACTTGCAAAACTACACGATTGAATCCTGATATCAATATCACAATTTAGCACACTATGAAAAATACCTCCTACTTATCAATGTTAATATCATTAATTTTTTTTTTATAAACATATCTTATTTTTTGGTTTCCCCATCTACCTTCACATCAAAAGGATGTGAGCTAATCCTCTATTAAAATATCATCTTTGAGGAAAAAAAGGACGACAAAAATCTTTGAAAAAGAAGACAATCCCATTGTATTTGGAAGTCCTTGGAAAGAAGACCCCCTAACCCCCTCTTTAAACAATGACAAGCCAACTGAATTTCAAAACCCTTATCTAGTAGACGAAGTTGACTTTCATCGAATTAAAAAATTACACATTAAAATACTTTATCCACAAAAAAATTACATCATGTTCAGTAATTTTTAAGGTCCTGAATGTGCATGACGAGAAAGATCACGAAAGCATTGGTATTAAAACTGTTTTTGATCATACCCATCATTCACCGTCCCCACTTGCTGTCAACATTTGTTTTCTCAAAAAAGCTATAAAGCACGGTAGTTTGAATTCGAAATGGAAAGCTGAGGATACCCAAAAGAAAAAAACATTTGGAAGAAAGACAAAAGAAGTTAAATAGTTCTTGCTTTGTCTATTTCTTCCTCTCTGCCCCTGTACTACCTCTGCAATTTCTCTCTGAGAAAAAACAAATGCATGAAAAATTCATTGCAGGTTTTAAGGAAACGGTTTTCAATGACAGATGAAGAGCAGCGACATTAAAGTTGGAGACCCACAACAAGGTTGGCATCAAAATATTATCCTTTCCCTTCTTACCATTAATCTGAGGGCACTATCTTTCTCATTGAATTTTATAATCAATTGCATATAGGTTCTTGGTTTGGTGGGTTATGGTTCTTTTTCCCATATATGATTTTGTTTCAATTCTTTTTACAGGTCGGGGATTCTTTGGGTGTTCTTCATATTTTTATAATGTCAAATCAGTCTGAAACAACATCTGCTAGTCCGACTTTTGTGGTTGAAAAGGATAGTGTCAGTGGGCTTGAGAGAATCAAATTGGTTGGGCCCAAAAGGTCATCTGCTGAGGTAGGTGGTAGTTACCCAATTTGTTCCGTTTGACAGTAGACGAATTATTAAAGTTTATTGGCTTCCACATGTCAGTAATACAAATTTGGCAAACATCTGTGTATTGTTAGTGTATGGATTCAATGTAGTTTATCACCTAGATAGCACCCAGTTTGTTGTGTATGTCAGTAAATTGCATAAGAAACGCCTGGATTCGTTGAAACTCCTCCGCTTCTTTACCCAAGTCATATTGATACGGTGATCACTAAATCTGAAGAACCCGCCACGTCATATTAACGCAGAGCCCATTTAACTTGTAGTTGCGCACGATGAGTTTTGAGCACGACCCATCTTTGCAATAAATGCCCATCTTACTGCTAGACCCTTGTATTTACTTATACATATTATTGGATGTCAGAGCTTTTTTAATTTATAGAAAAATTTGGCCGGTTAATTATCTAGTAACAGCCTGTCCTCCCGTTACACTTTAAAGAAAAGGACAGTATCCCACTCTAACCAATAAGCCAGGCAATTTTTCTGTACCATACCTGAATCAAATCCAAGGATTTATTGAAATTGGCATTCTCTTTGCTGAATTAACACAGAGGCCACTTGATGTGGAGGCATGCCAATCGGGTTTTGTGTATTTGTTGATAGACAAGTAGCCTAACTTATTGCTAGGTTAATAGCATGTAGTTTTCACAGTTCATGATAATTATGCTGAGATTTCTGACTAAAACTGTATGATTTTTAAAATCGATGTTTCGCATCAAACTCTGTGATCCATCTTCAGAATAATGCAGAAAGAGAAAATAATTTGATCCCGAACATCGATTTTAAAACTCATACACAGTTTTAATCAGAAATCTCAGCATAATTATTGCTAGGTCACAACCCAACTGACCTCATTGTCCGAATTTATTATCTTTTTGGAAATAATCTAATACATCAATACTTATGTATTTGTTATCTCAGATAAATGTCTCATCTTACTGCTAGGCCACAGCCTTCCCGACCTGGTACTCAGAATCTAGCTTGGCCGAAATAATATAATTTGCTTGTATAGCCGTATATTCCTGGCTCTGTTTCATTTTTTGCTGATGAGTTACTATGTGTGTATTCATTTTGATAACTGCTCTATCTTACTTCAAGGCCACAGCCTGACTGGCCTGTTCATCAGGACTTATTAGCATGGTGGAAATTATATAAATCAGTTGAAAGTGCTTTTGGATTCAACTGTGTATTTCTTTGTATCAACGTTTCAGATTACACTCAGTGATCTATCATCAGGATGAGAAGAGAAGTATGCCCCCCCCAAAAAACACATTGTTGAATCCAAAAGAAATTTCGACCAATTCATGGACTGTGGAAAACTCATGCCTACTATTATGTAATTCGTCAACACTTATATGTGTGTTCCTGATTCTTTGGCATTTGTTGCTTATATGAGTTATAGCCTATAGATGATATGTGTATAATTGTTTCAAAATTGTTCCATCTTATTTATGACCTTATTGGAATTCATTAACTTGGGGAGACTGATCTTCTTTATCATTGCTTGTATATTTGTATTCTTTATTCTGGGCCATCTGCCGCTGATATGTGTATAACTTTAAAGATCATATGTCTTGTCTATTTTGATAAGTGCTTGATCTTACTGTCAGACCATAGCCCTACAAAACATGTTATCAGAAAAAATTGTCCTGGTGGGAACAATATGAAATATCAATACTTTATATGAGCATTTTCTTTGTTTTATGCCGTTTGCTGCTGCTATGGGTTATAGACGTGTGTTTTCGTTGCAATAAGTTTCATATGTACCTGTTAGACCATGATCTGATAGACATGGTAATCACTTATCAGAAGCTCTAACTTTTTGTAAATAATATATAATTTATCACTACTTTGATATGTGCTTCTTCCTGTTCGTTTGTTATTTGTTGCTGATATGGGTTAGGTTATGTGTGTATCCATTGCAATAAGTGCCCTATCTTACCATTACACCATATCCTGAGGGACCTGTTTATCAGATTTGATTAGCTTGGTGAGAGTAATATATTTTACTAACGCTTGTATACATGTATTACCGGTTCTGTGTCATTTGTTGCCGATTAAGATTATGGGTCACATGTCTGAATTCGTTGAGATAAGTGCCCTACCTTACTGCGAGACAGCAGTCCAACAGCACGTTCATCAAAATTTATTGGCCTAGCGAGAATAGTATAGTTTATCAATATTTCTATATGTTTGTGTCCTGGTTTATGGTCAACTATTGCTGATATTATTCATAGGGCATATAGGGCATATCATAGGGTACCTTGGAGCCATACCTAGTACAATTTCATCATATCCAATTTTTTTTCTTTATAATTTTCTTGCTTCATTCATGTCAGCAATTCCCACAAACAGGTTATTCATGAATTGCTCATGTTACAGGATTCTGAAATTTTAATTAGTTCACTGAATATGTTTTAGAGTGTTCCATGGGGATGTGTCCATCCGGAAAAACCACCCGTTTCCAAGACGGGGACGTTTTTGAGACAGGGAGACGCCTAGGAAACGTCCCTCCGCCGTCCCCCCGAAGTCTCCTCTTGGAGGGAGACGTTTCTGCATGGGAGACTCCAGGGAAACTTCTGGGAGACTTCCAAAGGCATCAGGCCATTAGCCTGGAGCCATTTACTATTAGTATTTACTATTTTGTACTCTATTTTTTAAGTTTGAACATTGATGATACAATGATACTTGATTGTAATTATGATTCATGAATCATGATTATGAATCTCAAATTATGAAACATCTAGTTCTTGTTGCATTTTCCAATGTCTATATTTTCATTTTGATTTTCAATGTTCAGTGATTCACTAGTTCAATGAAATGATATATCATTGCAATGTGTTATTGTGTTTAAACTTTTAAGTTTTAAGTTTTGTTTTCATGTGTTAACTTTACTTATTCATTAGGCTTCTAAAGTTATATAATTATATTGTTATACATCTTTTTATAACTAATTTTTCAAGTACTATATGTATTTCAGCGCCGCCCCCCCGCCACCCCCTGCAGCCGTCCCCCCGCCGTCCCCAAACTTAGGCCCCCCGTCTCCCATCTCGAAAATGCGTCCCCCACCATTCCCCTGTCCCCGTCCCCGAAACTCCGTGGAACACTGGTTTTAGGTTACATGGATGTATGTCAAATATGTGGTTATTTTTTTCTGTATAACAAGCAACTGGCCTCATGGAAGAGCAAAATTGAGAAAAAATCATCAATACTTACATGTGTGTGTATGCTCGGTTTTGTGTGATTTGTTGCTGATGCTAGTTTCAGGGCATAGGGTGGTTTATGGGCACCTTGATCTAACATTTAATATGGTTCATTAGATCCAATTCCTATTTCCTTTTTATTTTCTTTCTCCCTTGATTTTAGCATTGCTTCAACAGAAATTCATGAATTAAGGTTCTGATATCTTTTTTAGTTCATCAAATCTCTTTTAGGTTTTTATGTATTTAATATTTATATGGTTTATATGTGTAGGTTTATCTGTATGGTGGGCAAGTGACCTCATGGAAGAGTGAAAATGGAGAAGAATTGCTTTTCATGAGCAGTAAGGTGACTGTGACATCACTGATGGACTCATTATTTATTCCATAATTTAAAAACTTATGACTTAGCAAAACTTTTCAGGCCCAAATTTGACCCGGACTCAGCAGCTTGGCCAAAAGTCGTCAAAACTTAACAAAATCTCCAAACATAAAAAAAAGCATTTTTAAAAACATGTATAAATTATAAAACTGATTTAGAGAACTGATAAGTAGTTTATCATTCATTCATAGATAAAAAAGAAGTTTAATGCATATCATGGTGTTATATGATAAAAACTTGCAAATCCAATTAATATTTTACAAGTTTCTACTTTCTTCTATGAATAAAACTTCTAAATGGCTGTGTGGGTACCCTTGAAGTGGATGGCATTGATTCTGCTTGAGAAAAATATCTATTCTTAGTTATATCATGGGCAGCTGCATCCATTGAAACCCCAACAGATGCTTTGGCCACACCTTCCGCCTTCTCATGTGGCTATAACTTCTGCCCATTCTCCTGCTTTTCTATTAATTTCAGCTAACTCTTCCTCAAAAAATGCTCTTAGGTTCATCCATATCATCAACAATTCAATTTAAATATGAATCTATGTCATCAAGGTCAATAGCATGTAGATGATGATTGTATTGCACAAAAACAAGGTCATTTAAGCACTTTTGAGTCAACATTTTGCACTTCTTCGTGTGAATGGTTTCAAATGTGCTCGAATTCCACTCACACCCAGAAGTGTTACAGGGCTGGGATAAAATGCAAAAGGCAAACTTTTGAAGATTGGGCGTTTTTGCACCATAATTTTAAATTTTCCCACTACAAATCTATAAAAATAAAAAATTTAACTGTGTAAACTGAACGATAAGCTATAATTTAAACTTATTAAAGTTTTAGTTAATGATATATTTTTTATTTGGCTACAAAATTATTCTTTTTTGAATGCATAAAGGTGAAGAAAACAACAACCCATCCATGGTCTTGTAAATTTTAAACTCATCCAAAATTGTGTCTCTAAAGTCTTCGTGAGGGACCATCCTCTCTATTCATGTGTTGGGGCCATCCGTGACCTCCTCATTAGCCTTGAAGCCTTCAGCGGAAAACAAACTTCGTGTTCAAATAGTAGGTAGCCACATGGATGTGTTGGTGGAGTTTTTTATCCCACCTCCTATCAATAATGTGCCAAATGGGTTCATATTTTTTTTGGTTTGATACATAAAAGTGTTGTATTTCTTCCTTGGCCTTGTCAATGGCCTCATATACCCATGGGATTTTTCTTCCCATCTACCAACCGCAGTACCCTCACCAAGGTTTTGACACCTAAAAGAAAACAATATATCAAATAAAAATCTGATTTTGAAAGACCAGAAAAAAAAAAAAAAGGGTAAACTGAAATCATAAAAATCTGAATTTATAAGCTGCCTTGAGGATCTCATCCTTATTTTTGGCAAAAATTTCATCAAAAACGGTCTTGACTACCATCTCCCCTTTGGCCTTATTGGAACAAGCAGCTTTTGTCCACCTAGTTCTCACAAACATCCGCTTAAGAGATGGTAGTGGGGCTTCAATACTCTACACAGTGATAAATTGGTGGCAAATTGCATGATACGAGGTTGCACAAGCTCCTTACCATTGGTGTGCTCTCTCATCAAATTAAGCACCCAAGGGTGATTGTAGATGTATTTTGTGATGTTTCTTCACTTTCTTGCATCATACACCATGGCTTTGACCCGTGAGAATTTGCCAATATCCTCAAGGACTCCAAAAAAGAGTAGGCTGGCTTCTCTCTAGTTGCCTACTGGTTGACACACATGTTGTTGCATTTTTTGTCATAACTTGGACAACATCTTGTACACCCACCTCCATGACCACTTCATTCAACATGTTGGATCGTTTTTAACTGCATTCATTGTGTCAATTGACTTGAGAACATCAGTTGATGACTTCAAGTCATGAGAAAGTTAATTAGGGTGCAGTTCTTGCCATTCTTTCCATCCATTAGACAAAATAGTCCAACCTTTTATTGGCCAAACTGTCTTTTGTTCTTCTACTAAGACCTCCGTCTGTCTAACAAAATCATCCAACAACAGCCTACTCAAATCATAATAGGTTGGTGGCTTATACCCTTTCCTTACTATCGTCAATGCAGTGACAACTGACTCCCAATAAGGGCTGCTTGCAATGTGGAAGGGTTAGTTAATGAAATATAAAAAATTGGTAGAAGTGTTATGTGGAATAAAGGAACCATGAATATCTGAATGCGATGCAGCTGGCCGAGTAGAACTACTTGAGGTAGAAGACCTTTGTATCCGTGGGACAATGCAAGAGCTCACTGCTTTGGTCTTAGGAGAAGCACCTATTACAGTTAACGTTGCAATTACAGTCCTTTTCTTTTCTAATTTCCTCTCCTCATATGAAGTAAGGAGAGCATTAACCTCATATAACCTCGTGCTTCACTTTATCACAAAGTGAAATATCTCTTCCAAGGACCCTTGCATGATGAAATTTGAGCTGGTTGATACCTAGTGTCATCTTTTGTCCACAATAATTACAAATAACTTGTCATACTTGTCCCCCTAGGGTTCCATGCTTCTGGGTAGAGTCCCTAGCCTTGCCACCAACTTTACTTCTCAACACCATTCCTTAAAATATCGAATTTCAAAGTTTTAAACCCTATCATAAACAAAAAATAAAATAAAAATAATCAAATGCAAATCCTTGCAGTTAACATAAAAAAACCCCCAAAAAACAATTGAATAATAAAACCCTAGAGTGAGGGAAGGCATAACAAAACTCTAAAAAGCAAGAAAAAATGCAGAGACATACATTTCAAATGCTTCCAAAAAACTCATCCCATGACTTCATGTTGGAAATAAGCCACACTTGGACCGACAATGGGCTGGCCAAAGATGGGCTAGTAGCTAAGTTGGTAGAGCACTCCAGTAGCAAATGGAAGGTCCTAGGTTTGAGTCCTAGCTGGTACATATGAGTTGTAGCTCAACAAGTGGTATCAAAGACAAATTCTTTCAGAGTTAGCCTAACCACTTGAAGGTAGATCTTGGAAGCACACATGGCCAAAGGATATGGATTTTTCTCAAATAGGGCACCATTATTTGATGGATCGAATTATGCTTTTTGGAGCATAAGGATGGAAACTTCTTTGAATCCGCTTGGGTATGATATGTGGAGATCCGTCGTAGTTGGCTATACTCCCCCTATTGCCCCATTAACGAATCAAGCAGAAAAGAAGATAAGCGAGAACAATGCAAAAGCCAAAAATGCAATCTTGTGTGGATTGTCCGAAACGAAGTTTATGAAGGTTATTCACTGCAAATCGGCTAAGGATATGTGGGACAAATTGAAAATTATATATGAAGGAGACGACAAGGTGAAGAAGGACAAGCTTCAAACCCACAGGAGACAATTTGAAAGTTTGAAAATAAAGGAAGAAGAAGATATCGCCCCTACCTACTTCGTGTGGATGAAATCGTCAACACCATTCGTGGTCTTGGAGAAAATATTGAGGATGCAACAATTGTGTGAAAGGTTTTAAGATCTCTCCCCATGAGATTTGATGCAAAAGTTTCCACCATTGAGGAAATGAAGGATCTAGACACTTGAGAATGGACGAGTTGCATGGGATCCTCACGGTGTATGAAATGAGGAGGAAGAAGGAGAAGTTGTCAAAATGAGAAGCTGCCTTCAAAGCATCCAAGAAGATGAAGAATAAATGACATATATCGAGTGAAAGTGATGAAGTACACTTTGTAAGAAAGCACAAGAAAGGATTCAACAAACATAAAGGTAAGTCTACTCTTAAATGTTTCAATTATGGTAGAATAGGTCATTTTGCTTCTCAATGTCCATAGGCCAAAAGTGAAAGTAGTGAAGAGGAAGAAGAATACTACAAAAGGAAAGGGAGGAAATATCATCATTACAAGAAAAAGGATGCACGGGGGAAGTAAGAAAGGAAGAACTTCCGATGGCATAAAAGGAGTCTCTACATTCAAGAAACAAGTAGCTCATTCGAAGAAAGCAGTGTTTATGGAAGCTTTTCCGATCGTGATCAAGAGGAGATACTCTTTATGGGGATGGAGGTAAAGGAGGATGAAGATAAAAGAAAAGAAGAAAACAGATTCAAAAGAAGAACACATCGAAGATAATGACGAAGATGATCTTGAGAAAGAACTCGAATTTGCCTATAACAAGATTGAGAAGCTCAAGAAAAGGAATTCAAGACTAAGGTCATGACTTCAAGAAGATAGTGGAACTAAAATGAAGTCATTCCCAAGCTCTAAAGAATCAGAAAATATCTAAGTTGCCGAATCGGGTACGGGTACGGGTATGCCAGTATGACATTTTTTATTTTTTTTGGGCTGGGTACGTTTGGGAACATCTGTACATAAAACATATAAAAATCATAGATATAGACATATTTGCAGCCTAAAAAGTAAAAACAAGAATTAAATTTAGAATACCACGTATCATGCATATGCTAAACAGAATTTAGAACTACCATAAATATAACAAATCTGAAATACAATTATACTAAATTAATTTGATATCAATTTTTCAAAACTTGAAAGTTACGATAGGTATATAATTATATTGAATTAATTGTTCATTGGTTCAACATTTAAATCAAAATAATACAATTAACAGTAGGCATCATATGGGTCATTAGGAAGATTAAGATCAACATCATCATTAACATTAGATGATGTAGGTAAATTAGTAGAACCACATGCAGCCCCAATAGCACTTGCACTGGAAGCACGTTGGGTATTTGACTCCACAGAAAGTAAAGATTGTGTGGCAGCTGAAAAATCCAAATCAGTTCGCTCTGGATCTACATCCCACAACCTTGTGCCTCCTTCCTTGTACTCATTCTTTTTATGAGTAAGAAGGCGCAAGTTGGAATGCACATAAACAAGCTCTTTCGCCTTACTTGCTGCCAATCGGTTGCATTTCATTGAGTGGATAAAAGAGTATGTACTCCAATTTCGCTCAGCAACCTATTGAAAAAGTTGAATTTTTTTTCGAAATCTACGTCAAGACTTTTAGAATCGGTCAAACACGCCATGTCGACTGGAAAAACGTCAGGATTCGTCTTTTGTTAAAAAAAATGTTTCAAGATTAAAAGATGCAGTACCTTGGTCGATTCCACAAGGTTTTTGCATGTATCTGATTCAGATACATACCAGTACCTGGAATCGGCAAGGCATATGAGCGATTCCGGTAACTTAGGAAAAGATGATCATAGATTCGAAGGTTCAAATTGAAGAAGCAAAACGAATTGAAGAAGTGGTAAGAGATCAGCTGAAGGCAAAGGAATTGGAGTGTGAAAAGCTGGAGTTTGAAGTTATTTCCCTAAGGAAGGAGTTGGAAAAATTGAATCAAAGCATGAAGTTTGAAAAGAGCTTCGAAATTTTGGAAGACATTATAAGCTCCCAAAGATCACCATTTATTAAGACTAGTCTTGGTTTAGAAGAGAAGACAATCAAGGAAGGTTTAGGGTCTAAGGCTACATAGTTACCAAAGAAGACAAATGAAGAAAAATCTAAAAGCTATGCAAATGTGCTCAAAGGTTCCATCAATGGTGATAGGTCAAAGAAGAGAGAGAGTAACATTTCTCACAAAGGCAACAATGAAGGGTTCAAGAGAATTCCCTCAAAGGCAAGCACAAATGAATAGGTTCCAACATTCTTTTTATGGTTATTGTTTCTTTTGGCTTTTGCAATAAGTTTGGTCATAAGGCAGTGGATTGTAGAGCTTGCGCAAAGAGGGATTGGGATTCCTAAAGAGAAACTATAATCCATTTGCTCCTCTAATGGACTATAACATCATGTGCTACAAATGCAAAATTTTGGTCATACAGGGCGTGCTTGTAGAAGTGACTTTGTTGAACCTCCAAAACAAAACAAGGAGGAGGATGTTCTTGACAAATCAAAAGAGCAATCTACAAAATATTGGAAGGAGCTAGAAATGAAAGAAAAATCCACGCTAGTGCAAGCAGCCCTCCATGTGCAAAATGAAGAAAGCAAGTGGTATCAGAACTAGGCTAGGAGCCCCAAGCACCTACAGTGTGGCTTAAGGGGATGGGGGGGTGTTGGAAATAAGCCACACCTGGACCGACGATGGGCTGGCCAAAGAGGGGCCAGTAGCTTAGTTGGTAGAGCACTCCAGCAGCAAATGGAAGGTCCTAGGTTCGAGTCCTAGCTGGTCCATATGAGCTGTAGCTCAACACTTAAGTGAGCCCAAAATTACTAAAAATCTGTTCACATTGCCTGAAATTGCAGGGAATGTTCTCAATGTGCCGAGGAGTGAGATCTAAAAGAGTGAAATTGTGAAAATGAACTGATTTTTTTGTCTTCATCACCACAGACTGTCTTTTTGCTATGGTTGGCAAGTTTTCATTCAGATTCATGATTTCTTGGCAAGTTTATCTCCAAAAAATTGACATGTTCTTTGAAAAACTCACCCAAGTTTTTGGGAGAGACTTGGCAGCTGTTTTACTTCACAAGAACTTGCCTGTCAGGTGAGTTTTTGGCGAGCTTGTACTATATTTTATTCCATTGGAATCATGATTTGCTCAGTTCATACTCTACTGTATAGCTATCTATGTGTTATCTTGTGTCCTTAGCCTGCCATTTCTGTGGTACAAAAAGGTTGAAAAATAAAAAGCAAGTGTATCTTTCTGTAGTTTTCACCTTACAAAGTACCATGGTTTTTGAATGTTTCACATCTTTTTTAAAAGGGCAAACACTTTTTGTTTTTCCAGGAGTCACAAACCTGCGGTTCTTATATTATATAATTTTCTTCCCTTTTTACCTGGGGAGAGAGACATAACTCATTATTACCATTACAATCATATGGTGTTAACATTTTTCTGATTTCACCATCAGTAACTGGACTCAATGGGTACCTGCGGGATCCAAACCAGAGGTCTTGTTCACACTGGGCCTGCATGTTACCTTTGTTCCTCAGGCCCAAACCTAAATTTTTCGCATATTTTAACCCCACTTTTTGGTAATAGTTTTTCAATTCCATTAACTGCTTACAATTCTAAACTTTCACTTACCCATATGTGCATGTTAGGCTGTCTTCAAGCCACCAAAGCCAGTAAGAGGAGGGATTGCTATCTGTTTCCCACAGGTAAGCCTTACGTTTTTCTTATTCTACACTGATTTCAAAGTTTGAAAGTTCTTATTATCCTGAAATATTTCAATCTGTTACTAATGCAGTTTGGGAATCTGGGTTCATTGGAGAGGCACGGATTTGCAAGGACCAGAATGTGGGTTATAGATCCTGACCCGCAACTTCCCCCAACTAATGAAATGTCTGCAGATCTACTTCTGAAGCCTACAAGTGAGGATATGAAGATCTGGCCTCACAAGTAATCCCAATCCATTTAGAGAAGTGATTATTATTTATGGTTACCAGAAATCAACATCCCTGGATATTTTAGGAATGAAAAGCAAATATAGCTATACTGAACTCTGAGATCCAAATTTTTTGTTTCTGTTATCCCTGGCCAGGAAAATCCCTTAAAACTCCAGTTTGCATTTCTAGAACATTGTTTCTGATATCTATGATAATAAACAACATTATAGGTTCCTGTCAGAAATCATATTCTGACTACTTAATAAATGTGGCATTAATGGCAGTTTTGAACTGAAATTGAGAGTGACCTTGGGAGCTGGGAAGCTTCAACTGACATTGCGTGTGAGAAATACTGACAACAAGCCTTTCACCTTCACACTTTCTTTGCATACCCATTTGTCTGTATCTGATATCAGGTACTTAGCGTTGATTGTTCATACTTTTATCTATTTCAACAGGGTTTTATTCCTAGTGTAAATTCATCTGAATAATATTTTTATGTTTCTAGCTTAACACAACCAAACTTCAATACTGATTAAATGGGTGACTGCTGAATGGATGCAATGTTATGTATTGCCATATGTGTTTTGGGGTAGCTTTTTGTTGTATTGAAATTTGCCAAACCTTTTGCAATTACTTATGCATGTCTGATTCATTAAGTTTTCCAGTGATGTGCGGGTTGAAGGATTGGAAACATTGGACTATTTTGATAACCTTCTGGACCGCCAACGTTTCACAGAGCAAGGGGATTCTATTACTTTTGATTGTGAGGTAATCATGCTATTAAGATAGGGCAAACTGCACATCTTGTCCTTGTAACAACTTTAGGAAAATACTAACTATAATTAAACACCATTTTTAAAGGTGGATCGAATATATTTGAGCACCCCACAATCGTTTGCAGTGATTGATCATGAGAAGAAAAGAACTTTTGTCCTCCGCAAAACTGGGTATCCTGATGCAGGTAACAAATTCATTGCATTAAGCTTATTATAACCATTGTTAAGATTTTACAGAGTTTACTGAAATATGAACTGTTCTGTTGGGTTTTACATTGATTAATGTCAAATGAACAAGATTGTATGGTAGTCTTATCAGGCATGTGGTACTGTGTTTTAAATTATTTACATTTGCAGTTTGCCATAGTCTGAACTCAATGTGGATTATTGCTGGGCATGTTGCATATATTAACATCTCAGAGCACTTAATCATTGATGGGCTTACTTCATGTTTTCTTTTAACAGTTATTATTGACATTATTTTCCAGTAGCCAGATAACAAATTTGCAGGATATTAGTACAGTGAAAATAGCATTTAAATTAGACAACACAAAATGGAATCATGTTATCACAAGATTATGTAAGATTGACTTTATATTTTCTGCTTTTGGCTATATTTTGTTGAAGATATTATTTTCATAATAATGTGCTGACATCAAGAAAAATGATTAGAGCCTTAATGTGGGTATAAACAGCTGTTTGGAATCCTTGGGATAAGAAATCCAAAGCGATGGTTGATTTTGGTGATGATGAATACATACGAATGGTTTGCATTGAAGCTGCAGCTGTTGAAAAACCCATTGCATTGAAACCTGGGGAGGAATGGACTGGCCGACAAGAGCTGGAAGTTGTTTCATCAAATTATTTCAGTGGGCAGATGGACCCAGTGAATTAGAAGGGTAAATCATGATAAGTCCACTTATCATATGGCCTAAGGCTTGGATCATTTGGTTAAAACTTCAAAACAGAGGCGATCTATATTTCATCTGATTCTGGCATATACTTCTTGTGAGCGGTTATCATTTTCACCTCACTCAAGCATTGCAGATTTCTTATACAATTATTTAGAAGGAAGGCTTGTCCTGTATCGACTCTTGATTTTTGAGGAATATCAATGATCATTGCTTTGTTCCTTTTTTTGTACAATAACCTCTACATTCTTTTTCCACCCAAGATCAGAAAAAGACAAGCAATTTATAGAATGGTATTCTTTTGGTGAACCATTGTGGGCACCAGGTTATTTTTTATTTTTGTTACAGTGGACTAAAATTTGTATGCCCAAGAGGCTGGAATACTTCTTTACAAGTTTCCTTGGAAAAAGCTTATTGTCCTATCGCTATCACTCTTCTTCAGAAGAGTTCACTGGAGCCTGTTAATTGTATAATGTTTTCTTGGTTGCAATGGCAAACTAGCATAATTCAATACTCCAAACAAATTCCTTTATTATTTACTTTTATGCCTCTAGCTTTTAAAGGGAATGAGCACCCAAGAAATCCTTTTCTGGGTAACTTTCTTCTGAATGAGAAATTTAAAACACTTTGGAGCATTGCTGTAAACAACAGAATTGGCCATCCTCTTAGGGAGGTATCACTTCCTAGAGAAAAGTTTATATTCACTTATGATTTGTTTGATAACCATCTTTATGCTCTTGCTATTTAAAATTTCGTCTCTTTCAAGTTTTGTTGTGATTGCCTTTTGTACTTGTTTAAGTCAGCAGTACCCACGTTTCTCAGGCTCTGGTTTTGAAAAGAATCAGATTTGGTTTTCCAATTACGCAGTATCACAAGTTGACGCGCACAATGAAATATTTGAATGTTGGCCCAATGTTTTAAGACATGATTTTGTTTTTGCAAGTTAGATGGAAAAATTCTCCTTGCTGCCTGTTTGTTTTGGGTGAGAAATTTGTACAGTTTTTTATTTTAATAAATAATGATATACACCTAGACATCTTGAGACTCCAGGTCAAAAAAAACAGAATGCTATTTTATTTAAAAATTAAAAATGCATAACCTAAGGTTCTTCTAATTGTATTGCTTGATAAAACATTTGTTACAACGCTGTCAATGTCTCAAGGGTGTTAACGAACTTTGATTAATAGGTTAAAACCTAATAGATACCAAATTTGAAATAAATACAATTATGTAGAGCACTATAGAGGTTGAGCAATCTTGAGTTTTCTTTCATTTTGTTGTGTTTGCTTTGAGGTATGCATTGTGAACTTGGTGTGCAGTTCTACTTGTGTATGTTTGAGAGTTTGAATAATCCTTAACACTATAACAAAAGGTAATGGTTTTTGACATTGACATCACATATAGGAACACATATTGAAGTAAACTTGTTTGTGTAGATAGTGATAATCTCTTGCAAAATCAAAGAGTGAAGTATATATCCCACTAGATGATTTTGGGAAAGAGAGAGATATGGATATATGATTGACTTAAAGAGAAATGTATAGTTGATTAGAGTGAAAATTTATGATTGGTTGGAGAGAGAGAGAATGAAGTGAAAAGTCAACTAGAAGTTGAAGTGTGAACCTTTGGTTACAAACAAGTGGGCATTGCAAGATCAACTCTTCCCTTATTGACACATCTTGGGAAACCAAGAATCAACAACTGGTTTTAATGGCCAAAGATGAGAGGGACTAGACAAATGAGAGTTAAGGGTGTGAACAAAGTAATTTATAGCCATGGTTGGGCTTGTAAAAGGGGTTACGTTGTATCACAAAAAGTGAATGTACACTAATTATTCTCATTGGGTTGGATGGTGTGGGTTGGTTAGGTCCCATCAATTTTAGTTCTGAAATAATATATTGAGAATGTTTTCCTAATTCTTTGATGCACTTTCTTTCTTGTGCAACTATGGGCAACTATTATTCATTTGATCATTTGGCTTGCTTGTGGTCTTTGTCTAGTGGTATCTTATTAGGAGTCAAGGTTTATGAGTGATGGTTGTGTGAGCTCCAAAACAAAGTGCATTTGTGTCACTTTATAGGTGGACCATAGGAGCTATGGCCCAAAGAAGAAGAAGAATGAAAAGCAACCAAGGTGGCAAAGTAATGTGTGTTTCAAACCTTGTTGACATGTTGAGAGCTCTTTAAGTGATGTTTGATATCATAGAGATTGTATAAGAAGATAAGAGGATGTGACATAAGATGTTAGAGAGGATGAGATGGAAGATGTTAACACAATTGAACTAGTGGGCCCAACTTTGAGGATGAAGTCACCATAGAGGATAGGTTTGTGAGAGCTATAATGAAAGAAAAAAAATTAGATTTGATTTTTCAATCTACTCAAGTAGCCTAAATCTAGAAGAATTGATAGATTAGATAATTAGGTTGGAGGAAAATTTTGAGTTTGAATCAATCAAGGACTTGCAAAAAGTTAAGTACAAGAGCACAAAGTTGAAGGAACATGCCATATTGTAGTGAGACTTGTGCATAATGAATACATTAAGACGAGACAAATATTACAAACTAGGACTAATGATTATGAAGTTAAAGGGGAAGCCTATACCATAGAACTACACAATGGACCTATTTAAGAAGCTCCTAAATCTACTCTAGACAGAGGCATTTGTAAAAGACATACAAAGGAATTGTATATACTCAACATTCAAGTTGGTCATGTAGATGATGAGGAGAAAGTGTCCAAGTATGTCAATAGGTTACACATTTTAAGTCAAGAATTCAAGATGAAACATGCTTGCTTAATACATACTTTGAAGAAGAGGCCTACTAAGTATCACTTAAGCAGAAATTTTGTTCCATTGACAACAAAGTGCAAGAGGAAATAATAGAGGTAGAAAGGGTACACAAGGCATACAAAGACCCTACTTAAAGAAGGAAATGATGGAATTAAATTCCCACACAGGCAAAGGAGGCTATAAAGGAACCTAATATCAATGTTGACAAGTACATCATCAAGCATATGCGTGTGTAAAATCCAAGCAAGAGTAGGGTCATACAAAGGAGTGTATGTTTCACAAGCCAAAGAGTAGAGTGATGCAAAAAGCACAAGTCTAGACCATGTAGAATTTTTAATGATGCACAAAGAGTTGCTCAAGCCAACTAAAGAGGAGAATAGACCATAGTTTATGAAGTGTGGTTTTTGCACAAATTTAAGTCAAGCTTTAAGTGTTGTAGGTTGGTAATTGATGGAAGCGACACAAGTAACTTGGTGGCTGCAAAGGCAATTATGAAATTGGGGTTAAAAATTGTCACACATCCCACACCATACAATAGTTTTTGGCTACAAAAGGGATAAGAAGTCACCATGATAGAATAGTGAAAGGTTGTATTCTACATTGGAGGTTATACAAATTAGTTATGGTGCCATTGGATCCCAATACATGCATGCCATGCTTTGTTGGGAAGGTCATGGTAATATGATAGAAGCACAATTCATAAGGGGAGAGGAATGACTTCACCATCACAAAGGATAGTAAGAAGTTTGAGTTGTCACCAAATGAAGGTGAATGAAGAATGCACATTAGTTCAAAGGATGTTGTTGAGCAACAAGGAGTTTCTCAAGGAGTTGAGGAATGCAAAGTGCTATGTGGTGGTGCTCAAGTCCATGTAGGAGGAGACACCATCCCACAACTCAAAAGTGATGGAGATTGCAACTAAAGAGACCTAAATTTATCCTAGACAACTTTACCCAAAATTAACTAAATTAAATTATTTAGTTAATCCCATTTCACCTAATGTACCCAATTTATTTAATTAGTCAATTTTCTCATACATCCTATTTTCCACCTCACATGGCTAAAATTAAAAAAAATATATATTTAATTGAGGCTATATTCTCTACCAAAATCCAAGAATAAGGAAGCCTCTAAATCAAGGATTTTTTATTGGCAAATAGTTCATATCAACCAATTTGAAATCGACAAATACATTGCAACCAACGAGGTGGCCAAAATGCTTGGATTTTATGAATCGTTGGTCCAATGCATTTCAATTCACCATCAATTATTTTATGATGCATATGTAATTAATAAATTTTCCATAAAAAACTACGCGTTTCCAATGGTCTAATTAATATTTTTCCCTAAAATTTTGGATGCATGTATTAATTCACTCACACATTCGCCAATACCATTAAAATTTCATTGTGTATGAGGACCCATTTCACCAATAACATTAAAAGTATGTTGTGTGTGAGGACCCATTTCGCCAATAACATTAAAAATTAATTGTGTATGAGGACCCATTTCACCAATACTATGGTAGCTCCATGCTAATCCTAGGTCCATAATTGCCTTGAAAATTACAATGTATGTGTTCTGTCAAAGTTTGATTCTCCCAACATCTACATGTATCATTTTATAATCACACAAGATTCACCAAATTGTTATTATACCATTTAAAAATCTTGCTGAATTTGCCAACTATGGATTAATATAATACAATCGAAATTTTGATTTATTTTTACATATTTTGTTCGGTTATGAACTTCTGAGCTCTTGATTCAAATCATAGGCAAGTTACAACTACGTGCATTGTTGCATTAGCAAGTCACTGGAAACCTAAAGGTAAGTGATCATTTATTTTTAGTGTTATAAGATTATTTATCTATTTTTCATTCTTACTTCATTCTTATAGATGGTATTGAGTAGGGAGACATATAGGGCCCAAAGATCTATATTCTATGATTCCTTAAACAAGAATTTTTTTTGTAGCTTTTATTTCATGAGAGATGTCAAGGAGGAACAAGAGTAAGACTCCTGAAAGCGGTGAAGGAAGGCCATCAAAACGTATAACCATAATATTGTACTTCGACAATATTTGTGGTCTATCAGATCAAGATGGAACTACAATATCAATACTTGCACCAAATATTAACAAAGAAGGCAATACCTTTGAGGAAGATAAGTACGAGTTAATTGAGTCAGATGATAATGCCACAAAATATTTTCAAGGGATACCCAAGGTGGCCCAAATGAGATAATTGACTTACATGACAATGTCGTAGGTGATGTTGTAATAGAAGGGGGAAAAAAAGCCAAATAATAAATGGGGCACAACCGGGATATGAAAATGAATTTTTAGATTGATTGGGTGTCAAAGTAACCATTCATTGAACTAGTGGAGAATGCAAACAAAGATGAACCTCCAATAGAATGCAAGTGTAAGATTTGTAGTTGGAAATATAAAAGGGAAAAGAAGTTGCAACTAAAACTCGATACTAAGAAAAGAATATGGATACAATTTATGAAAGCAAATGATAGATGGAAAGGAAAAATAAATGATAAGATGGAAAACAAAAGAAGAATGTCTTCATGTTAAGCATGCCCTCAAATATGATGTGCATATACAAAGAAAGGAAAATCTTGTTGAATTTGGAGGTTCAATTCAAGATCAATTTGGAAATATAATGATAGGAGCACAAATGGAAAAACTATTTAGTTGAGTGTTATTTTTCATGTTTTGACTAGAGGGTGTCCTATGACAAACTACCTAAAATATAATAATGTATTGTTTTTTGGGTGTTCTTAACTTTCCTAACACACACTGATCAATAAACAATGGATGGGAATGGGAAAGTTGTTTTGTTGAGGTGGAAAAAAGTTACAATAAAAAATAAAAGAGTCAATCTTTATTGCATTATGTTTAAATGAAGTTACAATGATAGATAATATTTCTTGGGTATGTATGCATGTGTATATTGTACACAAACATGTCCGCCAATGCCATCTACTTTGTGTTTATAAAATGAAGGAGAATTCGACATCACAAAATCTATTTGAACTAGTCAAGAAATCTTTGAATGAAATTGGAGGTATGGATGACTTCACAATTGCCAAAAAATTGGTATGTGTAGGAACTGATGGAGTTTTAGTAATGCAAAGTCATAGGAATGGTCTTTGTATAAAGTTACAAACTATTTCTTTATCATACACGATTGTCATTCGATACATGACCCACATAATGAATTTAACATTTAAAATTATGAGCAAATTTTCTTTAGTATCAAAAGTTGAAAATCTAGTTCATGAGCTCTATTCATGTACTTTTGTCGAAGTTCCAAACAGTTAGCGAAATTTTAAAATTTTGTTGAAGAAATAATTGTAGGAGACAAACTTCTTAAATATGTTGATATTAGATGGATCTCCTTGCATGGACTACCGCAACGAGTTTTTTCATAATATTAATCCTTGATTGGAGTAATGCATGAGCACCACCACATAATAAACAAAACTCTTGACCTCTTACATAGGTTAACTCTTAACTTTATGTGGTATTCTCCCAATACTAGGCAAAATGAATAATATTGTGAAGAAATCCCTAGAAAGAAATATGTATATTTAGAATATAGTAAACTACATTGAATGACATGCCTCACCCTCAATAATCTATATCTATCAGATTCCTCATTTATATGTCCAAAATTTAGTAGTTGGTAGTCGATGACAAATGTGAACAATCCTGCTATTTTTTTTTATTTAATACAAGTGGAGAGTTATGTATCTTTGTACGTAGATTTAAGATACCAATGCACTATAGTACCACGATCAAGCACTCTACTAGACAAGTAATTGTTACAAGAAAAACTGTTAATGGCATTGTTAATTATGTAAGTACCACTTTAAAGAGTATTGTGAAATCTCTTTCCTAAAATATTATAGAACAATTCTATTGAGTTGAACTATTTGAATCCATGTCTATTGTGTATCCTCAATATTGGGTCAACCGTCAACCAAATTATTATCATAAGAGGATAAAGACTTTGGTCGGTCATTTTTCCAAAAGTTTAAAATTCAATGGACATCAAATAGAAGGAATTATAAATCAATCTAAGCTTATAGAGAAAATCAAGCCATTTTGCATCAACTATGAGAGAATAGTTTTGGACAATATTAAGTCAAAGCGAAATATTGCGTGATTTAATATCAAAATATTTTAAACGTGTTGATTTATGTGGAAGTATGATATTGGGGTCGGAGGAGGATGAGAGACTTTTTAGTACATTGGGATTTTTGAAATCAAAGATAAGAAACAAACTAGACAAGAATTTGGAAAATTGATTGAGGATTTGTATGATATTCAAATATTTTCTTTTGAAAGGACACTCACAATTTAGAAGTCCATATGCCAAAGAAGAGGGTTGTGCAACACTTCAAACCATAGTGGCACAAATGACAATGACATAATGAATAAAACATGTACTGATAATGTTGAAATACAGCTAAGTGGATGTATGTCAAATGAAGAAAACAAAGATTAGAAACGAGACGACTCTCAATCTCATGGTTAGAGTGAGGAGATGAATTAGCAAATGGAATATATTTAGCAATTACTAGATATTTATATTGTATTTCATGAATCATAATTCAAACTGTTGTTGATGCTATTTAATATTATATTCCATGAATCAAATCGAATAAATTAATGTACTACTATTTTTCATTGTTCCATTGTAAAATCTAAATTTAAACATTGTTTTCAAATTTGTTTTATTAAGCACAATTTTCAATTTCCATTTATTAATTGACATAATATTAATAATTTAATATTCTTATTATGGCATACTGATAAGTTAAGTTTTACATGCACTCAATGATTCAACTCAATGCTTAATAATAACAGTAGCATACACAACCAACCATGAAATGGCGCTGGGCGGGAGAGATCACGGGGGAGGGTTTTTGGTTTTTGCGGATGATGAGGAAGGCGGGGATGGAGATTCGGATGCAGACGATGCTTTTTCCTTGTTGCAGGCGCCTGCGGGGTGTGTGTTTGGTGTTCATGTTGTAAACGTTGGGGATGGTTTCGGCTCCCCTGTAGCTTCGGGTTCGGTTTTGTTGTTGTTTGCCTCAAAACTTGCCTTCTTTGGTCGTCATGATCTTTTGGTCTGTGTGTTGCACACAGTTGGTATGATGTTTAGTACAGATCTGGTTTTTCTATGCGTTATGCTGTTTCCTCTTAATTCCATTTGCTTGGAGTTTGTTGTGTTGTTTTCTGGCCCTTGATGTTGGGGTTGCAGGGTTCTTGCCCTGTTTCCTTGGAGATTCTAGGGCTTTTCCCACGAAGGTTGCGCTCTTCTCGTGCTACGTTTGTCGTTGCTGTAGAGTTGTGGGTATTGCTATTGTTCGCCTGACCCTGGTGGTTCTGGGTGTTCTTAAATTTGGGGGGTTGTTTTGGCCTAGTATGAGGATGGTTTTTTTTTTTTTTGTCTTCGATGGGTGTTAAGGCTATGGATGGGGTTTTACCTACGACTAGCTTTGTTTCTCTGCCTATGTGGCTTCTCGAGTCTTGGTTGTTGGGTTCTTGCTCTGAGGCCTTAGAATATCTATGGTTTCATCCTTTGAAGGAGGTGTTCTTCTGCTACGTCAGCCAGAGGGAGTTGAGGGTTATGCCACTGAAAACCTAGCCTTTGTGGTGTGGGGTGTTTTCTCCTACCTCTCACCATGGTGGTGTTCATTCTGGGGGAGCCTCTCCTAGTCTGGTGGAGACCTCTCCTGAGGTGGTGCTGGACTGTGCAAGCATTTTTTTGGTGTTGTTGTAAGGGGTTTTTTCCCTTGGAGCGATTGGTCTGATGCAAGCCTGTTTCTGCTTATGTTCTTGGTTGTTAGTTAGGTTTGGTTTGGTTCGTTTGTTGGGCCTTAGGTTGTTTAAGGCCTTCTCTTATTCATCTCAAGGGTGTTGGTATCTGCCTGTTGCCGGTCTCTTGATTCAGAGGTGTTTTTGGAAGGTTTGTCTTGATGGTTGTTCGGACAACCCATTTGGTTTCAAAGGATAAGGGTTTTGCTACCCTTATGTTCCTGGGGTAGTGGTTGCCCCAGTTTTGTTACTGTTTGTTGGGGGTGCTTTCAACCTTCAAAACCCATATTCTCGTTGTGCTTAAGGGAGATGTTTTTGTCCCTTTTGGTGGTATTTTTTCTCTTTTGCAGCATGCACAGTCTGGTTCTCTTATTGAGGTGGAGTTTTGTTTTGTGGCCGTGTTGGGTGGCTTTCTTTCCCCTTACCGACCTTCTCCTTTGTAATTCCTTTTGAGGTGGAGTGTGCTCCTATAGAGGTGGAGCTCAAGTCTGCTGGTAAGGTGGGGTTTTTTGTGGAAAGGGATTCCTTTTTCCGTTTGGTTTATTTTACGCTCGATGTCGGAAAATCTGGAGTTGTTGCATGGGAGTTGCAGCCCTTTGTTCAATGTTTTAAGTTGAAGGCTTCGCTAGTTTTCCCTTGTCTTTGTATGGTGGTATTTTTTGTGTTGGTTTCCTTTGTTTTATTGCCTGTGTTTCTTCGCAATTGGTCTCTGTATTTGGATTCATGCTCCACTCAAAAGCATGGCTAGTTTTTTGTTCTTCCAAGCTCACTGTTGGTGAGTCTCGTTCTTTTTTTCTTGTTGTCTCATTTTCTGCGAGTCACTTATCTTCTACCTCTATGGTTGCTTTGTAAACTGGTAGTGGCCTTTCCAAACTTTAACCTAATCAAAATAGTAGCATGTACAACACTAGAAATTATTTGATGTGTATCTAGAAACCATAGTTTTTTTAATTGAGTAATTAAATAATACAAAAAAATTGAACACATTAATGGATTTGAGTTTTATATTGATTTTCAAATGAAAGAATACATAGAAGTATTACAAACTAGCACTTGCACCAGAAGGAGTGCAAGGGTGACGCCGATAGAAAAATATAACACCATGTTTTTCTCTTTGATGAATCTCAATTTGTAGGAGAGAAAAACAAAAGACATTAGGAACAATATTCAAAAGGGCTAGTTATTTCAAAAGACTCATGTTGCAAGCATTTTCTCGTATGAAAAATGATTGGAACTTTGCTATGTTTTTCTTTTCTCTAACAAACAACTAGGGTATGGACATGGTACTGAAGCTTATAATGCCAACCAAATCACATAATTAAAGAAGCAACAGGTATATGCATCCAATTATATTGGGAAATGAAAATTTCCATAAATTGAATCGATTCTTAGAGTACCGTGACATCAACACAACGAATTCAGTCATTCAAAACAAAAAAAACAACGTAAATCCACCACACCAAAGTTATTTAGTTTCAAAGAAAGAACTCGCGGCAATTACCATTCCTTCCACTTGGTGCAGATTTCAGCGTCAACTAACATGCTTCAAACAACATTCTCTCTGTCCAACACAAGACTTGGTTTGCTCCAAAACCCGTCGCACTTTTGTAGCCAACATAAGCAAATTTCTTGGTGCGGTTTCTTCTTTCAGTAATCGTTTTTTTTCCTCTTCCTAAAGCCACACGTTTTTTTTCCAAAATCCCCCAATGTTTCAACACAAAAGCTCCAATACAATATAGAACAGATAATTAAGTGAAGCCACGAAAATTAAATACGTGGATAACAGAAATAATGCGTTTGTTTATTATTTTCAATGATTTGGCCAGTGTAAAATGATACATTGCAGAGTGTTGTTTTCCACTCTTGAAGTTGTTCTAAGATGCATCTATGCTTCCATTTGCGCTGCACAAAAGCATCAGCATACGTTCCTTTGCCTTGAGCTACCCACAATAAAGGAAAGGAACCATTTTGTTGCCAATTATAAGCATAAATGATTGTTTTGCCAAAATAGTCGCCATAAACAACAACATTAAATGCATGTAGCCGTAGATGCCTAGCCACGTCAAAACTGTGGAAGCAGGCATGAGTTAATGCGCTGAACAAACATGATAAATGGAAAATTGTGAACACAAAAAGCAAATAGACAATGACAAACGGTCAACATCAATTTACTTTTTCTGACAAACAACTTGGTTTCCCTGCCAGATGAAAGAGGGAAAACAACCTGGTATGGAGCGTGAGACAAGTTTAGGCACAAAGCTCATACAATATATAGCCTATCGGCTAAATATTGCACAAAACAACTTTGCATAAATTTGAGTTGGAAACTCATATTATCAAATCATTCTATCAAATTTTATAGCATGTTCCACCATCCATCTGATGGAAGTGCAAATGGAAGTGTAATTCGTTCTAACTTAGAGTATCTGACTTGCAAATTTGTTAATAATTCATAATAGACAGTAAAACTTGACTTGAATGTTTCATTCAAATGTTGCATTTAAGGTTATCAATGGTTTAATGGAATCCAAAAAAAAAATCACATTTGGGTTCTGAGAAAACTAGTCCAAATAAAACTTCATTATATCCTCCATCTCTTTTTGAAAACAACCTTTCCAATGTATCAATGTGTTGTGTCAAAATTCAATGACAAACCAAGCTATGTCAAGTCCCTGACCTTTTTATGCAGCTTCCACTTATCTTTTGCATCTTGATCCAAACATTCATTTGCTTCACGTAGTTTCAAACATTTTTGAATGATAAATGACGTCTTTATTGAGGCATCAATCTAGTCGTGAATTATTTTGTATATCAATTCATTGTCACTGGGTTTTTAGACTGTTTGCAAATTTTGATTTGCAATTTTCTCTCTTGAATCCACGTTTTTGGTGTCAACAATGTGTTGTCTAAGCTTCTTATCAATACAAACAATTGACACAAATGATCAATCCTCTGCATTATTTCCTCCCAAATCTTTTGTTTCATATCCCTCATTATTTTTTCTTCAAAATGTGGTTAATTTCATTTGAGAAAAAAAATATGTTTCTTCTTTCTTCAACACTAGCATTAGTCTTTGAGTATTTCTTCTCTCTTCCTCCATTTTTTTGCCCAGAGTTTTTCTTTCTTTCTATTTGTCTAGATTAACTTGTAATGTATTTGTTGAGGCATTAATTTTCACTAGGTTTTTTAAATTTTTCTAAAGTGGATCTTTCATTATCATATTTCTTGATGCTTTCATCTAACCTTTGCTTTGGTTCATTTAGTTCCACCTTTGTCTTTTCATTCTCTTTGCTTGTAGCTGTAGAGATTTAAAAAAAAAATCTTTTCTCTAATTCATTGCTCTTGTTATCTGATGCTTTTCTCTTTGCTTTTTCATTTGCTAGATCTTCTTGTAACTTTTCTATTCGATTCTACAACCTATTTTTGTCTCTCTTGATTTAGCAATGATGTGTATACCACTTCATTATTCTTTTTTATACTTAATTTTGTCAGAAAAAATTATTCCAAAAAATTCCATTTGAACACTTCTCACCTCAAATTCAGAGTGATGCATCTAATTCTTTGGTTTATTTTAAACTTTGGACACAAAAAATATGTACTCCATGGTTTTTGTATTTGGGTCATATGTGTGAAATACCTTGGTTCTTGCAATCTCTGAAGTTAGAGTAGTTGTACTCTTTATCATTTGTTTCTTGTGTTCATTATATCTTTTTTATTTCTTTCTAAAATCAATATTGTAATCAAAACCTAGGGCTACAAACACAATCAAATGCTTGAATGACAAAGGAGTACTTGTAGTGATAGGGACATCTTTAATTACTTGAGGTTGAGGATTAGTCATTCCTATCACAATCACACTAACGATTGGAGGAGTACCTTCTAGAAGTAAAATTATTCATTTGAGTTGAAAATGGAAGTAGTTGGACTTGGACCTATCATAATCTTTCACTTCTTCGAGATTCCTTGATCATCGGGTTTTTGTATAATATATTCTACTATTGGCCTCTTGTGAGTATTTTTTTGGTTGTAGCACTTGTTGACCACTACTAGTAAAACTACCCATACTATTGCCATTAATGGGAGTGTTAGTAACACTATATTCTCTATGATGTCCTAGTTGTGATTGTATTTGACTACCAAGATTTGAAGCTATAAAAAAATGATTTGTTTCGCATGTCCTTGTATGACCTTAGGATTGTTTATCAACTCCAATGCCTCTAATATCATAAAATTTTCGACCGTCTACCTCTATTGACACCAAAACGCCTTATCCTTTAGACCACCACCACCTTCATAACCCATTTTTTTGACTATGGATGTTCATGAAGTATATCTTTGTTATATGGTCTCACTCAAACCACGCTTGACTTTATATGCATAGTCTACACTAGGAATGGTATCCAAGGATTTCCCTTCCCTATCATCATCAGATTGATCATTAGTTGCTTCAAAGGGATGCTCTATATTCTACAAATTGTTAAACTCATCATCTTATGGGGTCTCTTCAAAACTTGCAATAGTTTTTGAATCACCCAGATCCTTCCTCATAGACCGAAATAAATTTATTTTTGTTTGTGTCTAGTGTGTCTGTGTACAATCTTCTACTAGAGAATTTGGTATTTTTTGATGTAGATGGTAGATCATTTTTTTTATAAAAATTGTTGTACCCCCTGATTTGCATCTCTACTGCTCTTTGTGGGTGCAATACCATTATTTTTGCTGACAATTGTTTAAAATAAATACCTTTCTCAACAACAGTTTCCTCCATTAATTTTCTGACCTCATCCCAAGAATTTTAGTCTTTCAATATTTCTAGCAAGGGCTTACTTTGATATTGAATTCTACTTGAAATGTTCTTATTGGTGACAAACCTTGCTTTAGTGATGTCACGTGGGTCATAATACTAGTGAGAGTCAACATCAAATTTTTAAAAAAATCATATACCACATTAAATTCTTTTCTCTCAAATGTGAACCCTCCACATAAAAAAGGTAACAAAGAAAACATTCTCTTCTTTTAATGACTAAAAAAGTATAGTTGATTTGTACTCTCCATTTGCCATACACATTCTAATGCAAAAACCTTCTCTATCACATGTATTGGAAGTTTGTAGGGATCTACTCCTGATCCATAAAATCTTAGCACATTATATTCTTCCATAAAGTACCAGTCGGCCTATTGTATTTTTTATTCTAGTTGAATGCAATTTTTGTAAGACTTAGACAATCTAGGCATTGGAGTATTTGTAATTTCTTGATACAACGGAGCCAAAAAAATATTTTACAAAATGATTTAGTTCCTTTGATTATCATGCCTCCATATCTTAGGGGCCCAATCATATAGTGGAGCCACTATTTGTGCCTCATCATTCGTATAGGGTTGAATCTAAAGTTTTTTGGCCAAAAACATTCCACTAAATTTCATTATAAATAAATAGCACAAATATGTTGTGAACCCAAATGTCTTAGTGGAACCTCCTTTAATCACTAAAAAATGTTTTTGCATGGATTCTACAACGTGCTTAAGAATTTTTTATTTAATAGGTGGAGTAACATAATGGATAATATACACCATTTCAAGGAGGTTTGCACCCACTTCCCTATTACTATCCAATCCAAGGCAAAATTCTAGCATGGAAATAGTATCCTAAATCCATGTTTGAAAATATCAATTTTATAAGGAGGCTTATGATTCTCTTTGAAAACTTTATCATCCACTATTTTTTTTAGAAAATATTTTTTGGACATTTGAGGGGCTAATTCATAATCACCAGCAAGGTTTTCTACATCAATATGGACTTTTTCAAAATATTTTGTTGATAACCCCAACATACTTCCAAATTCTTCTACAATAATGGGTAACATTTCTTCTTGGCTACCTTTTTTAACAATTAATTTTTTATTAACATCATAATTTTGGGCAAGGGAAAACATCAGGTAACATCATGTGTCCCAATCCAACCACCCATGTTGTAGTGATACTATTTATTGGCAATGTTTTACTTTTGTTAGTTTATATTTGCATTATTATCTTATTCTCACATGAAAATCTAAGTTTTGAGTTAAGCCTACCATAAATTACATGATCATAAATATAATCGTATTCATCAATGAAACCTAGGGTTTTAAGCAATCAAACATAGTCTATTTTTTTATTTGCTTTTCCTTTCCTAATCATTGGTATGGTAGTGTGGTAGAAATGATTGTAAACCATCAACCATAAGCCCCAAGATTGAAAATAAAAAAATCGATAAAATGTAGGATTTTTATCTTTCACTTACTTGGAATTTGAAATGATGAATACAAAGACTAGCATGGATTGACTGTTGGATCCCAAAATCTCCTTGGTGCACTACAATCTCCCTAACCTCTAGCTTCAAAATAATATCACTTAGCAGTTGCAAGTTCACTTCTTATTTTTCTTCTTATTCTTGAATATAAAATCAAATGAAATATGTGTTACCTCCTAACTCCACGATTAATACATTACAATTTTATACTAAAAATTCAAATGAAATTCAACACTTGGCATGCATTTCTGTGGTGTTGTACCCAAACCAATTTTTTTGGGTACAACATTAAGGCAATTTGTTTAAAATGGTCTAAACCTTGTAAAAGTGGGGAAAAAACTCAGTTTTTGGGCAAATAAAGTATGGGCTTTTAGTTAGTGTGATGCTAGGAAGATATTGGAAAAATTTGAAAATTTTGAAAATTAGGGTTTCTAAAATCTATTTATAGCTCAAAACCCTAAAAAATAAGAACTTGTCAGAATTGGCTGAAATTAATTTTGATTGCCTTATTTCACATCACGATCACAGTGGTGAAGTCAGTTTAAGGCTGGTGGGTAGTTTTCACTTTTTTAGGAGAAAAGTTAGGACCTCTGAGGTCGTCAATGGCAGTTGGACAGTACCAGATATCAAAATCTAAGCCTAAAACTCAAAGCAGAACGCTCTACGAAGAAATATGTTGAAAAATATGCTTTTTGACGGAGGGGATTTTCAGATTGGCAAAAAGTGCTAAAATATTCTAAGTCTGGGAACTTTTTCACTATGTAACGTAGTAGACACTTGCACAATTAACGTGCAAATCAACTTTACAGTGTCCGTACATATGAAAAATGATGAAGTATAGTCATACACACACCTCGACAGTCACAATGCTTCAACGTGGTCAACCTCAAGCAACAGATACAGTGTTTATAAAGCATAAAATGGTGAAAAATAGTGAATTCAGAGCAAATCTGCACCCCTGGGCATTTGAAGGTCAAGATTTGATTGCTCTGGATGGAGAACACATTCATTGTGTTCAGTTTTCAGTTAGCTTTCTGACTAACTATGGAGCAAGATCATCTGAGTTGCAGAACTCCGGCAGACGAAGACAGAAGCAGAAGTTACGAAGAGTGTTTTCCACATGGAGGCAGTCTAGAAATGCAGATCTACGCCCCTGTAGCCCAGGGGCGCCCTTCTTTTTGAAGGCCCAGATCTGGATGCATGTGTTTGCTAATGGTTTCAATCTTTGTAGAATTAGTCCGGCTTTTCAACGAGCTATCAAGCGGAAGCGTATCCAGTGCAGAACTTCGGTTATCAGCGTCAAAAGTGGAAATTGCAGGCGGGATACATGTGATCAAAGATTGCTAGTACATGGTTTGAGCACCCTTGTAGCCCAAGGGCGCCCTTGAAAATGATTTGTCAGATGGATGAGTTTGCAAAGAGGGTCTTTCTAAGATCTTTTCCAGTTTAGTCCAGCTCCGTGATGCACCCATTCACAAGACGATCCAACATTCTGAGAGATCATGATAGAGGTTCTACCGAGCATGTAAAACAGAGGATGGTGAAGCATAGCTACACAAAGATGCATATCTGTAGGCTTGGGGGCACCCAACCTTTAGGCCTGCCAGATGGGGTTATTTGCAATTGTAGTCTTCACAAGACTTGTGTGCAATTACTCTAGCCATTCAACGAGTCCAACCGACAGCCTCCGGGATTTGGCGAGAGATCGTACGTGTAAGGTCAAGGTGACAATGCTGTAAAGTGGAAGTGGTTGAAGACAATTCAAAAAATGACTAAGTATAAGGCTACAATTTTCTTTGAAAAAGGCGATTCTCTTTTAAAGGCCTTAGAAGCAGTTTTTTGGATTCATCGTATCCAAGAACATCTCTTGCAAGTTGACCAAACTGTACAGAGAGACAGATGACACACGAATCGAAGCATTCCAGCTCCCGATATCAAGGGTCAAAGTATGGTGTTCCGATGAAAGTGACACTTTTGTCAGAATGGTATTTGTGCTATCATAGGCCAGGGGCGCCCATCTTTTTGGGGTTCCCGATTCAATTTGCAGATACCTCACATATAGTCATTGGATGTAGAATACTTCCAGTCACTCAATGAATCCACTATTCAGTCAGCAGGGCTCATCATTCACCGTCAATAGCAGTTTGAAGCATCAGAAGGTAATACGGAAAAATGGCCAAGTCTGGAATCCATGCATCAATTTAATCAGAGGCGCCTAATTTTCTAAGGTGTCAGATGATGATTTTAGCAGTTGTTTCTCCCAGCAGACATTTCATCCTTGTTATACAGGCCTCACAGTGGATATCTCAGCACGGTCGCAGGATCATTCAATCATCCGGAAATCAGAGTTGAACATGGTCAGATGTAATTTCCTAGTCAGCTATAAAATAGGAGATTCTCAAAAATCTCATAACTCTTGCAGATGGACGCCTAAAAGATCAAAATTTGACTTTTTAGAATCAGTGAAGTGTGTTGAGTACAACAAGAGGCTATTTTTGGCAAAATAACTAAAAAATATTTTTGCATGCAGAGCATTGAAAGTGACGAATTTCTTCAAAGATAAATATTGGCGCCACTTTTAGCTCTTTGCATGTTTTGAAATTAAAATATTATTTTTAGTCTAAGACTCAGAGACAGTGGCAGTTCAACTGGTGAGAGACCAATCGAATTCCTTCTTCACAATTAGGGTTTCAACATGCATGCATGAGGGTACAATTTCATCTATTTAACCAAGCATGGCATCTTTTCTCATTCACACAGCTTTGAAAGTTCGAATTTCCTCAAAGAGATTAGTGAATTTTCATCAGAGAATCAAGTTCGAAGACAATAGGTAAATTCTTTTGCAGGTTCAAGTCCAGATTCAACATCAAATTCAAAGACAGAGAGTGGCGATTTTGAAAGAAGAAGGCACAAAAAACAATTAAAATAATAAAAAGTCTTTTTCTCTTCTATATTTCTTCCATCTTCTCGTCTTAAATTCTCTCGCATGTTCGAAGTGTTGGCAGATTTTGGCAAAACAAAGTATTTGGGTTGATATAGAAGAGCTTTCTCAGCAAAACCCATGTGCCAAAAATTTTCAAGAAAATTTGTTCCAGAACATCTATTCTTGAAGCTTTAATTTTCTCAACCGAAATTCTTTTGCATGGCTGAGTAAAGGGAAAATTTTTACATTTCTGACGTTCTGGGTTGTCTTAGGATCACTTTCTAGACAAAACCCATATCTCATATTTTTTCGTAAAAATTCTCATCCGACAAGTTATTTTTATCCTTAGCAGGTTATTTTTGGCTTTCCAGCAAAGTTGTCAGAATACAGTCGTGTTCACAGTCAACATGCGAGTTTTTCATAATGCAATTCACTTAGCTTGAATTGAAGACCAAGTCGGTCATAGCTCATAACTTCATCAGGACTTTTGATACAAATCTACATAAGGTATTGTTGGAAGTAGTTTTGGATCCACTTAAGATCGGGGATTCAGTTATCGAGAACATTCAGCAATCCGGTTTACTCGATGCCGCTTCCATACCTATTTCAGTGCATTGCATGGAGTTTGTAATATCTTGCATCAAGCATTACAATTCCGCTACATGAGAGATACGGTCAATAGATGGACGTGTCATATGCAGTCTCAAACCGCTTGATATCGAGCGAAGTCTGGATATTCCTCAAACATCCAGATGGGTTGGTTATTTCCATGAATAAGAGTCAACAAGCATTCAATGCTGAATTGGATAAGTGTCAAAGCATGAAAAATGTGAGAAGTGTCAAGCTGTAGAAGAAACAGTGGCCATCACTTCAATTACAAAGCCGCCAGGGTTATCAGTCAGTGAAGAGCCAGTTTGAGTATGCAGAGATTTCTAGGTTTGCTTGAGTTGCTGACAAATAGTGAATTGATAGTTGAGACATGTGATGAACGTTAGATAGTGATGCAGTCAACAACCTCGTGGAGGGGTTAATTGCCAGAGATCGGGGCCAGTAAACTTCAGTTCAAGGTGTCCCACCTTTTCCAAGATAGACATTAGACACAAGAGTTAAACTCGAGGCTTCTTTCCGAGTTAACTGGTTGTTACACATTGCATGCCATGTCTTTCTTGGAAACATCTACATACACTTGAAGCTTAGATTAGATCTTTCAGTTAACTAATGATAGCATTCCAGTTAAATTGCTTTTAATAAGGATGTGCATGCTTGCACCTTGTCCATTTAGATTAGATGTTTCAGTTAACTGATGATAGTTTCCCAGTTAACTGTATAGTTTCATTCAATTAGGGTTTAGGAATAAGATCTTGCATGTCTTGCAAGACTTTAGTTGACTCAAGGTGATTTTAGGGTTGCCTACACCTTGAAGTCTATAAATAAGAGCTTTAAGCTCATTTGTAATTTAACTTTTGCTTGATAGCATACATGTTGCGCCTACCTTTCCTATAGTATTGTTATTATTGTATCTGTTCAAGAGTGATTGTTGTTATAATAAATTGTTGCGCCTACCTTGTCTTCATATTATTGTCATGGTGTTTATTCAATCTTAGTTAAATGGGGTTGTTGGTTTGATCGTTATTGCATGCATATTGCGTCTATACAATATACTGTCCCAGTTGCTTACCTTGTGTTTTGTTTATCATTAGCCTATTCAAAAGAGAAAATAGTTGTGCCCACCTTTCCTTCATGCTGCAAAACTGTACTTAAAGCTTATTGTTTGATGTGTGTGATAGTAGACTCATTCAACCAAGCAGATAGTTGCGCCTACCTTGCCTTCATGTTGTGAAGTTGTACCAGGTTTACCGTTTATTTGTTTGTTTTAATAAAATTCTTCCCGGATAAGCAAATAGTTGCGCCTCCCTTTCCTTCTTGTTGTGAGCCCACACCTGAAGTTTATCGTATAATACATTCCTGCTCCATTTCCTCATGCTCTGTTTCTTGAGGAAACTGGATAGATTTAAAGAAGTTAGTTGAGTTGTAGTTAGATGATCTGCGAAACCAGACAATACTTAGCTGCAACGTTCTAGGTTTTCTTAACCTTGTGCCTCTACCAGCTGAGAAGAAAAAGATAGGATATTAGTTTACTTTTCCATTCCATGCATTCCAGTACAATGAGGGAGCTTCCCCTCCTAATTTGAAGAGCACTCATTAGTAGTGTGCATAGTTGTACGTACAAACTCACACTCCAGAGGTGTTAGTTCTTACGCCAACAATTTTTTGGCACCCACCATGGGGCACGAGGCAAGAAAACATTCAAGAAAGCTTCACGCTTTATGTCACAGGAATGACCATTTGGCGTCCTACTGCTCTAGTTCAACAACCAGGACTTACTCTGACTGCCTTACAACCGAACTTTGTGCTAATTCAAGGCAAGCAGTCAGACATCATCAGTAGCTTGTGAAGTTTTGTCTTTGAAAATCATACATCTAGTACTCAATGGAGAAACGCAGCTACTACTCTCGATAAAGAAGAAGAAAAGGCAGATCTTGCAGTAGGTAGACCAGTTTTGCCACCACTTGCGTGGGAATAAAGCAACCTGAATTACCAAGTTGTCTATAGAAGGAGGCACAATCCTCCTATTCAAGAAGAACCGCGCTTTGAGGAGGTTCCTGAACATTTTCTAGAAGGATTAGAAGAAGAATCTCCAGTCCCACCTGTCACAATGGGTGACGACAACAACGACGACGACGACAACGGTCGAAATGAAAGGAACGTGAGACGTCCAACCCCACTACCTTGGGGCAATAACATCGGACTGTTGGCCTTACAAGGACATCATGAGCTGCCTAAAGGATTGCGAAAGCACTTTCCTCGATTCCATGGCGATGGATCTAAACATCCTGATGAACACATTTCAGCATTCACATCGGCTTGTTCCATTTTGCATGTTCCACATGAAGACATAGCTATTTGTCTCTTTGTTGAGACCCTGGAGAACAACGCATCAGACTGGTTTCATAATCTTGAACCTGGTCTTATCACAAGTTGGGTAGTCATGAGTGAGAAATTCTTGGCAAGATTCAAGCCTGCCAAGGATAATCATCAATTATTTGCACAACTCTCAAATTCAAAGATGGAGCCTACTGAACCAATGAGGGAATTCATAGCAAGGTTTAACCGCCTTGTTACACATCTTGCCCATACATTAAATCCATCTAATGAGATTTTGATGAGCAGCTTCATCAATGCACTACCATCGAAAATAGCCTTTCTCTTAAAGTCAAGTGAAGGAATAGATTTACAACTCACTCAGGAGGAAGCTATCAAAATTGAAGACAATATGATCATGACGGGCAAGATGAGGAATGATTCAATCAGACTGCTTGTTCAAGCGTCTGTTGATCCGCTACTTTAGAAAGTAGCCAACGAGGTGACCATTCTCAAGACACAGTAACCCACACAAGGGCAGCAAGCATTGCCTACACAACAGTCATATCAACCGCCATATCAACCTCAACAGCCATACCAACCAAAGAGGAATAACTTTCAGCCTTTCAACAACTACAAATCAAAGTTTTCGTAAGGACAACAGAGGCATGTTGAAGCTGAGAAGTCTATAGCCTATTGCACTTTCCATGACACAGTTGAACACATCAGATCTACATATCCGAAAAATCAAAGAATGAGTCAACTCATGGGATTTGCTGAGGCTGCTCCTAGTTCAAGTTTCATACCTTCACCAACTACAAATGTTGTCTCACCCAGACATACAACTTTGATGGCGACTCCACAACGAGATACTTCAATAGAGAACCCGTTAATGAACAACAACAACAACAAAAAGACTACTGCCGATACTCTCTTGCAGTCAATCATGAGAACATCTCATCGCCTATGTTTACACATGCACAACACTTCAAAGCACAGAAAGAAGAAGAGGAAAAGCGGAAGTCTGAAGAAAAAGGAAAGGAAGTGGTTTCCACTTCCAATCAAAGGTCTTCACAAGTAAACACTGTGCCGGTTGCTCAGGATCCATCCTCAGTAAACTTTGACATTGTGTCTTCCATGATGAAGACGAAGGTACAAATTTCACAACTAGAGTATCTTTAGGATCATCTAGAGCAGTTGGAAAGAATCCTCAAGGTGGTAAAGAAGAAGGCTATAATCGAGCCTATATTACTCGAATCCTCTGTACTAGCAGAAGACAAGCCAAAGCCGTTCTATATATCTTTGTATATAGGAGGTTTTAAACTCAGGAATTGCATCATAGATAGCGGAGCGTCGGACAACGTTATGCCTTTACAAATCATGAACGCATTGGGACTTTCGTGCATCGAAACCAAAGAAAAGTGTTATTCACTTGAATCAAAGTCGGTGCCGTTGGTTGGCCAACTGAAAGATGCGCAAGTAAGGCTAGCATCTTGTCCAGAAAAGAAGATTATGATGACTATCTTGATGGCTGATATTCCTACAAGTTACAGGATGTTGCTCAGCAGGAGTTTCTGCAAGGATCTTGGAGGAGAAATTCAGTTAGATTGGTCGTTCGCGACAATTCCATTGAAGAAGGGTAGTTTCAAGCTAGAGCTTGAGGTGAAATCAAAGTTTACGATGGTTAAATCCCAGTTTCTACATGCACAAGTGTTATATCAAGACACGACACCAGGGACATATGCTATGATATCTGATGTCAATGAAGATTGTCAGAATTTTGCACTTTTCATGACTACATCACATGAAGAATAAAAAATGTGGAGGATGCAATTTGATGGCAGTTGTTCAACGTCAGGATCAGGAGTAGGAGTAGTGATCATCTCTCCCGAAGGTTGCTTATATCCATTCGCATATAGGTTGCAATTTGAATGCACCAATAATACTGCAAAGTA
Organism: Sequoiadendron giganteum; assembly: GCA_007115665.2. Lineage (NCBI taxonomy): Eukaryota > Viridiplantae > Streptophyta > Pinopsida > Cupressales > Cupressaceae > Sequoiadendron > Sequoiadendron giganteum. Next base: position 527,538,958 of record CM021108.1, read on the forward strand.
CGAGGCGCTTTTATTGGGTCTCAAGAACGCGAAGGATATGGGGATCAAATTACTTAGAGTTGAAGGAGATGCAAATCATTGTCAAACAAGTCAGGGAGTAGTTTCAAGTTAGAAAGAATCGCCTTCAATCCTATAGACACAGGGTGTGGAATGCTATCGACTGGTTCGATGCTTTTGACATCCAATATATTCCAAGAACGGACAATAGTAGAGCTGATGCCCTTGCAGTGTCAGCCGCTCTTTTCATGCCGCATTCTAAGTTTCATCAGAATTCTTTTGCTATTGAGCTGATCTACAGGCTAGCTGTACTAGATAATGCAGACGACTGGCAGGTCTTTGATGATGATGATGACATCAAAGAGTTTCTCGTTATGGGAGACAACTACAAGGAATTGTTCTTTGAAGGCAGTCCTACTCCTTTCAAAGAGTCAATAATTGAAGACTCTGAAGCTATGGAATCCAGAATCATACAGTTGAAAGGGAATCAGATTCCCAAGGGTTTCGTATCTTTAGAGGATATTTTTGATCGGCATGACCATTTCATCCAAAATCAGAAGATGTCAAGTGTTAATACTTCTGCTGAACATTCCCAAGTGAACATCGGCACTGAAGACAAACCTCAGTTTGTTAATCTAGGCAAGTGTTGTACTATAGAAGAAGCTGAGAATTTTACCGCCTTGTTCAAACAATACAAGGATGTGTTTGCCTGGTCATATGAAGACTTGAAAGTCTTCACACCCATAGAATTGTCACATACAATTCCTTCAAAGTCTGATGTTAAGCCTTTCAGGAAAAAGCAGAGACATTACAATCCGCGGATTCAAGATACTATCTACGCAGAAATTCAGAAGATGGTGGACTCAAAGATAATTTATCCAATCCATCACTCCACCTGGGTGTCTAACATTGTTCCTGTGTGCAAAAATAACGGAGAAATCAGAATTTGCGTGGATTTCAGGAACTTGAATTTATCGTCCTTGAAGGACAATTATCCCTTACCAATCATGGAGCATACATTGCAGACAGTCACCGGATCGGAAATGCTATCACTTCTTGATGGTTTTTTCGGTTACAATCAGATTGCAGTGGCAGAGGAAGAGCATATCAAAACAGCTTTCACCACGCCATGGGGAACGTTTGCTTATGAGAGGATGCCTTTCAGCCTTATCAACGCCGATGCTACTTTTCAAAGAGCCATGGATTTGGCGTTTGGGGATCTTAAAAACAAAATAATAGTTGTTTATCTAGATGACTTAACCGTTTTCTTAGATAAACGAAGCGATCACTTTTCGCACCTCGTGAAAGTTTTCGAGAGATGTAGGTACCCCAAGATTTCATTGAATCCTAAGAAGACCATCATCGCGGTGACGAAGGGCAAGTTACTTGGCCACATCGTTTCCAAGGAGGGAACTAAAATTGACAAAAGTCGGGTGGATTCAATCAAGAGCCTGTCTCTTCCTACAAGTAAGAAACAAGTGCATTCCTTCTTCGGTAAAGTCAACTTTATCCGAAGGTTTGTACCAGATTTTTCGGAGTTGACGAAGGAAATCTTAGCCATGATGAAAAAGACATCCAATCTCATATGGACAGAAGAAGGCAGACAAGCTTTCATCAAAATCAAGGAAGCTATTGCTAACGCACCAACGTTGGTTCGTCCTGACTTTCAGAAGGATTTCATCCTTTACTGTTATGCGTCGGAGCACACGTTGTCTGTAACATTGACTCAGAAGCTTAGTGAAAAAGGAGAATCTCCTATCGCATTCATGGGTACCAGTTTTAAAGATTGTGAATCGCGCTATTCTCAAATTGAGAAGAATGTGTATGTTGTCGTTAGAGCTGTCAATAATTTCAGGTTCTATATCTTGAATTCACATACTACGGTGTTTGTCACCGATCCAATAGTAAAAGGTGTGCTAACTCAACAGGAGATGGGCACGAAAAGAGGAAACTGGATCGCAAGAGTTCAAGAGTATGATCTGGAGATCAAGCCAACCAAGCTCGTTTGCGGGCAAGGTCTTTTTCAATTATTGGCAGATGATGGTGATGAAAAGAAGAAAAGCAATAGTGGAACTGAACCTGAACCAGAAGAGGATCTTCCTTTAGTCCTACTAGTTGATTTTGCGAAAGAATGGTACACAACCTTATGGTATTATTCAACTTATGGAGAATGTCCACGTCACATGGACAAACAGCATAAAAGAACTTTAAAGCTGAAAGCACAAAATTTTGTGCTTGTCAATAACGTTCTGTACAAGCGTGGCCTTGACAGAACTTTCGTTTTATGTGTCGGTAGAGACCAGCAACAAAGATTGTTGGATGCTTTTCACAGTCAAGCGTGCGGTGGTCACTTCTCATCGAGGGTTACTGCATTCAAGATCCTACGAGCACGGTTCTATTGGCCAACCATGTTTCGTGACGCATATGAATGGGTGTATAGATGTCAGTCTTGTCAGCAGTTTGCTGGTAAAGTCAGATTGGTGGCTACTCCACTCAGGCCAGTTATCATTGATGCTCCATTTCAGTAATGGGGTATTGATTTCATAGGTCCCATCAACTCACATTCTAGTAAGGGGCATATTTATGTCCGTACAGCAACAAATTATTTTACGAAATGGGTTGAAGCGGTTCCTACTAAGCGAGCTACCTCGAAAGTTGTTTGCGACTTTTTAAAAGAAAACATCATTTCACGCTTCGGGGTGCCTCACAAAATTATGGTTGATAACGCAACAAGTTTCTCGTCAGAGGAGATACTTAATTTTTGTTTTGATCACGACATCACGCTGTCACATTCATCAGATTATTACCCTCAAGGTAATGGACAGGCTGAATCATCAAATAAGAACATAGTCACAATTGTGTGCAAGCTAGTTGACGCAAATCAGAAAGCTTGGCACAGGAAAATATATGATGCTCTTTGGGATGATAGAATCACTCCCAAACGAGCCATCTACACTTCACCTTTTATACTTTTGTATGGTACAGAAGCAATGTTACCCATTACATTGGAGTTGTCTGCTTTACAGTTGGCATCTACAGTGGATGATGGTGAGTTCAAAGATCCAATCGAAAGGAGGATCTTGTACCTAATGAAGCTGGAGGAAGAAAGGGTGGAGGTCATCTATGGAATCACTCAACATCAAGAGCAAGTGAAGAATATTTTTGATAAGAAAGCTCGTCCGCGAGACTTCGAGATCGGAGATCAAGTCTTGTTATGGGACAAAAGACATGAACCTAAAGGAATGCATGAAAAATTTGATTCCTTATGGTTAGGACCCTTCCAAATACATGAATCCAGAGGAGAGAACACATACATTCTCTCACATCAAGATGGAAGGCTTCTCCCGCTACCTTACAGTGGGCAATATCTCAAGCACTTCAACCCTCCGGGGGAGGAGTAGTTTTTGTAAGTTTTTTATGAATAATTTTTCATGCTTTATAGTAATGTCATATTGTGTTTCCCCATTCTATGATGTTTTGTCGTGTTTTAGGTGATTAAAATAGGTAGTCTTGTTGTAGGTGATTAGGAAAAGTCCAAATGTATTAGGTGATTAGGGAAAAGTCCTGATTCCAATGCCCAATGTTAAAGTCAATGATCTACGAAACCAGAGATTCCTAGATTCTCCTATGCCGTAAGTATCCGACATGGTCACCAGACGGAGCTTAATGTTGTACCCAAACCAAATTTTTTGGGTACAACATTAAGGCATTTTGTTTAAAATGGTCTAAACCTTGTAAAAGTGGGGTCAAAACTCAGTTTTTGGGCAAATAAAGTATGGGCTTTTAGTCAGTGTGATGCTAGGAAGATACTGGGAAAATTTGAAAATTTTGAAAATTAGGGTTTCTGAAATCTATTTATAGCTCAAAACCCTAAAAAATAGGAACTTGTCAGAATTGGCTAAAATTAATTTTGATTGGCTTATTTCACATCACGATCAGAGTGGTGAAGTCAGTTTCAGTTAAAAGTCAGTTTAAGGTTGGTGTGTAGTTTTCACTTTTTTAGGAGAAAGTTAGGACCTCTGAGGTCGTCAATGGCAGTTGGCCAGTACCAGGTATCAAAATATAAGCCTGAAACTCAAAGCAGAATGCTCTACGAAGAAAGATGTTGAAAAATATGCTTTTTGACGGAGGGGATTTTCAGATTGGCAAAAAGTGCTAAAATATTCTAAGTCTGGGAACTTTTTCACTATGTAACGTAGTAGACACTTGCGCAATCAACGTGCAAATCAACTTTACAGTGTCTATACATATGAAAAATGATGAAGTATAGTCATACACACACCTCGACAGTCACAATGCTTCAACGTGGTCAACCTCAAGTAGCAGATACAATGTTTATAAAGCATAAAATGGTGAAAATCAATGAATTCAGAGCAAATCTACACCCTTGTAGCCAAGGGGCGCCCTTCCATTTGAAGGTCAAGATTTGATTTCTCTGGATGGAGAATACATTCATTGTGTTTGGTTTTTAGTTAGCTTTTTGACTAACTATGGAACAAGATCATCTGAGTTGCAGAACTCCAGCAGACGAAGACAGAAGCAAAGGTTACGGAGAGTGTTTTCCACATGGAGGCCATCTAGAAATGTAGATCTGTGCCCCTGTAGCCCAGGGGCACCCTTCTTTTTGAAGGCCCAGATCTGGATGCATGTGTTTGTTGATGGTTTCAGTCTTTGTAGAATTAGTCTGGCTTTTCAATGAGCTATCAAGCGGAAGCATATCCAGTGTAGAACTCTGGTTATCAGCGTCAGAAGTGGAAATTGCAGGCGGGATACATGTGATCAAAGATTGCTAGTACATGGTTTGAGTGCCCTTGTAGCCCAGGGGCGCCCTTGAAAATGACTTGTCAGATGGATGAGTTTGCAAAGAGGGTCTTTCTAAGATCTTTTCCAGTTTAGTCCAGCTCCGTGATGCACCTGTTCACAAGACGATCCGGCATTCTGAGAGATCATGACAGAGGTTCTACCAAGCATGTAAAATAGAGGATGGTGAAGCATAGCTACACAAAGCTACAAATCTGTAGGCTAGGGGCGCCCAGCCTTTAGGCTTGCCAAATGGGATTATTTGCAATTGCAGTCTTCACAAGACTTGTGTGCAATTACTCTAGCCATTCAACGAGTCCAGCCGACAGCCTCCGGGATTTGGTGAGAGCTCGTACGTGTAAGGTCAAGGTGACAATGCTGTAAAGTGGAAGTGGTTGAAGACAGTTCAAAAAATGACTAAGTATAAGGCTAGAATTTTCTTTGAAAAAGGCGATTCTCTTTTAAAGGCCTTAGAAGCAGTTTTTTGGCTTCATCGTATCCAAGAACATCTCTTGCAAGTTGACCAAACTGTACAGAGAGACAAACGGCATGTGAATCGAAGCATTCCAGCTCCCGGTATCAAGGGTCAAAGTATGGTGTTTGGATGAAAGTGACACTTTTGTCAGAATTGTATTTGTGCTATCATAGGCCAGAGGTGCCCATCTTTTTGGGGTTCCTAATTCAATTTGAAGATACCTCACATACAATCATTGGATGCAAAATACTTCCAGTCACTCAATGAATCCACTATTCAGTCAGCAGGGCTCATCATTCACCGTCAATAACAGTTTGAAGCATCAGAAGGTAATACGGAGAAATGGTTGTCTGGAATCCATGCATCAATTTAATCAGAGGCGCCTAATTTTCTAAGGTGTCAGATGATGATTTTAGCAGTTGTTGCTCCCAACAGACATTTCATCCTTGTTATACAGGCCTCACAGTGGATATATCAGCATAGTCATAGGATCATTCAATCATCTCAAAATCAGAGTTGAACATGGTCAGATGTAATTTCCTAGTCAGCTATAAAATAGGAGATTATCAAAAATCTCATAACTCTTGCAGATGGACGCCTAAAAGATCAAAATTTGACTTTTTAGAATCAGTGAAGTGTGTTGAGCACAACAAGAGGCTGTTTTTGGCAAAATGATTAAAAAATATTTTTGCATGCATAGCATTGAAAGTGATGAATTTCTTCAAAGATAAATATTGGCGCCACTTTTAGCTCTTTGCATGTTTTGAAATTAAAATATTATTTTCAGTCTAAGACTCAGAGACAGTGGCAGTTCAACTGGTGAGAGACCAATCGAATTCCTTCTTCACAATTAGGGTTTCAACATGCATGCATGAGGGCACAATTTCATCTATTTAACCAAGCATGGCATCTTTTCTCATTCACACAGCTTTGAAAGTTCGAATTTCCTCAAAGAGATTAGTGAATTTTCATCAGAGAATCAAGTTCGAAGGCAATAAGTAAATTCTTTTGTAGGTTCAAGGCCAGATTTAACATCAGATTCAAAGACAGAGAGTGGCGATTTTGAAAGAAGAAGGCACAAAAAACAATTAAAATAATAAAAAGTCTTTTTCTCTTCTATATTTCTTCCATCTTCTTGTCTTAAATTCTCTCGCATGTTCGAAGTGTTGGCAGATTTTGGAAAAACAAAGTATCTGGGTTGATTCAAAAGAGCTTTCTCAGCAAAATCCATGTGCCAGAATTTTTCAGGAAAATTTGTTCCAGAACATCTGTTCTTGAAGCTTTAATTTTCTCAACCGAAATCCTTTTGCATGGCTGAGTAAAGGGAAAATTTTTACATTTCTGATGTTTTGGGTTGTCTTAGGATCACTTTCTAGACAAAAACCATATCTCAGATTTTTTCGTAAAAATTCTCATCCGACAAGCTATTTTTAGCCTCAGCAGGTTATTTTTGGCTTTCCAGAAAAGTTGTCAGAATATAGCCGTGTTCACAGTCAACAAGCGAGTTTTTCATAATGCAGTTCACATAGCTCGAATTCAAGACCAAGTCGGTCATAGCTCATAACTTCATCGGGACTTTTGATACAAATCTACATAAGGTATTGTTGGAAGTAGTTTTGGATCCACTTAAGATTGGGGATTTGGTTATCAAGAACATTCAACAATCCGGTTTACTCGAGGCCGCTTCCATACCTATTTCAGTGCATTGTGTGGAGTTTGTAATATCTTGCACCAAGCATTACAATTCCGCTACACGAGAGATACGGTCAATAGATGGATGTGTCATATGCAGTCTCAAACCCCTTGATATCGAGCGAAGTCTGGATATTCCTCAAACATCCAGATGGGTTGGTTATTTCCATGAATAAGAGCGAGCAAGCATTCAATGCTGAAATGGATAAGTTTCAAATCATGAAAAATGTGAGAAGCATCAAGCTGTAGGAGAAACAGTGGCCATCACTTCAATTACAAAGCCACCAGGGTTATCAGTCAGTGAAGTGCTAGTTTGAGTATGCAGAGATTTCCAGGTTTGCTTGAGTTGCTGACAAATAGTGAATTGACAGTTGAGACATGTGACGATCGTTAGATAGTGATGCAGTCAACAACCTCGTGGAAGGGTTAATTGCCAAAGATCAGGGCCAGTAAACTTCAGTTCAAGGCGTCCCACCTTTTCCAAGATAGACATTAGATACAAGAGTTAAACTCGAGGCTTCTTTCTGAGTTAACTGGTTGTTACACATTGCATGCCATGTCTTTCTTGGAAACATCTACATACACTTGGAGCTTAGATTAGATCTTTCAGTTAACTGATGATAGCATTCCAGTTAACTTGCTTTCAATAAGGACGTGCATGCTTGCACCTTGTCCATTTAGATTAGATGTTTCAGTTAGCTGATGATAGTTTCCTAGTTAACTGTATAGTTTCATTCAATTAGGGTTTAGGAATAAGATCTTGCATGTCTTGCAAGACTGTAGTTGACTCAAGGTGATTTTAGGGTTGCCTACACCTTGAAGTCTATAAATAAGAGCTTTAAGCTCATTTGTAATTTAACTTTTGCTTGATAGCATACATTTTGCGCCTACCTTGCCTGTAGTATTGCTATTATTGTATCTGTTCAAGAGTGATTGTTGTTATAATAAATTGTTGTGCCTACCTTGCCTTCATATTATTGTCATGGTGTTTATTCAATCTTAGTTAAATGGCGTTGCTAGTTTGATCGTTATTGCATGCGTATTGCGTCTATACAATATATTGTCCCAATTGCTTACCTTGTGTTTTGTTTATCATGAGCCTATTCAGAAGAGCAAATAGTTGTGCCCACCTTGCCTTTATGTTGAAAAATTGTACTTAAAGCTTATTGTTTGATGTGTGTGATAGTAGACTCATTCAGCCAAGCAGATAGTTGTGCCCACCTTGCCTTCATGTTGTGAGCCTGCACCTGAAGTTTATCGTATAATACATTCTTGCTCCATTTCCTCATGCTCTGTTCTTGAGGAAACTGGATAGATTTAAAGAAGTTAGCTTAGTTGTAGTTAGATGATCTGTGAAACCAGAAAATACTTAGCTGCAACGTTCTAGGTTTTCTTAACCTTGTGCCTCTACCAGCTGAGAACAAAAAGATAGGATATAAGTTTACTTTTCCATTCCATGCATTCTAGCACAACGAGGGAGCTTCCCCTCCTAATTTGAAGAGCACTCATTACGTAGTGTGCATAGCTGTATGTACAAACTCACACTCCAGAGGTGTTAGTTCTTACGCCAACATGTGGCTTAAATTAATTCATCATGTTTGGTGAGAGGTGGAATCATTTTATCTAAAATAAAATCTCAATCGTTGATCTTTGCAAATCTAATGGCTTTAGAGTGTCTAGAGTGTCTAGAGGTTTGAGTTTGCAATTTTAGCATTTCGTGCATTTTGTTCTAAAATTCAGCTACAACCATCCATCAAACGTTCATCAAACAGTGAAATATTTTAATACATTATTTACAATTTTGTAAGGATATATTATTATGTGATATCAAATATGAAATAAATTATTTAATATAAAATATTTCATAATTCTACTTAATTATCCAGCTATAGAGAAAAGATCCTAATTACTGTCCATGAAAAAAACCTAGAAATGGGCTAAATTCCTTGAACTTTTTATAAATCCACACATGAGAACAAACAATAATTAAGAATAAATTAAACATTTCTTTAGATTTTCCATTTTAGAATTTAGTTATGGGTTTTGAGAGAAATTAATCTATCTACCTAGATTGATGCCTAAACATGACTACAAAGTCATGTAATCATGCAAACTTCTCCTCACAATAACTAAACACATTCCAATGGATAATTAAACATCATTTCCTTGCAAAAGTGTATGCTATGAATGACTTTCAACATAATTCTATTCAATAATCCCTATGTAATTTATAATATTCTTAGTATTTTATGAAATTAGTTAATCCATTACTTGAACAAAAGAAATCAACAAATTACTCATTGTACAAAGATGCAAAAGAGAACTTAATAACTCTCAATTATTTTATTCAAAATAAACTGTTGTGTTATAATTTGGAGATAATAATTTTGAAGCATGTATTCATATTGTGGACATTGAAAAATGTCTCGAGCCTGCAAGCAACATTTTCTCACTAATTTGTCTTCTTCTCTTGCATAATTAAATAATTTTAATTATTTAATTATTTTCTAAGGTTATTTAAATTACGTCACTAATCATCCTTTTTCCCTCTATAATTAAATAAATTCTTATTTATTTAATTATTCATTTTTTCATTTTCCCTCCCTTTCTTTTATAATAATTATTTAATTATTCATATCTTTTTCCCTCCATAATTAAATAATTCCTTATTTATTTAATTATTTATCTTTTTCTTTCCAATATAATTAAATAATTGTTTTTAATTATTTAATTATTTATCATTTTCCTCCATCCCTTTTTTAAATAATTATTTTGAATTATTTAATATTTCACATCTCACCTTTCTTCTATAATTAAATAATTATTTTTAAAAATTTAATTATTCATCCATCATTTCCTAAATTAAATAATTGTTGTAATTATTTAATTTACCCATTCTTAGCTAAGCCCTAATTCTCAACTAATCTCTCGAGTTTTGGTCCATCTTTCATGTCCTTATCTCTTTTCTTCTCAATTAATCTCATCCATTGATCATCATACCTCATCATTCAATCCTCACCCTTCATTTGAATTGGGATTTCTATAAAAGCAACCCATCTATTTCATTTTAAGGTTAACCACAACCTTTAATATTTTGCTATCACTCACACCATTCATCTTGAGGAACCACAATCTTTGAATTTTTGCTATCATCTATCTTGAGATCTTGCTAAATCAACATCAAGCTTATCAAGTACATTGTATACTACAAATCTAAGAACAAACAAAGCAAAATGGAGAAGAGCGATGAAGGTGATTCAATTATGACATAGGAATTGAGGTTCATAGCTTTATCATTTGGATTTTTATTGTCATTTGTGCTTCATTGTTAGATTAGGGTCATTATGGCTTGAATTTAAGTAGTTTTATGGTTGCTATTATTGATTCATGATTTATTCTGAATTTCCCCTATCTATAAATTGGTGAACTTAACATGAACTAACCAAATTTTAAGAGAATTTTGAGAATTTTTTGAGTTTTAGGTGTGCAACATAATTGTTCTATGCAATTTCGTATATGTGCCTTCAAATGCCATAATCATTGTACAACATGATGCATACAAGGTCTGCCACACTGCATCTGTCGCCTAGAATGACACATCTGACTGTTATCTTGCAAATCTCAAAATCCTTCAATCATTATTGTTTCTGATCATTTTTGGGGTCTTGGTTATTTTTCTAACATTCTAACAATCTTCTTACATCATTTGCATCATTAGATTTTTTTATTTTTTGTCAGAGCTTTGTTTTTTTATGGCCACAAGTTTTTGTGTCATAATCGTGCCTTAGAATGTCGCAATCATTGCATCGTGCAACACAATCAACATTCCTTGCACCATAGTTGTTGTTTCAAATGACACATTTGTTGTATCCTATGATGCATTAGTGAGCCACATTTGATCCATTCTACACCGCATCTGGTTGTCAAGCAAAAAGAGGGTATAAACTTGAGTTTTTCACTTTTCTACTTTTTGCATTCACTAGGGTAGAGCTTTTTTGTTATTGATATTTGAATTATAGCTGTGTGGAAAACATTGGGAGAAGATCTTTTGATCTAAACTACTAATCTAATTTCTTGCAAGGTGCCATTGTGTGTTTGTGATTTTTAAATTAGGAACATTTGGAAGTGGTGCTTAAAAAGAACAAGTGTCTTCTGTGTTTGGTGCACTTGCATGCATGTGTTATTACCAAAAGCATTTTTAGCTAAAGTATCCTCTCCCCTTGCGCTACGTGCAATTCTTGGGTGATGAGAAATAGTGGCATAGTATAGTGCTAAGTATCCTCTCCCCTTGTGCTACGTGTGATTCTTGGGTGATGAGAAAAAGCAATACACAAGCTTTCCCTTATTTTTTATTTTGAGTAGGATGGGCTTTCTTATGGAGTTTCACCCCAAGGAACGACCCCCAACACATATACCTCTAGTACGCTCTATAAAAGGGAAAAAATTGAAAGGTGAGCTCAATCTGGCTATTCGTGTAGGGCATGGTCCTTGCGATCCTAGGTCATTCTAGATACAAGTTAGAGATTTTGGTCTCTCATTGTTATCTATACCCCAGTGGTCTTCAAATTTCCTTCACTATGAACCATTGTTTTAGAATCCTAAGACCTTTTTGGTCATCTGCTATTGTGGCGCAAGGGATGTGGATCGTAACCTAAAGTTACTTACCATGTCCGATGCTTGGTTGAGGTGACACGGTTCCTTGTTTGGGATTCATCCTTTCAAGGCAAGAGGTGTCAAGGTGGTACATGACCCTGGAATACTCTAGTTAGCCACTCCTTGTTCTCAAATTTAAAATCACCCAAAAGGTGAGGTAATCCCACTTTAGTAGATAACCCTATTAATAATAGCTAGATTGTGCTTGCTTATATTGTTTGTGAACTAAGGCCTAGTGAGTTTTGTGGAAGAAAACTTGCAAAATACTTGCTTACCAAGAATTCAAAGAGTCAAAATCAGCCAAATCTATCTTCAAAGTGTTTGTTGTGTTTTATGATCAAATCTAGAAATTTCCCAAAATGAAGAACCATTTAGAAAATATCAAATTGAGACCAAAAACTAGAACACCGTAATTGTCAGTTGAAACACCACATCTATCAGAAGCCCTAGGAAGCTAGAAACTCGTATTTTCCTATGCACCACAATTGACTAATATTGATATGCAACTAATTGGTCCTACACTGCATGTGTGGAATTGTGCACCACATCTGTTAGTTTTTAAAATTTTGGGGAAATACCTGTGTATCCAACTTTCAGTTTCCTTCCAGACAGTGACTGTACACTCAGACTCGAGACTTGTTTAGTTCAGCCAGTCCTTACATTGCATTTTACCATTTGCCTTAGCTTGCATCTTCTAGTTTGCATTTTTCATCTTAGCTTATCCATCATCATAATCTCTGAGTCTTGAGATTAGGAGGCTTATCATACCATTGATCAAATCATAGTCACATATTTGGGTATCTTGACCTTGTCACATTTCATGTGTCTTATCCTTAGGTTGGGCCTAAAACTCGTGTGTCTAGTTTAGGTTCACATTTTATCTAATCATCATCATCATCTTGGTTTTATCCTCTCGAGGTCTTCGCATTTAGATTTGTTACCTTGGTTTATCATAGTTTGCTTAACTTCCCTTTTTAAGGTTCAAAGTTGCATATCTAAATCCCAAAGCATAGTCATAGTCTCATTACTACTTTGCATCACAAGCTTAGTCATAGTTGCATTACCATCTTGCATCCTTATATCTAAAAAAATCCAAAAACATAGCATAGTGTCATTACCATCTTGCATCTTCATCCCTAGTTGCATTCATCCTAAAAGTCTCAAAATCCAAAGGTCACAAATCTTATATGGTCTTCACTAGGTCACAAAGGAAACAAAAAGACATGGATTCTATAGAATAGGGTAAAATCATGGTACAAGGCATGAATCAATAGTACCAACCACAAAATACATAAAACTCAAACCCTAAAGACCCTAATCCAACAATGAACATAGAAACATGAACAATAATAAAGCAATATTACCAATAATTCCTATGCCATGGTTGAATCACCTTCATTGCTCTTCTCCATTTTTCCTTTTATGCTTGCTTTCCCTTTGAGTATGCAACAATAAGCCTAGTGATGGTGATAGCAAAATATCAAAGATAGTAGTAGTGGCTATCTTATTGAAATGAAAGGGATAGGTCTCTTTTATAGAAACCAAATTTGAATGAAGGGCCAAGATTGAAAGATGAAGAATGATGTTAATCAATGGATGATATTGCTTAGAGAAGCAAGGAAATAGGGTTAAGGAAAAATTAGGGTTTAGTTAAGGATGGATAGTAGAGATTAAAAGGTAATAAAACCTTATCAAGGGTGGAAATTAATTGAGATGTGAAGGGATAAGAATGGCACAGATAAAGAGGTTGGCACAAAAAAAGAGGTTGCTGGAGTAAATTTAATAATTATAAAATTTTAATCTAGGAGGAAAAGTGAATAATTAAATAAAAATGATTATTTAATTATAGAAGAAAGGGAAAAGGTTGACTTTTAATTAAAATAATAATTTAATTAAAAGTGGAGGAAAAAGACAAAATATTAAATAATTAAAATAATTATTTAATGGTGGGGGGGGGGAAGTGGAAAATAATTAAATAAATTCTATTTATTTAATTATGGAAGAAAAAGCTAATGAATAATTAAACAATTAATAATTATTATTTAATTATAGTAGAAAAGTGAAAATGAATAATTAAATAAATAAGAATTTATTTAATTATAGAGAGAAATGAATATTAGTGACTTAATTAAAAATATATAATTTATTTAATTAATCAAAAGGAAAAATAAAAGGGAAAAGTGAATTAATTAAATAATTAAAATTATTTAATTAATAGAAGAAATATGACTTTAAACCATAATCAGATAATTAAAATTATTCAATTATGCAGGGCAAGAAGGGAAATTGATGGTGAAAAATAAGGTTCACAAGCTTAGGACATTTTGCAGTGTCTACAGATTCCACAAATGACCCCAACTTTAATCCTACTAGCACCATGAACTTTGGGTCATCCTCAAACCAACCACAAGCGTCACAACCTAAAATTGCAAATCTATTTGCCTATATTACATTACATGAGGTTGAACAAGGTCTAATCCTAGAAGAAGTTGAAAAGGCTTCCCAATATCCTAAGATATTGTGTATCATAGAGGAGCTTGTCAAATCAAATCCTAATAAATACTTTCTAGCACTTGCTCAAAGTGGTGCCAAACTTCTCGTTGGTTTTGACACTTCCACAATTTTAGAAGGGACAACACAAACACAAACTCAAGGTCAAGGTCATAACACATTTTCACAAGGTCATCCCACGTCACAACAAATGCACACTAGTATGCCACTTGGGGGAACTACACATAACACAACCCATGTTAACATACCCCCTACTCCAACATTTGGGACCAAAAGAACAAATCCAACGTCTCATGGACCAAGTCCCTCATTTGCCAATCCATTTTCTATGACATCTAACACTATGGGTGCATCATTTGCAAATCTATTTACAACCTCAAATGTGCCACCATTAACCAATATCATGGGTCAAAACTGTAGTGTCAAAAAAAGTAACCCTTTTTCACACTTAATTTGGGAATGAATAATTAATAGTAAAATGGACTTAATGGTGCCTTATTTAGGGTGTTGTAAAGTGTTTCTTTACACTTTCACACTAATCTAGGGCTTTATTAATTAATTGAGGTAAATTTGAGCTTAATTGGCCCCTTAAATTCAAATCCAAGCCTATTTTATTGCATTTTCCAAGGGATAAAGCCCGACATTCATAAATAATATTACACAACACTTAATTTTACAAGGAAAGTGTCCTAGGTTAGTGACCTAGGACACATTCGCCACCTGGTGAATGGGTCCTCACTAGGTCCTAGGATCCCCTTTTGGCATATCATTTCACATCCCCCAAAGTGTGTCCTAGTTAAACATGTTAGGACCCATTCACCCTATGGAAAATGGGTCCACTTAACTTAGGAACCCCCTTGGGATATGTTTTTGGTGGTATTTTAATGATTTCAAATCCTAGATCTGATGTCACCTTGTGATATTTGAATTTCAGGATTTAATCTTAAGTTAATTATAAATATAAGGTAATTTCACATAGTTTCACCTAGCAACTAAAATTCTTCAAGCCTTATAGAAAATTTATGATCAAGAGAGAATTAAAGAGCATTCAAGGGAAAATTTATAAAATTGTATGCAGTAATCAAGGATCCAATTCATCATGTCTAAGTCATGCATATTGTTGAGCTAATATGTTGATGTATCATTGGTGATCAAGTTCAAGTGTTCAAAGCCATTATCTTATGTCAAATACTATGATCAAGATCTACATACATTGAGGCTACTTCATGTTAAGTTTCATATTTTCAAACCAAGGTTCAATTAAGGTGTGGTGAGTAGTGGCATTTACTTTGTTCATTCATCATTCCTTTTATGTATTATTTCAATTCAAGGTTTAAATACCAAAATAGGGTTTGATCAAGGAAAACCCCTATTCCCTAAAAAAACAACATTTTTCTTCTCCTTTGATGTGTGATTGCAGGTTTTATATTGAAGATCAAGTGGAAAGCACGAATTATAAAAAGTTGTCAAAGTTGCAAAGCTACAAAAGTTGTCATCTTTCTTGCAAGATCACAAAATGTCTTCTACAAAATTTATTTTCAACTTTCAGGAGCTAAACACCTGGGATCTAGGAGTGAAAACATTGAAGAATAGGACCTAGAAATTGATTTTCCAGAACCCTAGCAGGGACCCATTCGCCATTGGGCGAATGAGTCCTCAGTGGGGCCCGAAAAAGCAATTTTTGCAATAGGTACACGTCATTTTACCAACTTAAAACCCACCTTTTGATTACTATATTGGTTATATTTGTTTTTTATTGTTATTTATGCATTATAGCCCTAATAATTGAATGAAACAAACACAATCCTAAAATTAGGTTCATTCCTTTGGTAATCCCTTTGGGGTGAACCTCTTTTTCTTTGTTTCATTTTGGTGAACCCGACCTCTTTTTCAACATTGTAGTTTTATGATTTTGGAGTCTTCTTGGAATATTAGATTAGATCTGCATTCATTTGCATTCATTTACATTGTATTAGATCTCATTTAGGGTCTTTAGTTTGCATTCAAATTTGCATCTCATCTAGGTTTTTAGAATTACATTGTTTGCATTCTTTAAATCTGAAAAATACAAACAAAAAAAATGACCCATTTTGCATATCATCTTGCATCACATAAACTTGTATTTGAAAATTGGAAACAAAATTGTATATCAAACTAGGTGTTTTAAGTCATCATTTTGTCACATTTCCAACCTGCATTTAACATTGCATTTACATAAAATTAAACCTAAAACTTACACTAGAAAACCTGAATCTAAAAATCATTAGAAAAGGCTTGAAAATTTGTAAAATTAGTTTCAAAACCCTAATCTAGGACCCAGTCGCCCTAGGGCGAATGAGTCCCTAATCAAACTTCAATCTGCATTTTTGGAATTTAAAAACTTCATTTTTGTGCTTCTATTTGTTGCTATCAAATCTTTGTTACAACTTCCTGATTTTCTATTTCATTCATTTAATTAGATCTAGCTTAATTTGGTTCATTTAGTGCATTTTCTAAATTCAAAATTGCATTTACAATATTTCATTCTCAGATTGTCGCATAGTGTAATCAGTAAATTGTCTTGTTTAGAATTTGAAAAGTGTATTTACATATTTCATTCTAGGTCATTGTATTGCATTTTAAGCCTCTTTCCATTTTGGGTTTGCACACTAATTTTGTGAAAATTGTATGAGCCTTATAACTTGGTGTCCTATTAGCAATACTATTGTGAGATGTAGTTTGAGACTCATGTCATCCCGTGACACACCATTCACCATGGATCTTGAGTTTTCTAACTCTCTTTCTAATAGTGTTGATAATCAACCCTCTATGGATCATAGTATGCATGCTCCATTTCCCATGACTCCCATACCTACAACCAATTTGCATGATGTTTCTCATATCCCACAAGACAACATAAGATTGTTGGATGAAGAATTAAAGACTTTACAAAAATTTACGAGAAATGAACCTATTGCTATCAATTTCGCTCACCTTATAGCAAACCTACAAAAGCTACTTAAACATGAACGAGGAATAGAATATGCATGTAGCTTGTCTTATCTCATCAAAAAAAACTTTCCTCCTCCACCACCTATTTCCAATACATCACCTATGCATAAGCGAAAAGAACCTACACCTTCTAAACAATTTACTACTCCTAACACATCCTTTTCTAAAAAAGGAAAGAGTTTGCAGTTAGAAGAAAGTGATGACAACATAGTGATCAAACCAAAGAAGAAGAAACCATGAATGCATGAACATAAAAATATTAAGTTACAAAAGTTGTATTCAAGCCTCTTGAATCTCTTTATAATTCATTACAACTATCCAAAACTGGGATAATCTTCTATACTCTTTTATATTGGCAATTGATCAAATTACCACCTGAAGGTGAAAACTTGACCAAACAAAAAACTAATAAGAATGAACCATATTGTGCTTATCATAGATTCTTTTTCCATCACATTGAAAATTTTCATCCTTTAAAGAAAGTATTGAAAAAGTTTGCACCCTCTAAGAATCAAACTTAAAAAGCATATCCTTTTGCTCCTTACCATGTAATAGTTGTAGGATCTTAGTATTCTCACTATTACATGTTATACATTCATTGAAAATCATTATCTTTATCACAAGGAGCTCATTCTCATCACCTATATCGTCTCATCCTTGTCCTACACTTAGTGGGGGCAAGGGGTCAGTTAGCCTTGTCCTAGTTTTGGCATGTGATGTAGTCCCTTTAGCTAGTTTTCTGCCTTTCATATATACCAATCGAGATTGGGATGCGGACGACCTGCTATAGGTTGACTTTCATGTTCCTTACTAGTCTTTTTCTTTGTTTTCTTTTTTATGTTCTTTATGTGATTGTATGTGCGTAATGTGATCCCCCATGATGTTTCGTATGATGTATCTCTCTCTCTCTCTCTTTCTGTGAATTCCTCTATATGTACCTACATTCTTCTCTATGTCATAAACATTTTACCTTTTTCATTTGTCTTGTGTTTTCCTTTTGGGGATGATGCAAGGCATCGAGACATTTAGGTCTCTTCCACGTTGACCCGAAAGGTGTTTTCTTTCTTTTCACTATCTATGTGTCATTCTTCCAGTTATATGAGTATTTGGGGAATTATGACATTTATGAGCTCTATAATAACATTGTAGAAATGACATATTGACCCTGAATCCATAGATCCCTTATGTATTTTTGGGGGCAACCGCTCCCTCTTTATTCATGGTGTAGCTTTATTTCGAAAACATATGACTTTGCATAGGGTTTTCCGAGGAAAGCTCTCATGTTTGGGGAAAAAACATTGGCTACTTTAAAGCAGTTGCTCACAACAATGGTGTTAGCAACCGCTTTAAAGTGGGGGCATACATCAATGATATATTTTGACATTTTTCATATTTCATAGTGTGATTTTCTTTTTCTTGTGATGTATCCTTTTCTTGGTGGTTTCATTGGGTTTGATGTCCTCCAAGAGCGTGATACTTCTAAGTGTATGACTTTCCCTTAGTGTCTTGATGTGAAGCGAGGCATCCCATAAGTGGAAATATGTTACTCTTGACTTGTCCTCTCTTGGAGACATTAGGTACGATGATCCCTAAGAAGAAGACCTTACATGAATGAAGCAAGATCCCCTTGAACAAAAACCTATAGACATAATATTCATAAGTGTTTAGCATTGTGGTGCCTTATTGAAGTTTTTAGGAGGATAACTTTGATATGGTATGGGAGACTAATATGATTCTCTCATTTTCCACCCTATTGGGATACTCACCTAGTGGATGGCCTGAGGTTCCACTACCCCAAAGTGAGCACGCATGTTACAAACAAACAACTACGTTCCACATCGCGTTGAAACAGTCGAAGCTTGATCCTTTATTTTCCTAGTCTTTGATAGTGTATGATTGTTTATCTTTATCATTGTTGCATACATAAGTGTCTTGAATGTGTACTGTGTGAGTTTGACAAGGGTCATACTCTCACTAAAGTGGGGGCAAAATGTTGTGTCAAAAAACATAACCCTTTTTCACACTTAATTTGGGAATGAATAATTAATAATAAAACGGACTTAATGGTGCCTTATTTAGGGTGTTGTAAAGTATTTCTTTATAATTTCACACTAATATAGGGATTTATTAATTAGTTGACATAAATTTGAGCTTAATTGTCCCTTTAAATTCAAATCCAAGCCTAATTTATTGTATTTTTCGAAGGATAAAGCTCGACATTCATAAATAATATTACACAACACTTAATTTTACAAGGAATGTGTGCTAGGTTAGTGACCTAGGACCCATTCGCCATTTGGTGAATGGGTCCTCACTAGGTCCTAGGACCCCCTTTTGGCATATCATTTCACATCCCCCGAAGTGTGTCCTAGTTAAGCATGCTAGGACCCATTCACCATATGGTGAATGGGTCCTCACTTAACTTAGGACCCCCCCTTGGGATATGTTTTTGGTGGTATTTTAATGATTTCAAAGCCTAGATCTAATGTCGGTTTGTGATATTTAAATTTCAAGATTTAATTTTAAATATAAATATAAGGTTATTTCACATAGTTTCACCTAGCAACTAAAAACCTTCAAGCCTTATAAAGAATTTATGATCAAGAGAGCATTCAAGAGCATTCAAGAAGGCATTCAAGGGAAATTTATAAAAGTTTATTGCAGCAATCAAGGATCCAATTCATCATGTCAAAGTCATGTATATTGTTGAGCTAATGTGTTGATGTAGCATTGATGATCAAGTTCAACTGTTCAAAGCCATTATCTTATGTCAAATACTATGATCAAGATCTACATACATTGAGGCCACTTCATGCTAAGTTTCATATTTGCAAACCAAGGTTCAATTAAGGTGTGGTGAGTAGTGACATTTAGTTTGTCCACTCATCATTCCTTTTATGCATTGTTTCAATTCAAGGTTTAATTACCAAAATGGGGTTTGAACTTCCCGCTACTCTGCGTTTGAACTTCATGTGTGCATGGTTGACTCTGTTTTGGGGGTACCCAACGGTCCCCCTCAGCCCCCCCTGACCCGTGCTCCTCTCTTTTGGGCTCGTGTCTATCGGGGACAGTGCTTTCACCTATGGGCTTTTCGAAGATTTTGGTGATTCTGAGCGAATCTTTTGTGCTGGCGGTGGAGATCTCTCTAATTGTCAGTTGGAAGGATGTGCTATCTAATGGAAAACAAGTCTCCTCCTTGTTTCCTTCTTTACCTGAGATTGTCATAGCTTTTGGAATGGAGTTTGACATTCCTGATTCATTTTTGACGGGATTCTCTCCTCCATGAAGAATGTTGTAGTGGGTAGATTTATTTCTTACCGTCCAATGGTGGATATGGTTCGGAAATGGGTTGCGGAAAAATGGTGCCTTAAGGGTAGTGTGGAGATATGTGCGATGGTTGGTGGTCTTTTCTTGTTTAGATTCACGGCTGCAGAGGACTTGGTGGTGACTTTGTCATCGAGTCTGTGGGTTTATGGGAAACACAGCCTGGCTATGTGTCATTGGAAACTTGGTTTCGACCATGCTACAGATCTGAATAAGCCGGCTCCAATTTGGGTGTGGCTGTCGGGCTTACCTATGGAGTATTGGGATGAAGCCATCTTGAAAGGTATTGGGGATTCATTGGGTCAATTCATCGCCATAGATTTTATTACAAAGTCGAAATCAAGGTTAGTCTTTGCGAGATTTTGTGTCAATATTTGTGTTGATAAAGTACTATCGAACTTTATCAAGTTGTGTTCTAAGTTTGGTAGCTGGATGCAACCAGTGTGTTATGAAAATGTTGTGGTATACTGTCAAAAGTGTGCCAAAGCTAGGCATCCGATTTCTGATTGTAAATCTGCAGTCAGTCGGGAGGTTAAGGATAATTGTATTGTGGAAAATCCCACTACTTTGTTTGGAAATGTTCCCCGTCCGTCGAATGACTCTGGGATTGTTCCCCTGAGTGCTGCTCATTCACATGAAGATCTTCTGCCTTCACCCACCCCTATTGGTCAACCTTCTGAACTATCTGACCCTAGTGATTTATTGGAGTCTGTTGTTAAACCCTTGTCTACCCATATAACTCAGGACCCTGGCTCTTCGGTTGTTGATCCCCTGTTTGCGGTGGTCTCTGTGGGGACTCAGGACCCTGGCTCTTTGGCTGTTGATCATCTATTTAAGGTTGTCTCTATGGGGACCTATGAGGCACTGATTGAGGATGGTGAAATGTGAGAGGAAGAGAGCTCTGGTATGATTGATGAATCTACTGAAAGTATGGGGAGTTTGAAGCTTGAAAAAGCTGGGGAAGAAGGGATATGGACAATGCCAAAGAAAAAAGGAAGGAAGAAGAAGCCAGATGTAGGAGGTGACTCCAAGCTAGGGAGACTTCTCAGAGGCACACTAGGATGAGAGAAATGACAAATGAGATTGCCCTGGGAAAGCAAAGGACATTGGATGTGTCCTCAAAAAAAGGTCAGAAATGAGAATTATGTCATGGAATCTTCGTGGGCTCAATAGCTCCCACAAACAATGTGCTCTGAAGGACAATATAATGGAGCATAAGATTGATGTTTTCCTACTTCAAGAAACCAAAATGATGAAAGTTAATTTTGATAAAATTGCTAAAAAATTTGGCCTAATGCTTCTTATGTCTATAGTGATGCTGAGGGTGCTTCGAGGGGTTTGGCTGTGCTTTGGAACCCATCTAATTTTCGGGGCTCTGAAATATTCCACTGTAAAATAGTGTAGGGGCCTCATTCACTTACCTTGGTGAATCCTGGTCTATAATCAATATATATGCTCCTAATCAGAGGAATGCAAGGAGTATTTTGTGGAATAACATGGCGGCTAAAATTAATCTGAATAGGGGAGGCCATTGGCTTGTTGCTGGAGATTTTAACTCTCCCCTCTTTTCGTCAAAAAAAAGTGGTGGCCTTCTGGATTACTCTGACAACATGTTTGACTTGGCTAATTTTTTGAATTCCTCGAGTTTAGTTGATATTGAGCTCTTGGGCCAAAAATTCACTTGGTCTAACAGATGGGCTGGTGCTAACCTGATTTAGGTCTGGCTTGACCACTTCCTGTGCTCTCCTCATTGGACTAATGTATTAGATGCCAATCTAATAACCTTTCCCAGAATGGTCTCTAACCATAACCCCCTTTTGTTGACCACTAATGTTCACCCTGCTGTTGGTCCCTTTCCCTTCCGCTTTGAGATAATGTGGAACTCTCATCCTGATTTCAAAATAAAAATTGTTGAATGGTGGAATATTCCTATCCAAGGTTGCCCCATGTATAGGATTTTCTTCAAACTTAAACGTATTAAAAACATAGTAAAAGAATGGAACAAGAATGTGTTCAGGGATTTGTTTCAAAAAAAAAAGTTGTTAGAAGGAGAGTTGAGGACTTTACAAAAGAAAATGGAGGAGGGAGATGACAGTCAGTGGACTCACAACCAGGAATGGGAAACCAGGATCGAATGGGAATGGGTTCTAAAAAATGAGGAGATCTTTTGGAAGCAAAAATCAAGATTCCAATGGTTAAAGGAAGGAGATAGGAATACCTCCTTCTTTCATGTTTCAGCCATCAAGCATAGGAAAAGGAATCAAATTTATAAACTAACTAATGCTACTGGGGAGGTGATTTCGAATCATGCTCAGATTGGCCTCTGTGTTGTTAACTATTTTCAAGAGGCTTATTCGGCCCTAGCTAAGGTGCCTAATCCGGCCTTGGATAGTGCGATTCTCAACAATCTTCCTACCTCCATTTCTCAAGAAGATAATATGGGGATTCTTAGTATTGTTTCTATGGAAGAAGTTCGTCTGGCTACCTTTAGCATGGGGGCTTTCAAAGCCCTGGGGCCTGATGGTTTTCCTCCTGCTTTTTTTTCATATTTTTTGGGATACTGTGGGTGGGGATCTAGTGCTTGTGGCCAGGGACTTCTTCAAATCGGGCAAGATCATCAAACAATTGAACCACACTTTCATCGCTCTTATCCCCAAGATTAGTGAGCCTCAATCCATGACTGATTTATGAACTATTAGCCTTTGTAACACCTTCTATAAGATCATTTCTAAGATCCTAGTTAACTGTATCAAACCTCTTCTAGATAAAATCATTAGTCCTACTCAAAATGGGTTTGTCCCTGGGTGACATATTCTTGATGCTACGTTGACCACCCATGAACTGCTCCACTCAATGGATAGATGTAACTATGTGGGGATGGCTCTCAACCTGGACATATCAAAAGCTTATGACAAAGTGTTATGGGACTTCATCCCGAAGGTCTTGGCTAAGTTTGGATTCAACATTTTGGTCATCAAACTCATTATGGAATGTGTTAATACTGTAAAGTACTATGTTATTGTTAATGGATCCCCCTTTGGGTTCTTCTCTACTGGAAGAGGGATCAGACAAGGAGACCCCCTGTCTCCCTATCTTTTCATAATGATTGCATATGTGCTCAGCAAGAACTTCATTGGTCTGCTGTCAGAGGGCTCCATTAGGGGCATTAGAGTGGCATCCTCCCTGGATCCGGTTGTTGTGCAACAATTTGTGGATGACACTTTTTTCTTTGGGAAAGCCTCTGTGGTGGAAACCAGGAAATGGAAAGCTTTCCTTAACAACTATGCCTCTTGTTCTGGTCAAAGCATCAATTACAATAAAAGCATGATTTATTTCTTTAACTGCATGCCTAATTTGCAAAACAGGTTGACTGCGGTCCTGGGATGTGTCAGTGGATCTCTCCTGTTGGTTTACCTTGGGCTCCCCCTCATGGTTAAGGAGGTTCCCACTAATTTTTGGAACTCGATTCTGGAAAGGATCCAAAGGAAATTGGCTGGGTGGAAGGGCTCTATCCTAAGCCATGCTGGAAAACTCCAACTACTCATAGCGGCTCTCTAAGGTATCCCCACTTACTTCCTCTCCATTTTTAAGATGCCTAAGTACATTGTTGATAAATTTGGAAAAATTCAAAGGAAATTCCTCTGGTCTGGGACTGAGGAAAAGAAGAAACTTCCTTTGGTGAAATGGGAAAGGGTTTGCCAGGCCAAAAATTGTGGCGGACTAGGAATCAGGACAATTGTCAACTCTCACAGGGCTCTGATGGCCAAGGTTGGTTGGGATCAGTTAAATAACACTAAGGACTGGTGTAAAATTATGAATTCCAAATATCTTCAGGATAGGCCTTTGATCAATTGTCTCTCGGAGTCTCACCCCCAGGGCTCAATTGTCTGGAGGAGCATTTGCAGCACACAAGACCTGTTAAGGAAAGGGATTAAATGGAAAATGGGCAATGAGAATAGAATCAGATTCTGGGAAGATACTTGGCTAATTGACTCCCCTCTAGCTTTCTCTAACTTTAGGGCTATGATAGGTTCGGCCCAGAGGTTCTTTGGAATCCATATCAGTGATTATGTTTCTAGACCCCCTGGAGCTAGGATTTGGAGAGACCTTACCCTCTGCTGCGCCCAATCTCCTGACCTTTGTTGTCTGGCTCGGTCCCTTTGGGTGATTCTCTCTAGCAATAGGTTTTCATCCTATGACAGAGAGGATGAGTTTTTGTGGACCTTTGACAAACAGGGGGATCTCTCTGTGCGGTCGACTTACAAACTACTGAAAAACCAAAATACTGTTGAGGAACCATGGAAGAAGATTTGGAATCGCCACATGATCCCTAAAATTAATTTCTTCTGGTGGACGGCCTGTCATAACAAGATTCTTACCCAGGACAATTTGAGGAAACGGGGTTTTTTGATTCCCAATAGATGTTCTTTGCAAGAATGGGGAGGAAACTGCCAGTCACCTTTTGTTACACTACTCGTTTGCTGCTGAAGTTTGGGGGTTGGCTTTCGAGAAACTTGATGTCCCTTGGGTTATGAGAAAGGATCTCTTATCGTTCATTATGGGTTTGTATGGTCCCTATTCCCACCCTCTACCTGGTGAAATTTTGAATCAAGTCCCTCCTGTTTTGGGTTGGTGTTTGTGGAAGGAGAGGAATAACAGGGTTTTTAGGAATGTTGAGAGGAGCCCTAAGGATGTTTTTGGCATTGCTGCTTGGCTCATTAAGGAGAATATCTCTCTCTTTAATGGGAAACTCTCGGAGATGGGGCCATTGGATTTCAAAATAAAAATGGCCAAGGTGTGGCACTAGGATTTAGAGGCTAACTCTTTTGATAATTCAAAACTCTTAGCCAGGAAAAATATTAAATGGGAGCCTCCGGATAGAGGATGTTTTAAACTAAATTTTGATGGAGCTGCTAAGGGCAACCCAGGTAGGGCAAGTATTGGTGGAGTAATTAGAGATCCTGTGGGGGCTTTGGTGGTGGGATTTGTTGGAGGTATTGGGTTTCAATCTTCATTAGTGGCGGAAGCTCGTGCACTGCTAATGGCCCTCAAAATTGATGTCTCTTTGGGGATTTCTAATCTCCACATTGAAGGAGACTCCAAGTCTATTACGGATGTTGTGAATAAAGACAGACTAATTGGCTGGAATACTAAGGATATATTGTTGGATGCCATATTCCTTTCATCCAAATTTAGGAATAAAAAGCTGACACATATTTTTAGAGAAGGCAATCAAGTGGCAGATGCCTTGGCTAATCTTGGCTCTTGTTGGGATTTCGCTAAATGTTGGAGGAAAGTGGAAAGGTTACCACAAAAAATTCAAGCTTTCATCGCATGGGAACAAAGCAACCAAGTTTTGCAATGAATTTAAATCTTTGGATGACGGGAGTTGATTGGGGGGTCCACCTAATTTTATTGGGGGTCTAGTGGATGAGTGTCAACACTAAGATGGCGTACAGGTGGAGGGACTCTGATTTTTTGACTCACTATAGGCTTAGAGATTTTCATGTGTGGGGCACGGATTGGAGGATCCACGTGTCTGTCATTTAGACCTGGTGGATGGGTTCGAGTACTAAGGTGACAGAAAGGTGGCGGAGTTTAAATTTGAAGGATGGTAACACGATTAAAATTAGTGGCTTGATGAAGGAAATATGGAAGGACGTGACCTCAATGAATCTGAGGAGTTGTACCGTGCGATCTCTTCTCTTGGGGATTGTGAGATATCTTGTTTTATCTCATCCTTGCATCAGTCTGTGTGAGAGTTTTTATAATGATTTGACTCTTCATTATGAAAGTTTGCATCCTTCTAGTGTCTTCGTGCTAGCTAGTTTAGCGCAGGTCTCAAATGGCACCTTTAGGATGGTTTCTATACTTATTCATACAACCAATCTACCTTGTTTTTCGTGCATTTTCTCCAAGAAGAAGCAACCCTACATGCCCGTCAATTCTTGCCTTGTTGGCCGCAATCATCCCAAGATCCTCATTAATTTCATTGTCAAGTCACCCTGTGGTGATTTTCCCTTCTGCGCATGCGACCTGTACGCGGGTGTAATTAACCTTTGTTGTATACCTTGCCTTAACGAACACAATGTGATAATTATCTGTGGCTTCTGCATTTGGTATCTTTTGCAAACTCTTGGGCTTGCTATGCAGGTTGGTAAAATGGGTGGCGAGCGGGTGAGGACTGAGCCTGATAACTGCGATGAGTTTCGGAATAATCCTTTAGTTTGGCACATCTGTGTGGAAGGTGGCATTGCTCCGCTTATGGAGATTTTGGTCGGTAATGATCCTAACTTGTTGGGACAGTTTTCCAACTTGTGGAATGATCATAGGGTCTCCATCGGAGGAATCTTGTTTGAAATCAATGAGGAAGTCATAGCGCAAGCCACAGGAGTACAGTGTACTGGGAAAAAATAACCCAAACACACCAAGAAACTAGATCATGAAAGCTTGAAAGCTTTTTTCAGAGGTGATGAGGCCCCGATGTGAAACTAGTCGGGTTTTGAGAGAGAAGCTCTCCCGAAGCCCTGGGATCAAGTGTGCCTAGTGCTGATGAAGTACGTCACCTTGGAAGGTAGGTTTAACCTGCTTTTTTTATCACTTCCCCCTATTAAATCATTTAAGACACAAGATGTTGCTTAGTTTTTCGTTCTTTCTTCTAATGGATTTGGAAAACTCGGTCGAAAAATGCAAAGAGTCGGCTAGCCTTAAACCCAGTGATCTCCTGTTGCTCCCGCTCCATCAGGGGCTCATTCTGAGTCTTTATCACTTCCACCTGGCCCTCTATCCTCCTAAAGCTATTACGACTATTCGCATTGAGGATATTGAACCCCTGTCGACAGTGAATATTTCCCCGATCGAGTCTAAAAGCCCTCCTAGAAATCCAATACGGGCACTGCGGGGAATCTCAAAGCCAAGATAACCACCAAGAAACTTAAGGGCGGTTTGGGTAAGGCTCATGCTAGCGCAGCGGAGGGTCTCTGTGAATTGAATTCCACTCAAGCAGATTTGGCATACAAGGCCACTACTGCTAAAAAAGGGAAGGAGAAAGGCACATCAGACCTGATTGCTAGGGAAGGAAAGGGAAAGAACATAATAAGGAAAGATTCCAAAGGAGACACTATTGTGGGGACCACTGAGATGACTGGTGGGGAAAATGCCAGAAGGAGATCTGAGAGGCTTGCAAAGAACAATAAAAAGAGGTTGATTATTGAGGATTCGGAGGAGGAGCGGTCTGACAGCAAAGGGTACAAGGAAGAGGAAACTGAAGACGATGAGGACGAAAATGTGGATGGGCCCCAATTTACTTCTGAGGACAGAAAGGTTCGTAAAGATGGCTCCACCTCTCACTCTCTACATCCCCCAATCGAAGAACCTGGAGAGGTCTTGGGGACCATGGACATTGGGGAGGAGCCCTGTGATTTGGTGAAGAGAATGGACATGCTCGACAAAAGGTTATGTGGGTTGACCCGCTTCACCATGAAGTTGGGCCATTTTGTCACTAGCACCCTGTCTAATGCTATAAAGGAGGAGCTGGAGGGAAATAACAGTCAAGAGAACAAAGAATGGGTGGGTGATGAGGTTGTGGACCTCCTGATCAAAAACTAGGACAACACCAGTTAGCTCCTACCTGTGTCGGTGTCCTATCTGTTGGATGCCTCTCTGTGGTCTTTGTGTTGCCTATGGGCTGTCTCTGCTTTTTGTTTACTTATTGTTTGCTTTTTAGTCTTGCTCCTTTTTGGCCCTTGTGGCTTGTTGTGAAGGGTACGGCACCCTGAAAATGCTGCTTAACATTTCAAAAAAAAATTCTTCTCCTTTGATGTGTGATTATAGGTTTTAGATTGAAGATCAAGTGGAGAGAAAGAATTGCAAAAAGTTGTCAAAGTTGCAAAGCTGCAAAAGTTGTCATCTTTCTTGCAATATGACATAAAGTCTTCTACAAAATTTATTTCTGACTTTCGGGAGTTGAACACCTAGGATCTAGGAGTGTAGACATTGGAGAACAGGACCCGGAAATTGATTTTCTACAACCCTACCAAGGACCCATTCACCACTAGGCGAATGAGTCCTAAATGGGGCCCAAAAAAGCACTTTTTGCAATAGGTACACATCATTTAACCATCTTAAAACCTAAATTTTGATTAATATATTGGTTAGGTTTATTTTCTAATTGTTATTTATGCATTATAGCCCTCATAATTGAATGAGACAAACACAATCCTAAAATTAGGTTCATCCCTTTGGTAATCCCTTCAGGGTGAACCTCTTTTTCTTTGTTTTAAAAACATCACAAATCCAAACCCATCAAATAAAACATGAAGGATTCACATTGCCACACCAAGAACACAACCCCAAATGACTAACACTACACCAAGCACAAACATGTCTTTTGGGTCAACTCTGAACACCAATTCATCTCCACCTCAACATAACATCAACTTAACCCTAATTTCATGCCACAATACCAACAAGCGAGTCAAAATCCACCTCAACACCACACCAATACCAATACCATGTTTACATCTCACTTCCAACAAGTCAATCAAAGTCCTTCGCAACAAAACATCAATCTAAACCCAACATTTACATCCAACTTTCAAAAACAAAATCCATTTCCATCATATAACACATTCAACACGAATGCCAACCCTTCCAATTCGAATGTTTTTTACCAAAGTACACCCCCACATACAAAAAATACGAGATACCAATATACCAATGCATTTGTGAATGTCGTAGACACATCATTATCACCCATGGATACCTTAACACAACAAATGCAAGCATTACAATGAGAAGTCTCCAATATGCAAGTGAGTGGGACAAAGAAAAATTATTCTATCTAAGAACTATTTCCTTATCCCTTTGATCGAAGCTTATACATGCCACCTTTCCCTCAACATTTCAACACACCAAACTTCAACAAATACAAGGGGAAGGGAGATCCAGTAGAACATGTGAGAGATTTTCATACTGCGTGCATGGACATCGCTTTTGAGCATACATAGTTGATGATATTATTCCCACATAGCCTTTTAGGGCAAGCTCTAGAATGGTTTGCACATCTACCTCTTGGGATAAGAACATGGAACGAGTTATCCGATAAGTTTGTCACACACTTTTCCTACAATATTGAAAGTGACATCACTCTTGCAAAATTATGTACAACCAAACAAAAAGAGGGAGAGACATTCACATCTTTTCTCCAGAGATGGAGAAGTATGGCTAGTAAATGTCCATGTGATATCCCTAAGAAATATTTGGTACACATGTTTGTTGAGAGTGTAAAGAAGGAACTATTGTATCAACTACAAATCCATTGTTGAGATACTTTTGAAGAGGGTGTTGAGAAAGATGTTTCCATTGAGAGGGAACTGGTTGCACAAGGATTAATCAATTTTTTTAAAGAAAACCAAAACAATCCCAATGACAAAAACAAATTTTGGTCTATAAACAAGAATGTCACTAATGATGGGGTAGTTGATGCAAAAATTGTTAATAAATTTCACCCCGTCATTCATCTTAAAGGTCCTTCCACATCAAATAATCAACCAACAAGTCAAAACCAGTCCATGAACACAATCCGAAACAATCAGAAATGACGAGGTCCCCCATGAACAAACATACCAAAATGAACATATACACCCCTATGGGAATCCGTTGAATCGGTTTTGAAGAAACTATTACAATCAAATGCCATTCAACTCCCAGAAATAAAACACTATGAACCAAGACTTTCAAACCATCTTGGTGGAATGCTGATTTTTTTGAGCACCATCATACAAAGTGACATAAGACGTCATCATGTTGGAAACTTAAGGACACTATCCAAGATCTCATTGACCAAGGTGACATATCCATAGATAATTCACAAGGGAAGATAAATGTCGATCATACCATTTTTGAAAATCCCCTACAAGACCATGGGTCAAGAAAAGCCTCTAGTTTAGGGAATAATATGAACAAACAAGCCAATTATACCAACGTCTCATATGAGTGTATTGTTAATAACATTTGAGCCTTTGATAATAATGTCTCTACCATTACCATTAAGAAAAATCTAGAATGTGTCATTACAACCCAGAGATCTAAAGTGGTCTTGTAAGGGGCTACTTCTAATCCACAACTAAAGACTCAATATAACCTCCTAGATCATCTAGGGAAGAATCATGAGTAGATGTCCATCCTTGAGTTACTATGTATATCTCCTGAACATAAAGCCATTTTGGACAAATCTTTGCAAGAGACTTTCGTCCCATAGACCTAAATGTCAGTCAATTTCAGGCCATGGTAGGGTACTTGGCTACCACTGATCATGTTAAATTTTTTAAACAAGATCTCCCTATGCAAAGACCAAAACCTAATGATCCATTACACCTTGACGTATACATTAACAAACACAAAATCATACGAGTCTTGGTAGACAGTGGAGTAGGTCTGAACATATGCACTCTAAAATTCGTTACAACATTAGGATTCTATGAAGCTTGTATAGAAATCTCTAAGAAAATTATCATAAGTGCTTATGGTGATGTCGAGCAGTCCTCCAAAGGTGTAATTACACTTCCTATAAGGGTTGGACTAGCTATTGAAACTATAATATTTCAAGTCCTAGATTTGGAACTACCATATAACCTTCTCCTTGTTTTCCCATGGATTCATTCCATGAAGGCCACCCCTTCCACCTACCATCAATTCCTCAAGTTTCCTTATAACGGCACTGAAATCACTATAGAAAGTGATCTTGATCCCTTCCACTACTGCAGTAGTCCAGGAAGGGAATCACTGAACATCAAGTACCTATCAATCAGAAAGCATCACCCTCTACCTCATAAAATTATATTAATCCATCTTTATTATTCACATCTTCCATTCTATACCCTTCCTTCCCCAAAGGAAAAGACCAGATGCAGGACCAAGGACATAAAGAGTATAACATTGAGAGTTCATTTTGTATTGGGAAGCTACTCGCATCACCTAAATTCCTATGGTAAACCAAGCAAGAAAGAACAAAAATTCATTATCTATAATCCTCCCACTACCTTCAATAAGTGGGGTGAGCTAAGCAAGGAAACCATAGGGGATGACATTTCTACATGGATCTACAAGGATAAAGAAAACACCGAGCCCGTACAAATACCATTTGAGCAATATGGAAAAGGTTTTAAGATCTTGAAATAGAAAGGTTATGATTTACGTAGTGGTCTTGGCTTACACAAGAATGAAATGAAATAAACACTATTGCCTCCTAAGCTACTAAAGAACAAAGGGTCAGGGTATACACCAATAAAAGTGAGTCCTCCTTGTACTAAGTTACCTTTGGATAAAAATGTTATCCCTTCTAATGACATCAAGACATCTAAGAATTACCATATCGAAACAGACTCTGATGAATGGGAATGGGCTTTCGATAATTCCTATAGCAACTATGACCTACTTGAAACCTTTTGGGAGCTTGACCAATCCTCTTCCCAAACCAAATATATAAAGATCCATGCCTAGATCGATATCTTTTGGGACCCTGATGATACATCTGTGTTTACCATATTTGCCCTATCTTTGAGCTATAATGATACCGATGGTTACTTACTATTAGTCTACCCACAATTGATAGATTGAGATCAACAAGGACCTCCAAGCTTAGATATTTTCAAAAATGATGAAGCAATAGTTTAGTTTATGGGACTTTGAGAAGGATTACAAAGTGAGGATAATAAATTTGGATTCATCATAGAAATTAACAACGTAACTTACTTTGGAGAGTCTACTCAACCCTCTATTTGTAAAAATGAGAAAAATAAAAATAATGGGTCTCTAGGTGTAAACCAAAAGGCACCTTTATACCACAAAAACGTAAAAGTAAAGGATGTATCCAAGGGTGAAAACCTCACTGAGGTGTCTAAGGATGGAGGGTTGGACATGCTCCCCATAAAACAAGAGAGATCACTATAACTTGTAGAAGAATCAGAATATATCAACTTGGGTACTAATGAAAGCCCTAAAATCATTCACTTTGCAACATCTTTAACAATCACAGAAAACTTGGAATTCGTCACTTTCTTTTTAGAAAGAAAAAATATTTTTGCTTGGTCATGCATTGATATGCCTAGGTTGGATCTTAATTTAGTCTTGCATCATTTTTCATTGTTCCCAAATGCAAAACCTATAAAAAAAAAGTTGAGAAAGATGCACCCTTAGATCGCGCTCTTAGTGAAAGAAGAATTGAAGAACTTGAGCTAGACATTGGTTTCATTTGACCTATAGATTATGCAGAGTGGATTTCAAATCTAGTACTTGTAATGAAACCAACAAGGGAAATCAGAGTTTGCATAGATTTCAGAGACTTAAACAAATATTTTCCTAAAGATGATTTCCTATTGCCCAACATTGACATCTTAGTAGACTTGATAGTGGGATGTGAAATGCTATCACTCATGGAAAGTTTCTCAAGATATAATCATATCAAAATTGCCCTTGAAGATAAACATAAAATAACTTTCAATTGTGCTTGGGGTACCTATTGTTGGAATGCCATACCTTTTGGTCTCAAGAATGTTGGAGCAACATATCAAACGTCTATGACTATAATTTTTCATGACTACATGCATACACTCATGAAAGACTATGTTGATGACTTATTAGCAAAATAATTATCAAGAGATAGTCATTTAGCAATTTTAGACAAGATTTTCAAAAGGTTGATACCTAACAATGTGTCGTAGTATGAGTTCTTGGTGGAACAACTATTGATCCTCGCATTCGATGTCCTCGAACCCGAGCTTGTGTGTGAATTTTTCGGTCCTAAATATCCCTGTTACAAAGAATTTTATAACTACCTACATGAACAAATCATCCCTCCTAACTTGTCCTCTAACCAAGGGAAGATCTTTATCCGACAAGCCTCTAAATATGTCATCATCGGTGATACCCTCTACCACCATATCCTAGATAACACCCTCCTTAGATGTCTTGATTCAGACAAAGCACAAATGACTTTACAGGAAGTACACAATGGTAAATGTGGAGCTCACTCTAGTGGTCCTACCTTAGCCAAGAATCTCATGCAAATGGGATACTATTGGCCTACTATGAAACATGATGCCTATCACTTTGTTATGAAATTTTGATAATATCAGATACATGGACATCTTATACACACACTTGCCCGGGAACTTCATCTAATTATGTCATCATGGCCATTCTATCAATGGGGACTCGACCTCGGGGGGAAGATTCACCCTACCTTCGCCCATGGTCATAAGTTCATCCTTATAACGACTAAATATTTTACAAAATGGATTGAATCCATCCCCATGGCCTATATTACTAGAAATAAAATAGAGAAATTTATCCCCAATTATATCATATGTCGATATGGTGTTCCCCAATCCATCATAACAAATAATGGTCATCCTTTCAAAAATCAGAATGTTCATGAGTTGTACAAGAAATTCCATATTCATTACCATTTCACTACTCCATAGTATCACCAAGGTAATGGTCAAGCCGAGGTGTCTAATAAAACCATCCTTAAAATCCTGAAGAAGATTGTTGATGGTGTTGGCTGAGACTGGAAAATCCAATTTAATCCTGCCTTGTGGGCCTATCGCATTAGCATCCAGACTCCTATTAGGGCCACTCCATATTCCCTTGTCTTTGGATCTGAAGCCATTCTTGATATTGAGGTGGAGTTACCATCCTTGAGAGTGTTTATGTAGTAGTTCATTGATGATGAAGAATATCGTGTATCCTATTTGCATGAGCTAGAGTTACTGGATGAGAGATGACAGAATGTATTGGTTAATTTACAGGCTTATCCAAATCATCTTCGTCGTATCTATAATAAGATATTTTGAGTAAGAAACTTTGACATCGGTGACTTGGTCTTAAAAGAAAATTTGAAGAATAAAATGGATCGAGTGAAGCCTGGAAAGTTTGAGCCTAACTGGTTGGGTCCTTATATCATAACTGTAGCATATGGTTCTAACAATTATTAGCTTGTTAATCCTAAAGGTGAACCGTTATCATAGCCTATCAATAGTATGCACCTTTGCAAGTACTATACCTAGTCTTCAAAGAATCTCACAAAATACAAAAAAGTACAAAAAATACAAAAACAAAAAAATGCAAAAAATAAAAAATAAAAAAATAATAAAGAGAAATAATTCATCCGATAGTGAAAACCACTTGTGTGGCGCTTTCGATAAGTACCATGGTGAAAACCGGGCAAACAGGCGCCATGTGTAGTTAGTCTTTGTTCCATCATCTACTATCATTCTATCTAGTTTTCCATCCCTTTCATGATACTTCGCGCATATCCCATTTCGTAATAAAATATTATCCATAATAAAGCTTAAGTCTCCTTTCTCATGGCCTAAGAATGTGTTGGGAACAAGTGCCTCAACTTTCGGCTTGGACCTCTGAAAGACTTGGTGACATTTCGTTCTTTCATGCCTTTACCGCCCTATCACCAGGGTTCGGTCTTTGAGGCGTGGTCTGGCGGTTTATTGATTTACTGCGGGCCTCTAACAGTTTGGCCATGGTGGCGCAATGTTATCGTATTACTGTAGGGTCTACTTCTGGCAATGGAGGTAGCGCGGTGAGCGACGCAAGAGTGGCGAGCTAGCGGAAGGAAGGTTTACCTCCTTATCGCGAGTGCTGATCAACGGTGGCGCGGTGACGACGATTGATAGTGGTGACTTCGCGATGACCATTTACTGCTCCACCGCGATGGCCTTTCAGCCACGTTGCGGTGGCACGACAAACCGTTAGCGGTCTGGGCGAGCGGTCACCGCCCTACTGCGAAAGGCTGGCGATCAGGGTCTGGTGGCATGATAAGTCGTTCACGATCTGTGCAAGCGATTATCACTTGACCATGGAGGTCTGGCGGTCTCGGTCCAATGGCGCAGTGGTGACTCGGTGTTCAGTGTTGGTGGTTACCGTTGCACCACGGTTGACTATTACTTGTTCAGCGATAGCGCGGTAAGAGACGCGTGTCTCTTGTTGACCGGTCTGACTTTAAGCTAGAAGCGGCTAGCAAACAGAAGGGCGACGTGTGGCAGGTTTTGATCGTCCGAAGACCAAATGGTGAAGGCAGTAAATGCAGTTTTGTTTCAGTTGGTGACAGGATCAATTTTTGGCAATGAATTATATGCCTGAGTGGCTTGCTATGACTGTGCAAGATCAGTTTGGTCAAAGAATCAGATTGTCTGGTTGGGCGATCGACGTGTCTTTATGACTGGCGATTGGTTGGTTTGGACATACGGATGATTGACTGTAGAAGTCAGTTATTATTATATAAGTCACACAAGTGTGATGATTATATAGGGGTTGAGTGAAGTCTACTTTAGACTCTAACGTATTGCTACGAACAATGACAGAGAGAGTGTGAACAGAGACTATGTAGTAGGAAAATAATTCATTGTATATGTGTTATAGTATTGCAACAGTGAGTGTATATTTTCTACAATCTAATACTATGAGCTGACTATCCAGAGAGAGGTTTGTATTTTGTATTTAAACGTATTTGCTAAAATACAAAGAGATGGATCTTGGTGTGCTGGTTTTTTTACCCGAAAGGGTTTTCCCACGTAATTTTGGTGTCTGTTTTGTCTATATGTTATTTTCTACTACTCTTGGTATCCTGCATGTATGCATTTTAAGTTTTAGAACTAGTTTTTGCACCCCTCCTTTGTTGTTTTAGCATTAGGAAAACGTTTTCGCACTGGTGTTTTCCTTTCAAGTGGTATCAAAGCTTGGCCAGTTGTGTTATCCTTGTTAATAAGGCTAGTTTTTTGTGCTATTACTGTTCCAATGGGAGTTGTTTTATAAATTTAGAACTTGTTCTATTTAAGATGGTGAGTACATCAGGTAGAATAGATATTGAAAAATTCAATGGAAGCAATTTTGAGTTATGGAAGCTCAAAATGGAAGACTCGCTTGTGGATAGAGACCTCTAGATTGTAGTGTCTGGAACTATGCCACAAGGCATGAAGCAAGAAGATTGGGACCTTGCAGATAGAAAAGTGAGACGTCTGATTAGACTGAGTCTGGTCGATTCTATACTCCTAAACGTCCATGAGGAGAAGACTGCATCTTCATTATGGAAGAAGCTGGGCGATATTTATCAAAGAAAGTCTCTGGTAAATAAGCTTTTTCTGAGGAAGAAGTTATACTCTTTGAAGATGGAAGAAGGTGCATATGTTGCAGACTATCTGAACTCATTTAATATGAGTGTTACTCAACTGGCGTCTATAGGTGTAAAGACTGAGGAGGAGGATCATTGCATGCTCCTATTGTGTTCATTACCAGATAGTTGGGATCATCTGGTGATGGCTATTGGAAGCACGACAACTACATTCAAGATGGATGACATGGTTGCTTTGCTTCTGTCTGAAGAAATGCAAAGGAAGTATTCTAAGATGGCCAAAGAGGCTCTTGTTGTTCGAGGTAGACCAAAGGAGAAAGGCAAGAAGAAAGAAAAGAAGTCAAAATCTAAATCTGTAGGTTGATCGAAGTCTCCTAGTAAAAATTCCAAAGTGAAGTGTTGGAACTGTGGGCAGCCCGGTCATGTCCAGAAGGATTGCCAGGAAAATAAGAAGAAGAATGCCTTAGAAAATGACTCTTCTCAGAGTGATGCAGATGCCTTTATTGCAACTTTGGCAACTCAGGCATCAGATGATGTCTGGCTGGTTGACTCGGGTGCATCCTTTCACATGACGTCTCATAGAGAACGGTTCACTAAGTACAAGAAGTATGATGGTGGAAAGGTGTACCTGGTGAGTGATTCAACATTGGAGATTGTTGGCTGAGGTAGAGTCAGAATTCAGTTTCTTGACGGGAAAGTCAAAGGTATTGGTGGTGTATTGCATATACCAGGTTTGGCTCAAAATTTACTTTCTGTCAGTAAGCTAAATGATGCTGGTGTAGAAGTTTCTTTCTCAAGTAAAGGATGTAAAATGGCTAGAGGTGCAATGGTGTTGGCTAAGGGTGTTCATTCTGGCACTCTGTATAAGTTGGATGCACGTCCTGTTCAATGTAACAATGTCTCTGTAGAGTCATGTAAACCTGTCCCTGTAGAGAAAGGTGAAGACACTTCTCTGGTTGCAAATGCTTTGGAGGTAAAACTCCCAACAAAGAAGACTATGTTTTGGCATCATAGACTTGGCCACATCGGAGAGAAAGGTTTAAAAACCTTGAAGAATAAAAATCTTGTAGAAGGGCTTGATGATTGTAACCTTGAGTTCAATTTTTGCGAACACTGTATCTATGGAAAGAAGCACCGTGTTTCATTTTATTCGAGTGCTCATAAATCTTCTAGCATGCTGGATTATGTTCATTCTAATGTGTTTAGTCCAGTTAATGTTCCTTGTTATCAAAGTCTAGATATTATGTTTCTTTTATTGATGACTACTTGAGAAGGGCATTTATTTTTTTCTTGAAGAGTAAATCAGAAGTGTTCAGTCGGTTTAAAGAATTTAAAACTCTAGTAGAGAATCGGACTGGAAGAAAAATTAAATGCTTGAGGACAAATAATGGCGGTGAGTTTTTTCTGCAAAATTTGAAAGGTATTGTACAGATCATGGAATTAAAAGGCATAAAACTACACCTTACACTCCACAGCAGAATGGAGTTGCTGAAAGGTTGAGCAAAACATTAATGGAGAGAGCGAGAAGTATGCTGAGTAGTGCTGGTCTGAAGCAAAAGTTTTGGGCTGAGGTTGTGGCTACGACAAGTTATCTGGTAAATCGTTCACCTTGTTATGCTATGGTTGACAAGACGCCTTTGGAGGCATGGTCTGGCAAGAAGCCCTCTCTTAGACATGTTTGTGTTTTTGGCTGTGAGGCATATGCATACGTGCCAAATGAGAAGAGATCAAAAGTGGAGAACAATCCTATCAAATGTATCTCCATCGACTATGGCATTGGTGTGAAGGGATACAAGCTTTGGAATCTTGATATTGAGAAGGTTCTGTACAAAAAAAGTGTGATATTTTGTGAGCTAAAACCTTCAGTAGTTGATCCATAGCCTGAGACGGATAAAAGGGAAAATAAGAATGATGTAGTTCGGATTCCTCGAACTCCAAAAAGAGAGGAACTACATGGTGTAGTTGATTTTGAGGAGAGTTTGAGTAGCTCTGAGAGTTCTGAATATGAAGAACCACAACCTCAGCAAGTTAGAAGATATACACGTGAAAAATGACAACCTGAAAGGTATGGTTTCTCAATGTTAGATTCAAACTGTTCCTATGCTTTAATTACTAGCACTGATGAGCCTAGGACTGTAAAAGAAACAATTAGAATGTCTGATTCAAATTCTTGGTTGGAAGCAATGAATGAAGAAATGGATTCATTGAAGAAGAATGAAACATGGGATTTGGTACCTTTGCCTGAAGGGCAAAAACCTATTGTTTGTAAGTGCGTATTCAAGAAGAATACTGGTCTTCATGGCAGTGTTGAAAAGTATAAGCCAAGGTTGGTTGCAAAAGGTTTATCGTAGGTTGAGGGAATTGACTATGGAGAGATTTTTTCCCCTGTAGCAAAGCTAAAATCCATTAGATTTTTGTTGTCATTGGCAGCGTCATATGACTTAGAAATTGAGTAGATGGATGTGAAGACAGTTTTTCTTCATTGTGAGCTAGAAGAAGTAATTTCTATGTCCCAGCCTGAGCATTTTGTTGAAAAAGGTAAATAAAATCTGGTCTGTAAGTTAAAGAAATCTTTGTATGGTTTGAAGTAATCCCCTAGAATGTGGTACTATAAATTTGACACATTTGTGTTGTCTATGGGATTTGTTAGATCAAAATCTGATCATTGTGTTTATTACAAATTTGAAAATGATTGTGTGCATGTTATTACCCTGTACGTGGATGATATGTTGTTCATAGGAATAGCAAGTCTATGATTTCCGATCTTAAATCTTAGTTTGTTTCAAAGTTCGAAATGAAAGATCTGGGTGCAACAAGGTATATTCTGGGAATGGAGATAACCAGGGATAGAATAGGTAGAAAGCTTTAGGTAAGTCAGAGTAAGTATGTCAATATAATTTTGGAGATATTTGGAATGGATGATTGCAATCAACTAGTTGTTCCAGTTATGCAGGGAATGAAACTGTATGTTGAAGACTGTCCAAAGTCTGCTATTGAGATGGAGGACATGACTAGGGTGCCTTATGCAAATGTTGTTGGTAGTTTAATGTATGCAATGGTCTATACAAGACCTGACATTTCCCAATCAGTGGGAGTTCTCAGCCGTTTTATGGAAAATCCGGGAAGAACGCATTGGGATGTTGTGAAGAGAGTGTTCAGATATTTGAAGGAGACTTCAAAATATGCTCTATGCTATCATGATAATTCATGGATATGTGGATTCAGATTGGGCAGGGGACATTGACAGCAGAAGATCCACTAGTGGATACACATTCATGTTGAATGGTTGTGCAGTTAGTTGGATGAGTAAGCGACAAGCTGTGGTTGCTTTATCTACTACAGAGGCTGAGTATATGGCAACAACACATGCCTGCAAGGAATCAATTTGGGTGAGTAGATTATGCTCTGATATTGAATTCAATGTAGGGCAGGTTACAATTTGTTGTGGCAGTCAGAGTGCCATTTGTTTGGCAAAGAACTCAACTTTCCATGCCAGGACAAAGCACATTGATGTGTAGTATCACTTCGTGAGGGACATGGTGGAAGATGGAAAGATCTTTCTTAAAAAGGTCGACACTTTGAAGAATTTCATAGATGCTCTAACAAATCCGGTAAGCATGGACAAGTTCAGACGGTGCACATAATCGATGGGCCTTGGGGCCTATGATCGTCAGTGATTTTTCAAAGTCTAGAGGAAGCTAGAAGTCTTCATCAAGTGGGAGCTTGTTGGGAATAGGTGGCTCAACTTTCAGCTTAGACCTCTGAAAGACTTGGAAATTTTTTGTTCTTTCATGCCTTTACTGCCCTACCGCCAGGGTTCAGTCTTTAAGGTGCAGTCTGGCAATTTTTTGCATTACCGCAGGCCTCTAACAGTCTGGTTGCAGTGGCGCGGTGTTACCGCATTACCGCAGGGTCTGCTCTGGTGATGGAGGTAGCGTGGTAAGCGGCGTGGGAGTGGTGGGCTGGTAAAAGGAAGGTTTACCTCCTTACCATGGTGTTGATCAATGGTGGCGCGGTGGCGGCAATTGATGGTGGTGACCTAGCGATGACCGCTTACCGCTCCACCATGATGGCCTTTCGATCGCATCGCGGTGGCGCGGTAAACCGTTAGCGATCTGGGTGAGCGATCACCGCCCTACCATGGAAGGCTGGTGGTCAGGGTACGATGGCACAGTAAGTCACTGACAGTCTGTGCAAGCGGTTACCGCCTGACCACGGAGGTCTGGTGGTCTTGGTCCAGTGGCGTGGTGGTGACCCGACGATCAGTGCTAGCGGTTACCACTGCACCGTGGTTGACTGTTACTTGCTCAATAATAGCGCGGTAAGAGACATGTGTCTCTTGTTGACCGATTTGACTCTGAGTTGGAAGCGGCTAGCGAACAGAAGGGCGACGTGTGGCAGGTTCTGATCGACCGAAGACCAAATGGTGAAGGCAGTAAATGCAGTTTTGTTTCGGTTGGTGACAAGATCAATTTTTGGCAATGAATTATATGCTTGAGTGGCTCGATATGACTGTGCAAGATCAGTTTGGTCAGAGAATCGGATTGTTTGGTTGGGCGATCGACGCGTCTTTATGACTGGCGATTGGCTGGTTTGGACATACAAATGATTGACTACAAAAGTCAGTTATTGTTATATAAGTCACACAAGTGTGACGATTATAGAGGGGTTGAGTGAAGTCTACTTTAGACAGTAATGTATTGTTGTGAACAGTGACAAAGAGAGTGTGAACAGAGACTATGTAGTAGGAAAATAATTCACTGTATACGTGTTATAGTATTGCAACAGTGAGTGTATATTTTCTACAATATGATACTATGAGCTAATTGTCCAGAGAGAGAGGTCTGCATTTTGTATGTAAACGTATTTACTGAAATACAAAGAGATCGATCTTGGTGTGGTGGGTTTTTTACCTGAAAGGGTTTTCCCACGTAATTCTGGTGTCTGTTTTGTCTGTATGTTATTTTTCTACTACTCTTGGTATCTTGCATGTATGCATTTTAAGTTTTAGAACTAATTTTTACTCCCCTCCTCTATTGTTTTAGCGTTAATGTTTCTGCACTAGTGTTTTCCTTTCAGAATGTTGATGTTTAATGTCTCCCACCTTCCATCCATAATAAATTTTGTCCATCTAATCTCATCCATAATAAATTTTGCCCATCTAATCTCATCCATAATAAGCTGGTCCTATACCTGGCTAGGGGAAAATCCTTGAATTAGGTTTCACATGGGATCCTTGATATGGTATCGTAGGACAACAATCAAAAATTCCAAAAAAATCCAAAAAATCCAAAAAATAAGAAAATCTATAAAAAATCAAAAAACATCAAAAGCTCCAAAAAATGGTGTCAGTGTCAATCCAAGTTGTCCAATTAAATTGCCTTTGTGACTTCATGTAGGCAAGGCCATTATCGATGAGCCCTCAAGGCTTAGGTCAGTCCCTTAGGTTTTGTCATCATAAATTGTTAGTTCGTCAATAATCTGTATTCCACAATGAAATTTCCATGGTCGAGGTTAGTCAAACTGCGTTGTCTTTGTGCTTTACATAGAAAAGGCAATCATCAATGAGCCCCCAAGGCATAGTTCAATCCCTTAGGGTTTTTTATAATAAGGTCTTCACCCATCACAATCCACATCTCATAATAAACTTCCCCTTGCTAAGGTTGACACTTTGATCAGACATAAACATAAAATCTATTGCAAAGAACTGAGCTCAATAAATCTTGAAATAATAGACAAACTACCCAACTAGCTTCCAATCCAAATTGATCAATTTCATAATCATAGGTACCTATCAATATGAATGATCCTCATCAACTATCAAATGATCCATTTCCATCCATAATAAATTTTGCCCATCTAATCTCATCCATAATAAGTTGGTCCTATACCTAGCTGGGGGAAAATACTTGAATTAGGTTTCACATGGCATCCTCGATATGGTATCGTAGGACAACAATCAAAAATTCCAAAAAAAACCAAAAAAAAAAAAAAATAGAAAATCCATAAAAAATCAAAAAACATCAAAAGCTCCAAAAAATGGTGTCAGTTTCAATCCAAGTTGTCGAATTACATTGCCTTTTTGACTTCACATAGGCAAGGCCATTATCGATGAGCCCTCGAGGCTTAGGTCAGTTCCTTGGGTTTTGTCATCATAAATTGTCAATTCGTCCATAATCTATATTCCACAATGAACTTTCCATGGTCAAGGTCAGTCGAATTACGTTGTCTTTGCACTTTACATAGGAAAGGCTATCATCAATGAGCCCCCAAGGCATAGGTCAATCCCTTAGGTTTTTTTATAATAAGGTCTTCATCCATCACAATCCACATCTCATAATAAAATGCCCCTTGCTAAGGTTGACACTTTGATCAGACATAAACATAAAATCTCTTGCAAAGAACTGAGCTCAATAAATCTTGAAATAATAGACAAACTACCCAACTAGCTTCCAATCCAAACCGATCAATTTCCTAATCATAGGTACCTATCAATATCAATGATCCTCATCAGCTATAAAATGGTCCTATACAAAATGTTGCATTGTCGAAACCAAAT
Organism: Sequoiadendron giganteum; assembly: GCA_007115665.2. Taxonomy (NCBI): domain Eukaryota; kingdom Viridiplantae; phylum Streptophyta; class Pinopsida; order Cupressales; family Cupressaceae; genus Sequoiadendron; species Sequoiadendron giganteum. Next base: position 527,582,107 of record CM021108.1, read on the forward strand.
CCCGGGTCTTATACGACATGCTTCATTTCTGAAACCAAACTTCATGTGTTTCCTATTAACTATCTTATACAGGTTGTTGCACCCTCGAAACCAAAATTTATGTCTTATATGAGGTGTATCCCTCCTGAAACCAGACACAATCCTATCATTTATCTTATACAGGATGTTGCATTTTTAAAACCAGATCCTCGGTCTTATACAACATGCTTCATTTCCTGAATCCAAACACTATCTTTATCTAGATCCTGATCATACAAACACTTATCATTAGCAAGGAGATCTAAATGGATGTTGAATATGTTGGTTCATTTTATCTTATCTTTTTATTGATTTATCTTTGGTCATGCTACTATGCACCTCGAGGAAGTCCACAAATGATGAGAGGAGAGATGATGGATCATGACTTTTTTCCTCTTTAATTTATGTTTGTAGTTTGTCTTGGTAATATTATAATGGCAACTAAGTTCCTTGTGTGTGATTAGGGTTCCATTTGGTATAATAAAAATAGCCTATTAAAGTCAAAGGTTATCTAACACTTTCTTGCATCATGACTAACACACTTTGTGGTTACTTCCTCACATATTCCTACAAATTTCTATTGTACCCTATGAGAATGTACCCTACGAGAATGTGTCCTAGTCTAGCTTTGGCTCTAAAAGCTAGGTGCTCTCTCAGTCACCGACACTGCCTACTCGTACTGGTCCTTATAGTATTGATCCTCCCTGCTAGCTCTATACAAGGTTTGTGCTAAATCTATGGTCAAGCCACTCACTGTAGTAATAAACTTGATGCACTGCCTGAATGACTTCCATATCCCTATCCATTATAAGATGTGCCACCTGACCCTACAATCCCAACATCTATGCCACCTGTGCCTATAGCATCTGTACCTACATCTGTAGCACCTGAATCTGAGCTTGTGGTCCCTACCCTGCATCCTCCACATCCTCCCTAACCACATCAATAATCACCTCCCTAATTATAACATCTTCCAAGCCCTTCTCCTTGATGGAAATGTCCCTAGATGCCTCCTCCACTATAGCATCCTCATCCTCCATCTCCTCCACCACAAACTCACCTACCACTGCCTCCTCACCAATATCTCCCACTATCTCCTCCACTCTCACCTCATCCATATCCACCTCCATCTACTCGACCTACTACTCCCTCTCCCCTCCTCATGGATGGGTGGCATCCTTTATGGCGCTCGTGGTGGTAGACCAGCTCTACCCCGTCGACCCTTATCATCTCTCCCTCTACTTTTGTCCCCCCTACCACCATCTCCTCATCCTCCACCACCACCCCCACCATCATCTCCACCATATTGACCACCACCCCGACCATCTCCTCCTTTCCCTCATGCTCATCCTCACAATCTACCTCTAGGACCTCTGCCCAACCACTCCACGGGTACTAGCTAATCTTGAAACAACATAGGCCTATGCACAACCCACCAAGCATCATACTCCTAGGTCATCCCTACATCTGCCACATCCACTATTTCACCCCACTGAATAGGCTGCAATCCTACAATCTCCTACACGATAACCTAAACCCCAATCATCAGGCACACTGTGGAACCTTCTGTGTTGACCGAGCATATTTTGCAACACCAATTGGCACACCCTATCTCTCTTCAAACTATCAAAGTACCCTCTCTGGTAGATGTCGCGCAATGATATGTTTCATCTGAACTGTGTGTCCAATCAAGTAATGAGTTTGTCAGTAGTATGGCAGATGCTCATGGTCATCATCCCAAGCAACACAATCTTTGTAAGGCCTCCAAGTAAACCCGTCAAGAAGATCAATACCATGCCTCCAATAGCCCACATCTCTGACCCATTTCTGAGTCACTACTCCTCCATAGATGTACACATAGGGAAGTCCTAGTGCCAAGTACTTGTCTACTGATGTCCAGAATACTACTATATGCTCCCAAGTGCATACCATGAGCAAGGTTGCCCCACAATTGATCGACTACTTGTCCCTATAAGCCACATCATGCAGCTGAAATTATAGCTTTTCCAATAAGTAGGGCCCCCAAGCATAAATCATCACCTGCTCCATCATCCCCTCTAACATCTCCCCCCATCCCACTGGAAATGCCTGGTCATTCGGGGATCATGACACCTGTAATCACAATGCATATCACCACTATCTGCCTATCATACCTATCAGCCAAGGTCATCCATCTCAAAACCCTTTGAATGGCAGCTAATCCTCAATTAGGATCGACAGTCGTAGTATTTTCCATACATCCTCCAGAGTGACTGTTGCCTCTCCAGTTGGCAGGTGGAAGGAACTCATATTTGAGTGCCATCTCTCTATAAACGCTATCTTAGACCCCAATTAGCTCAAATAATGTGCATAAAGGTCACATAGTATGATCCTAACACATGCAAATTATCCCTCTCCTCATCACCAAGATGGTCACATAGCCTGAATTATGTTGGTCGGCTCTCTCATGTATAAATAGGTGGAAGTCTCACCTACACTCATACAAAGCACATCATGTTAATCACGACACCTAAAATATCCTATTGGACCTACTACATATTCAATTTTTTGTCAAAAACTGCTTAAATTTTCTTTTCAATCAAATCCATTACATAATTTTTCATATGTGTCACACTTTACAACTGCAAGCTAACTTTACGCATGTTTCGCTATATCATTCATATGTGTTGAAATTTTGCACATGCATCTCACCATCCAACAGTTGTAGTGCATTTTTACACGTGTCATTTTATCCTACACTTGCGGCTCACCAGCACACATGCGGTGTACCTATTAGTTGCAAGCAGGCTAATACCTGCATCACACCTATGTGTTTCCATTTCACAGATTCATCACACATTACATATGTGGTGCAAACACCACACATGCGGCGAACACGATAACATATGTGGTGCAAAAATTGCATCGTATCTATTTACCCTTTTTTGAGCCCTAAAATCTACCAAAAAATGATAAAATTACAAAGCAAGGAATAGATACGTACCACCCCACCTGATCCCTCTACATGCCTGAATGATCATACTCGATACCCATGATGCACTATTATTGGTACAGGTGACATAGCTCCACTACAAATCAATCTCTCACCTCAGAGCTCATGAAATCCTAAACTCAAAGTGCACAAATTACCTATTTTGGACCCCACTATGCCTATTTATAACCTTTTTTACCTAAGAGGGCCCACTTACTCATAACTGGATGCATCAACTTTCACCTTTGAACACATATATCAAGCTTGAAATTGACCTATATGCCTAGTTTTTTGTTGCAATCACATTCATGCCTATCCAATTGACCTGTCAGTAAACTTGCCAAATTTTTCTTAGAATTTTTTAAAAATTTGTCAATTTTCCTGAGGGGCATCATCCTATCTCGCCTTACTCAGGGCACAATGGATAATCGTGAACCAAATTTTTCCTAATTATTCTTTGACACAATGCTCAAAACCGCATTGTATCAAAGAGGGGAAAAATATAGACACTAAAAAATAGCTCGAGCCTGCAAGCAACATTTTCTCACTAATTTTTCTTCTTTTCTACATAATTAAATAATTTTAATTATTTTATTATTTTATAAGGTCATATTCTTCTATTAACTAAATAATTATTAATTATTTAATTAATTCATTTTGTCTTTATTCTTCTTTTAATTAATTTAAATAAATGTCAATTTATTTGGATTACGTCACTAATCATCCTTTTTCCCTCTATAATTAAATAAATTCTTATTTATTTAATTGTTCATTCCCCTTCTTCTATAATTAAATAATTATTTAATTATTCATTATCTTTTTCCCTCCATAATTAAAAAAATCCTTATTTATTTAATTATTTATCACTTTCTTTCCAATATAATAAATAATTATTTTTAATTATTTATCATTTCCCTCCATCCCTTATTAAATAATTATTTTTAATTATTTAATTATTCATCCACCATTTCTTAAATAAAATAATTGTTGTAATTATATAATTTACCTATTCTTAGCTAAGCCCTAAATCTCAACTAATCTCTCGAGTTTTGGTCCATCCTTCCCATCCTTATCTCTTTTCTTCTAAATTAATCTCATCCATTGATCATCATACCTCATCATTCAATCCTCACCCTTCATTTAAATTGGGATTTCTATAAAATCATCCCATCTATTTCATTTTAAGGTTAGCCACAATCTTCAATATTTTGCTATCACTCACATCATTCATCTTGAGGAACCATAGTCTTTGAATTTTTTCTATCATCGATCTTGATATCTTTCTACATCAACATTAAGCTTATCAAATACATTTCATACTACAAATTTGAGAACAAACAAAGTAAAATTGAGAAGAGCAATGGAGGTGATTCAATTATGACATAGAAATTGAGGTTCATAGCTTTATCATTTGGATTTTTGTTGTCCTTTGTGCTTCATTGTTAGATTAGGGTCATTATGGATTGAATTTAGGTAGTTTTGTGGTTGCTATTATTGATTCATGCTTTATTCTGAATTTCCCTTATCGACACATATATTTAAATTGAAATGAACTTTTCTATTATAGAGAATCTCATTTATAGGCATTCTTTCTCTATATCCTAAGACACTTGACAATTCTAGACTAATGCCTACCCAAAATTACATTTCTGAGAATCCTTTACAATGAGGAGCATATCCTCTTAAATAGGAAAATAGAGCATGCAACCTCATGATCCAATTTATGAGTGTACATGTTACATTTGACATGTACACTTATATTGGAACAAAATGGGTACAACAACAACCCATTATAAAACAATATTCCTCATTGCATCTTGAACCCACAGGCCATTGAATCCATTAAAATACCAAACTTGAAGCCGAGATGGATAATGAATAAAAAATGAAGTTAGATTATTTGATGTTACCTCAAAATGTTGATATAGACCAAAATTGTTATGTAACAAGTCATTTCTGCAATCATGATGTTGATGTGGAAACTTGATGATTGGTTTAAGTCTTGATTTAAATTTATTCAATATACTTCTCAAACCAAGAAGCATAAACATCCTCTAAGGTCCATTAAAATTCTAACACTTCAGCGATTTTTCCAATGCGAGCATTATATTTAGCATCCAAAACTACTTTTGCCTCTTTATTAAAGTTATCAAGGCTTGAATCCAACTTTATTGGTTCATCCATAGTTATTATTCAACAATGTTGAGTCTGTTCTTCATTGGCACATATGAATGAACATAAAGAAGGGATAACAGTTCCAAATTCACTCTTCCATTGACTGAATGGCTTGTCGATCTCATTCCTATCCAAAATTATGGGCATGAACCCTCCTCCAAAGTCTCAAAAGACTTTAATTTTTATTCAATCCTAGATTGGTATGGTGGTGTTTCTCCTAAAAATCCAATAACCTCATTTATAGTTCCCAGCCTATCAAAAATATTAGGGCCAAATCTAGTACACTTGTAATTTCATTTATTATCAACACCCTAGGAATCCATGTACCTAAAGTATCCTTCAGAACTTGTTGATGTTGCATATACTAGATATAGGAATTCTTCAAATTATTGTATCCACCTTAGGTGTCCTCAAGCCTACAAATTATTTTGGATACTTTGTGGCCAATTAAATCATCTACTATATTAACAACCCTTTTGTTTCCTTCTTCCTTTACCTCTCTAAATTGATTTTTTAGCTCCTTCACCCTTAGGGACAATGTTTTCCTATCTTGGATAGAAGTTTCCAATGATTGATTGAGGTGTGACAGGTGAGGAAACAATACTATTTGGAGGTGGGAGAAAGGATTGGATATTATTATATTTCTAAATCAATTTGATGTGGTCTTTTTGCAACTTGTCAAAATCCGCCTAAAGTTTTTTGATGCAACTTCACTAAATAATTTATTAATAACCACCAAAGATATTTCTTGAAGAGAATTAGTGTCAGCAAGTCTCCTAATTATGAGATTGCCTGCTAAATCCTTTATGTTACCTACCACTTGTGGTTTTAGGGAATGGCCTATATAGCTAAGGTTTCATACTTGGTACTAAAACCTGAACCAAAATATGTTTTATCAACTTGATCCACAAAAGAAAATGCTTCTTCATCTTGTCTTCTAATAGTGTGTCTAAAGATAAAAATAATGCAATATCCCATTCGAGTAGTAAAATTCCACTCTCCTACATAATTCTCCTACCTTCCTCTGGAGTAATATCATTGACTTAAGATTCAAACTTTGCAATACCTTTTAATGACTTCTTAATTTCCTTTAGAGTGGCCTTACCTTTTTCCCTGTTAACTTCTCTAAGGCATTATTCCATTTTGTCTTTTATCATGAAATCTTTGAACTCTTGAGATTTCACAAATTCGTCATCAGACATGAATTCAATACATGCCTTAGCTTTGATATCATGTACCACTTATCCACTTGATCTAAGATTGATTGCCAATCTATCTTGTGAAATACTAGCATATTGGGCTCTAGGAGGGGAAGGAAAAAATTGATTAACCTCCTCTTCATCCACTGTATTTTCACTATTCTCCTTAGTTTCAAGACAATTCATTTTATAATATCCGATGTCAAGGAAAAGCAATGATATTATTATTGTTGGACAATTATAAAACTCATAAAAAGGAGTTGTATGCATTCAAATTCATTGTTTTATTCAAAATAACATGAATATATAAAGACTAAGGAATGTCAATAGTCATCATAGCATCATGAATTCGAAATGAATAGTTGGTTGTGAGAAAATAACAAACAAAATTACAAATTTTCAAAAAACATGTGAATTTAGGTACCCCAACTTGGTGAGGTCCTAACTTGCAGCCTGCTAGTCAAATTGATAACTTCTCTACCTCATTGGACAGGTCTATGCTATTCCATTTTAGGGACCAACGATAGTCTCAACCCCAATTTTCGCTTTAAAGACCTCTTAAAATGCAATTTACTAAAACATAGAAAATATTGAAAAAATAGATTTTTGATATTTTCCATCCTTCCTTGTGCCAATAGCTCCAAAGTTATCCAAATCAAAAAGGTAAGAATTTTTAGGTATTGGCTATGGGTGAATAATCATGATAGTAATAAAGGTTCATAGAAGTTATGGAAGAAATCAATTTTGGTTTAATGGTCATTAAGCAATATAGAAGTTCTTTAGAACGTGTTGACATAAATCATAGAAAAATCCTAAGCTCATAACACCAAGAAGATTCCCGAAGTCTATTGAATGAATATAAAAAGTGTTGTTATAAAGTGTTTTGAATGATTTTGAAAAACATAAAAAGTTCATGAGAAATAGTTATTTAACTTTGAAAGAATTGTTTTCTAGTGTCACCTTATGTTAGAGATGAAGGTCACTACTGTGATCATGTTAGTGTCTGAGGGGACAAAAGTTGCAAGCAAATTTTGAAATGAATAGAATTTGTGCAAATCTAAATTGGCATCTTAGTTAGAATTTATTTAACCAGACATATGGAGAGGAGTGTTCATGATGACTTAAGTATTGGTGATTTGGAGATTGATTTATTCAGAGATACAACCAGTCATGACAAGCAAAATGAACATATTTTATCTAAACAAAGCAATACGCCCTTAAGTCCTTCGAATTTGGGTGTTTTGTCACCTAAATATGATGAAGAACCTATGTGGGATGAATTTACTTTGGACTATAATGTTTTTCTAATTTCATCTCAAGAGTTATGTATGGATGATGGCAAAAAGGAAGGTAATTTTAAGATGTTTTTTATTAGAGGTAAAAAATGGGTTTTGAAGGGGCCCAAAACCCTTTACAAAAAAGGACAGCTGAAGCAAAAGAAAACTACATCAAGAACACAACAGCCAAAAACCAACATGCCATCAATGCAACAAAATCCGAAAAAGAGGCACAACAACAGCCCCACTACATGTTCTTTAGGATATCCGCAGCCTCCATGTCGCACACTATAACCTTTTGGACGTCATCGATTACTTCAAGCGCCTCAACAGTAGGAGCCCCAGCCTGCACCTTACTCTTGTTCCTCATTCTAGCCCCAGGCCCACCCTCTTTCACCTCACTAATCAAAACATTCATCCCCCAGTAGCTTTCTCCACAAAAACCTCTTCCTCCAGCAACTTACCACCAGCACCAATAACCTCTCCTAGAGTAGAGCCTTGCGTTTCTTGGCCATTTCATAAGGGGTAGAGATGCCAATAGATTCAAGCATCACAACAGATTTTATCCCCTCCCCACCCTTCTCTAGTTTAGCATACATTTTCTCCATTTGATCCTCAAGGGTGAGGATTCTTTCCTCAAGGTTTTGTTTCATCTTAAGCATTTCATCAACAACAATATTTAGAGTCTTACAAATCATCAATCTATTTCTATACAGAAGACTCACCAGATTTTCTTGACACTCCCCTGACTTTGATATTGGTCATGTTAAGTTCATGGAACAACCATTTAAACAAAGAAATTGAGCCCTCCTTGGCCAACCCAAGAAAATCAGGGATATCTTCTTGGTCAACGTTAAGATCACCCTTACCCACATCATCATCCTCTCAAGAGGAGCTTACCTTGTCCTAATTAATGTTGACTTCCTTTCCTTTTCCACTAGTAGTGGGAAATTTGATTTTGCGAATAGATTCTGCAATCTCCTCAGCAACTAACCTCCCTTAATTCTTCTTTTCTAGGTGTCTCTTTTGCATATCAAGGTCCATTCTCAGAGATTCCACAACACCCTGCCCACCAACCGCCTTCAGGGGATAGGCAGCTTGCATCTCCTACAACTGACAGGCAGACCTAATAGTAATTTTCTTATTACTACCCACCTCTAAACCCTTCTTAGGCAGGGAGTCCAAACCAAGAGCCGACAAGGAAGTATCTCCAGAAAATTCAACCTTCTCCTTGAGGCACAAAGTCTTCTTATCAGCAACAATTTCATCGTTGCAAGTCTCATAACCCTTTTTTTTCAGACCCAACACTCCTTTCCCAAACTTACCCACATTAGAGATTTGTGAGACCACCTCCATAGAAGCTTGAGAGTCTGAGACATAATCAGCGTCCTCCTCAGAAATAGACTCCTCTTCCTGAATGATTTTCCTCTTTTTTCCCTTTTTTGCTGATCGGCTCCTCTTCAGAGGCAGTTTCATACTCCATCACCACTTTCAGTTGTTTACCCTTGGGAGTAGTAATTGGTTTAGACCACAAAAAATTTATCATATTCAAATATTAACATAATAAGCTCCACATGAAGCGCTGAGTTCTTGGGGTTCTTCTTGTGGTCCTTTAGACCACTTTCCAGCAAAGCTAATAGATAAAAAGGAAAATAAATTCTCTTTTTGTGATGGAAATGGTTAAGAAGCACAAAATGATAGGTGTTTACCATAGAGAAATGACCCTTGAGGGTAATGTATCTCATGAGCTCCTCTGCAATGTCCCCCAGAGCACCTTAAGCGAGCCACGTTGGTATCTGCCACTCTTAGTCGTCTTCAAATCATGTTCCTCAAACCCTTTGAAAAATATCGGCATCACAGCCTTTGACTCCTTTTTATCTTTGAACACCTTCTTACCATCAATAGGAAGCCCCGTTATACTAGCAATGAAATCTTCATTAACATCAAACTCAATACCTCTGAGTTTCAAAACCTGGTTATTCCAGGCTTTAACAAACTAAGCCATATCCTGTGGATTGTTACCATGCAGACTTTCCAGGTAAGGAGTGAGCCCTCCCTTCTCTAAATACGCCATACCTCTCCCTTGCACCTCATAGAATCACAAGAAAAGGGCTTCGCACGGTTCCTATCTCCTCCCATGGCTCAAAAATTTGCAGAGCTGAAAATTTTTCGGACCTTGCAAGCAATAAGGAGAACCTTTGAGAGAGAAAGCCTAAAATTACCCACAATTCATGTGTCACCGGGAATATGGCAGGAACAAATAATGAGCCTAGAAATTTGGCCCATACGAACATCCAATAAGGTACCAAAAGCACAATGTGGATCAGCCACACCATCACTCCACATTATGGCAAGTCTCATGATACTAGTCATGCAGGCTTCAAACCATAACAAATCACCATCCACACTGGTAGTTTTGAAAATCATGATTTGCACACGCAATAGCCTCCATAGGGAGGGGGTCGCTCACACCCCACTCCCTAATACCACTAACACCAAGGCTAGAAAATACATCTACTAAACCGTTTCCTTCTCTAAAAACATGAGATATGTAGAACTCATCAAATGAATTAAGAATTTCTAAAGAATCCAATATCAAAGGTTGAATACTCCACGACGGGGGGGTAAGTTTTTTCAATTTGTTAATAATGTTGAGTGATTCCCCATGAAGCCATACTTTCCTATACCCTTTCAAATGCATCATTATCAGGCCATGATAGGCAGCAACCACCTCCGCATAGTGGTTTGTTTGGGTTCCCAAAGAGAGCTAATTTTAAGATGTTAATCTTGAAAATAAATCAAAATTAGTATTTCTTGGAATTGATTTTGAGAAAAGGACTAATGACATTATTGAGTTGGATCCACAAATTATTGTTGAAAATGGTAAATGGGAGGCACATGAGACTTGAGATGGCCATGGAGACATTGCTAAAAGGTATGAAGAGAGTTCTAATTTTTATATGCAGCATAACAACAATTCTATAAACTTACATGGTCTTGAAATTTATGAGGGAAGTTGGAAGGATAGATTCTTAGTGTCAGCTGAAATTGAAGTGAAAACTTTATATAAATTTGATGGTACTAATATTCTTATCGAGAGTTACATCCAAAAGACAAAAATAAATTATTATGAAGTTTTTTCCCTTACTGATTTGTAAATGATTAAGAGCACAATGGAAGAAATTAAATCAACATACTTGCACATGATCCATGATAGAGATATGGAAACCAAGGTTGTAGATGAGGCTCTATCTATGTCTAGAGAGACAAGGGAGAGGTCAGTGAGCTCACCATCGAGATAAATTCCACAAAGTCTGCTTTGGAAGTGTTCAAAAGGTACTTCTTGAAGCAAAAGATGAACTTTATGAGATCAAATTTTAGGGAGTAGGAGAAAAAAGAAAGGGCCAAGGTAATCAAGCAGGCGATTAAGGAACTTGATTGTATTTAGGAGGTTTATGATCTAGTCCATTGTTCCAAGAAATCAAAAATTAAGAGTTTGGATCAGCGGTAGGATTGGTTTGAGTTTAGGGATGAGGATAATCTTCAGTTTGTTGATAACCCATTGATTGAGATGAGTGCTTATATATCATTTGATAATCCACTCTTCGAGTTGGATGATGGAGCTCTTTCCAATTTCAATAATGAGGTTGGTGATAATCATATGATTTGGGATCTAGATGCAATCTTCATTGGTGAGATATTGACTCAAGATTATATTTGTAGACAAAAATTTAGAGTTGATACCCTTGTCTACTTTCCAATCAGCCTACATAAGACTTTGAATGCTCGCATACAAATGGATTGGCCAGTACCTCTAGCCCAACAGTGGATTAATTCTTGGTTAGTGTTGATTGGTAGAGGTAATTTAGTCATTGGAGAAGTCATAGTAATTTCCACACTCACATCTCCTATATTTTTAGGAGCAATTCATTAGATCAATTGTTTCCCTTGATTTTCCATGCTAATTATGGCAACACCAATTTATGGGTAGATAATATTTGAGTACTTTCAGATTTATTGGTTGAAGGTTGTGGGAGAATTTATAGATTTCGTGTAATTATTTCTAGCTTCCACTAGGGTGTGTAGTGGTTATTGCACTCATTCCAAGATGTTGGTATATATATCTTTAGATAATGCTTTGATGATCGCAATAGGTTTGGGTGAGTTGGTGTGTTCAAAGTTGGCCTTTTGACACTTGGAGATTAAGTGTCAATGAGGTATTATCAATTTATGATTGGGGATGCATTTCTAAGATAGCTAATTTCATGGTCGACACTTCTATTATCTTCTATGTCAACCTCTAGTCAAGGACTAATTGGCATCACTTATGGGACACCGTGAGGAGATATGCTGAGGGCTATTCTTGGGGGTTGAGCAGATTATTTTTCATGTTGCCCAAGATCATGTTAGGCAATGGGATTATAGATGTGAACCTCACTGGGTGCTTTAGTAGGAAACCTTTCATGGTATAGATTTTATCCCTCTTAGGTATTTCAATTTGGGTTTCAATGTTTATTACATTATTGGGTTATAAGAGAGGAGAGTGTAGTTTTGGCATGATAGTTTTACAGTTATAATCAAAGTGGCTCAACGTCAGCATGGTGAGTCTTTTCTGAGATTGACATGGAACCCTATGATTATATTTGGTTTCAATTTGGATTAGTCTGATGATTTTGGGGTTGAGTTGGCATTTCTTGAGGACAAGTAATCTTTGGGTAGGGAAGACTGTAATGTCCCCCTTTTTGGGTTCTCTCATATTACAATTGGCACTGACCTTTTGGGTGTGTGTTAGCCTTATCAGAGGATTTATTTGATGTTACCAATGATCTCAGATGGTCAAGAGGACCTGTATAAGATTGTTCAAAGTTATTTTTAGCTTCTAGTGTGTTCTCCTTGAGATTCTTGGAGAGTGTGTCTATTTGTAGTAAGTCATCCAAATGAGCTTGTTTCTCAATATTCATCATTGATATAACTCTTGTGTAGTCAGTTTTCAATATCGATGCTTTTCGATAGTTTCCACAACTTGGGTGCATTAATGAATTTATTTTAATTATATTACTAAGGTTTCTTAATATTATTTAAATTGTTTAAAAATCACCTTAGTGTTATAGCTCGTTGGAATCGAGATGGAAAGATTTAAATGTTGGGATGTTGATAAAGTGGATTTATGTGTTGCGAATAATTACATAAGTCACTTTTCAGGGATATAAGGCTTATTTAATTAATAAAGTGATTTTATATTGAGTTTTTGAAAAGATCTCGAGAAACTTATCAAAGGAGATATGGATAGCTCTTTGGTATTATGTAGATAATTTAATTTTCTCTTGTGAAAGCATTATGGTTTTGTGGGATTGAACTCAGTTCATCTCAACCTTCTTGAGGATGAAAACCCTCTTGGAGAAGATTGGCCACAATGGTGAAAGATATTCCTTAGTTGATTGTTGATAGATTCATCTTGAATCTATGCTAGTGCTTTATTGTTGTGATTTATGAAAAGGAATTGCAGGTATGATTTGTAGTGTAGAAAAATTTACTCCTTTACATTTTCACACTTTGTTTGGGTCCCCTCAATTAAATAGGACTTAATTGTGCCTTAATAAGCCCTATTTTACATCTACAAGCCTAATAAATTACATTTTCCAAAAGGGAAACCCAAAAACAATTAATGCCAACACATAATACATTACCTTGAGCAATGTGTGTTCCAAGAATAGGGACCTAGGTGAATGGGTCTTCCCTAAGCCTTTGAACCCATTTTTTAAACATGTTTTTGGTAGTATTTTTACAATCCCAAATTCAGATTTCACTGTCAACTTGTAATGTTTAATTTTTAGGAAATTAAGGATAGATATCTATAAATACAAGGCTATTTTATCAAATGAGCTAGAAGTTTTCAATTAGATTTTTGAGAGATCAATCCTAAGAGAAAATATTATTTTCAAGAGCATTGAAGAGTAGTTTTATCAAGCATCTACAGCAGCAATCAAGATCTCAAGCATCATGTCAAAGTTATCAAGCATCATGCATGTTTTTGGAGCTAACATTGTGATGTAGGTTTCAAGATCCAAGTCAAGCATTCAAATCAAGATCCAAGTATCAAGATCCATATCCATTGAAGAAATTTCATTCAAGTTTTAGTCCTTCAAGGATCTCCATTCAATGGTTTCAAATCAAGGGTTTGGTGAGTTGCAACAAAGTATTGTTCATTCATCATTCCTTTTCATATTTCAATTCAAGGTTTAATTACTCAAATGGGGTTTGACCAAGGAAAACCCCCATTCACCAAAATAAATAGTTTTTCCCTCTTGTGTTTGTGTTGCAGATCTAAGGTTGAAGAAGAATTGAAGATCTCTTGAAGAGAAAAATTGCCAAATTTGTTAACATTGTTGTCAATTCACAAAATCTCACCTGCAGACTTCATTTTTGACATCTTGACACTGAAACCTAGATCAAAAAGAAGCTAAAAACTACAATTAGAGGCTCCCAAAAGCTGGTTGAAACCTCTGCACAAAGACCCATTTTCCTATAGGCGAATGAGTCCTAGTTAGCCTCTCGAATCTGCATTTTGATGGTAGGTACACATCACTCTTCCATTTCCAGATCCGCCAAAACTTTGATGTTTTTGTTTGTGTTATGCTTTAAATTTAAGATCCAAGTGTTAGCTTGCACAATTGTGGTGATTTATTATTTTTATTTTTTCTCTCAAAAGTGTTGTTCAGGTTGATACCCTTGTCCTCAATCATAAGGAAATCATTAGACTCCCTTATTAAGTTGACTCACCTAAAGGTTGTAAGTCAATTATTTGTGTGGATCTCATTTCCTAATGAAAATTGGAAAGTAGCTCCACCATACCCCTATTTTCCCCATTTCAAATTGATTAAACCTATTTTTCTATGTTTCATTTTGGTAAACCTAACTTTGTACAACAAAATTCTAAAAATTAGAGTCTATTTCAGAACTAGATCTAAGTTTTATACTAAGCTTGCATTAAATTCATTAGTTGCATTACATTTAGGATTATTTATACTTGCATTAGTGAAAATTGCATTTAGGGTTTAATTTTGCATGTTTGCATCCTTTAAATTCATAGAAAATCAGAAAAATTACATTAGGTTTGCATTCATCTTGCATCAAGATAATTATTCAGTCATTTAAGTTCATATTTAGGTTCAAATTGCATTCTAAAAATAGTGACTTTGTTCATTATTTGACCTTATTTTCACTTGCATTTAGACAACCTAATCTGGAAAGACCTATTACAGAACTCTCAGTTTGTAACCAGAAACAGAAATCACACACAATAACTCAGATTTTGAAAAATTCAATTTTAAAAAACCCCGAGCAAGGACTCATTCACCTATGGGAGAATTGGTACCTCTACAAACATTTTGACCAATTTATAATTCCATTTAAATCTTTGTTTTAGCCTCCTATTTCTATTGTTACATCTGCATTTTAAAAATCTGGGATAGTCTAATTTGAATGTTGAAAAAAGTTGTTCTTTTAGTGCAAATTTGGGGAAAATTAAAAAAGTTATTTTTTGTTTTAGTATTATATTATTGTAGATTTTTAGTTGTTTATTTCATCATTGCATTACATTAGATAAGTTAGTTTTCAAATTACAAACATTAAAAACCAAAAACTACCCTAAAAGCATCAAAACAAAAAAAACTAAAACTAAATGGTAAACCTTGGAGAAAGCATATCCTTCAAACCCTTTAGTTGTGATGAATTTGACATGTTAGATGAAGCCCTTGAGGAATTCATCTCAACTAGATCATCCACTAAAGATTTGGCACAAGAGGATGCAATCATAGACAATCATGGTAATCCTAGTTGATCTTCTCCTAATACCTCTCCTACTTGTTACGAAGGTATCTTGGTGTTAGAAGACCTAATTATTGAGCGTATGTGAGAACCTTGTCTGTCCCTCTTTCAATGCTGCATTTCTCTCAACAAACACTAATATGGATGGCATAGATGAAGATGTTAAGTTCACATTATATCCCCCCTCACTAGAAGGTCATCTAGGTAACTCATTTGAGGTTATCAATGCATAAATTGGATCTCCTTTAATTAGTGAGCCTCCTAAGTCACCTCCCATCATAGTACATTATAAATTAACTCCAGGAGATATCTTGAATTTTTTGATGCAACTCCCTGGTAAACCTGTGTCACAACAACCAACTTATCACACAATTGATCACACATATAACATTCCTCAGCGTAGTGGTAAAGAGTATGATCTTGTTGAGAAACTTCATCGTACTTCGATAACCATATCCCTTTGGGATTCGATCCAAACATCACCTACATACAATCGAATGCTCCAAGAAATTTTGCAAAAAAATGATATCCAATCTTCTGTTAAATTGAATGATGTAGCAACCTCCCTTGATTGTATGCAAGTGACAAAGTTAGATATCACATTCTCTCAACAAGAATTACCCTCGCTTGACATACAAAATAAACATGAGGTCTTAATGATAAAAGTGATTATTAATGAAATTGTAGTTAGGCACACCCTCATAGACAATGGGGTAGGTCTTAATGTTTGTAGCATTGATCTCCTAGATAAAATTGGTGTAGACAAGAAGCTTATTCAACTCAATGATGTTAATATTTGTGGCTTTGACAATGTTAATAGGCAACCTTTAGGGATGATCACATTACCCATTGAGGTCAGACCTGTAGTTTTTCCTACCCCTATCCATATCATGCCATGACCTCTTTCATATAACCTTCTCCTACGGAGACCATGGAATCATGCTATGAAAGGAGTCCCATCTACCCTTCAGTGTGAAATGAAATTTGAATACAATAACATGATATACACGGTTGAAACAGATGAACAAAGCTATAATTCACAAGTTCAACATGATCATAACACTTCCAACTCCCCTAATACTTTGATTCCAACCTCAAATTTATAACTCATACAAGTTGATGATAATCCTAATTTTATTTCATCTACAACAAAACTCTTAGGTGATGATTGGGGATCATTAGATTTTACATCGTGTTTCAAAGAAGAGTTTAAAATCTCATCCTCAAAGTCCAAAGAGTCAAATAAAAATGATTCATATTCAAACACATGTTTTAGGGAGGATTGGAGTTCATTAGATTTTACACCCTCCTTTATGGGAGAGTACAAAATCTCACAATCTAAACCAAAACAACCTTGTGTTTTATTTACTCAACTTGGTTCTACATCAAAAACATCACCCCATGGTGGTGATGGGGGTTCTTCAACTCCCATCCCTCATGAGAGGAAGATACATAACTTTAAAAATATTAATAAGGATTTGTGTGCTAGTGAAGAAGCCAACCCTTCTCAGAGGCATAAAATATCTTCATCTGAGTTGGAAGCATGTTATGGTCTTGGATACAAACTCCTCTCTAAACATGGATATAATGAAAACATGGCGTAAAATGATAGAAATCTAGAGAAGTCTATACCATACTTGAAAGGTCTAGGTTTCCAACCTTTATCTTCATCCTCATCTAATGCCTTATCATCTACTGTGTGTACGACATCTTATGCTAAGAAATAAATATCCCCTACTATTGATCAAGATACTATCTTATCGAGGCTTCTCAAAGCTCGCTTGATTACTCTTCCTCCAAAAACATGAAAGAAAATTTACAAAAGTTCATTTTGTGCATATTATAGAATTCATAGTCATTATACTAGTGAATGTAAGGCTTTGAGTGATAAAATTCAACATCTTAAGGATTGTGGTTCTCTTCCTTGTGTTGATGCACCTATTTCCTCTAATTGATACTAATTTTCATCCTATCACGTTGCTCATCACTATGAGGCATTGGTAGCTTTATGTGTCTTGCTCATTACCATTCATGGTGGTAGAATATTAGGTGCAAATATATCTCTCTTGATAGCAGCATGATAGTTCTTGGTGGTTGTCTTTATGTCTATAATTGGAGGAAAGGATAAATAGTTCTCTGAGGTGTGCATTCTTTTCAAGGATCACCTCTTCCTCTCTTTCTACTTAAAATACCAACATAACAACTATGTTGAAATTTTAAGTGGGGGCATATGGTCCCCCATTCATTGTTCACATGTTCTGTTCTTAGTGATGATAGCATACATCTCCTAGGAAGAGTGACCTTTACATTAGCATTATTTTATTGACATTGGCATTATTTCATTTTGGCATTAATATTTTGACATTTTTTGTTAAATTTAGTGTAGCATTAACAAATCTTATTGATCATGTCGTGTGGCACCTTATCAAATTTATCAGGAGGTATACATTTTGGTATGGTTTTACATATGGGAGCCTATAGACTTGGCATGACTTTCCCATCAACCACCTTCCTAGGGCTCACCTAGTGGAAAACGGATTTCACTAGCCTGTATGAGTGCATGTTGTTTGCATAGTGGACAACGAGTTCCACTTGTAAAAAAAATTGGACAAAAAGCTAAGGCTTGATCCATATTGAGTTGGAAAAATAGTCGAGGCTTGATCCACCCCTTTTTCTTTCATTCTTTAAGTCTTTGAAATTGTATGTTTGTGTATCTTGTCTTGCTGCTTCATATCATACATCTTGTGTGTGTTCCTTTGTGCTTATGTTGGTTTGCCATGGGATCTTGATCCTAGGGGATTTCCAACCTCCTTGATCTTTTTCATCCTATCTCACTAACATTTGTACACTTGGACCCCTCTTGACACATATTTGTCTACTTAGGGTGAGTTTGTGCTTGCGCTCATCCTCTCACTAAAGTGGGGGCTAAATGTACTGTAGAAAAATGTACTCCTTTACATTTTCACACTTTGCTTGGGACCCCTCAATTAAATTGGACTTAATTGTGCCTTAATAAGCCCTATTTTATATCTCCAATCCTAATAAATTACATTTTCTGAAAGGGAAACCCGACAACAATTAATGCCAACACATAATGCATTACCTTGAGCAATGTGTGTTCCAAGAATAGGGACCTAGGACCCACTCGCCCATAGGTGAATGGGTCCTCCCTAAGCCTTTGATCTCATTTTTAAAACATGTTTTTGGTGGTATTTTTATAATCCCAAATTCAAATTTCAACGTCGGTTTGTAATGTTCAATTTTTGGGAAATTAAGGATAGATATCTATAAATACAAGGCTATTTTATCAAATCAACTAGAATTTTTCAATTGGATATTTGAGAGATCAATCCTAAGAGAATATATTATTGTCAAGAACATTGAAGAGAAAATTTATCAAGAATCTACAACAACAATCAAGATCTCAAGCATCATGTCAAATTTATCAAGCATCATGCATGTTTTTGGAGCTAACATTGTGATGTAGGTTTCAAGATCCAAGTCAAGCATTAAAATCAAGATCCACATCCATTGAATCCATTTCATAAAAGTTTTAGTCCTTCAAGGATATCCATTCAATGGTTTCAAATCAAGGGTTTGGTGAGTTGCAACATAGTATTGTTCATTCATTGTTCTTTTTCATATTTCATTATTTCAATTAAAGGTTTAATTAATCAAATTGGGTTTGACCAAGGAAAATCCCCATTCATCAAAAACAAACAATTTTTCCCTCTTGTGTTTGTGTTACAAATCTTAGGTTGAAGAAGAATTGAAGATCTCTTGAAGAGAAAAATTGGAAAAGTTGTCAAAGTTGCAAAAAGGTGTCAACATTGTTGTCAATTCACAGAATCTCACTTACAAAATTCATTTCTAACTTCCCAACACTGAAACCTGGATTAAGCAGAAGCTACAGACTGACATTAGAGGCTCCCAAAATCTGGTTGAAACCTTTGCACAAATACCCATTCACCTATAAGAGAATGAGTCCCAATTAGCCTCCCAAATCTACATTTTGATCATAGGTACACATCACTCTTCCATTTCCAGATTTGTCAGAACTTTGTTGTTTTTGTTTGTGTTATGATTTAAATTGAAGATCCAAGTGTTAGATTACACAATTGTGGTGATCTACTATTTTTTTTTTTTTCTCCCAAAAGTGTTGTTCAGGCTAATACCCTCGTCCTCAATCATAAGGAAATCAGTAGATTCCCTCATTGAGTTGACTCACCTAAAGGTTGTAAGTCAATTCTTTATGTGGATCTCATTTCCTAATGAAAATAAGAAGATAGGTCCATCATACCCCCATTTTCCCCATTTCAAATTGATTAAACCTATTTTCTATGTTTCATGATTAAAGATCAAATTGTCTAAGTATTGAAGACATTCTACAATCATCAAAACTTTTTTGTGTCAGCTCTTCAATATTTTATTAATCTCTACTCACTTGTGGGTCAGATAAAAGGTCAGGAATATATTAATACTTTTTTTATGTATTGACCTTGTCGTTGTTAGTTATAATCAAATATATATAATATATATATCTTTGTATTTCAATATTGATAAGGAGAAATCAGTCAACTATTTATTTTAATAACTTTCAATTTCATGAGAATTTGGGTATCAAAAGTGAATGCTTGGTAATTTGGTCATCAAAACAATTCAACCACATTACAAATAGCTCAAAAATTATCACAAAGAGTGTGCATTCCAAGTGTTTGACAAAATATCTACACCCATAAATCAAAAAAATTAAGTGCAAAAATAGGGTAGGGTTCTTAAAGCGGTATTAGAGCATGCATGATTTTTTATGACATTTGCATAAAAAATAGAAATACTCCAATACAATTTATTACACCCTTTTTAAATAATATTTTAAATAAAGTTTTAAAAACACTTTATAAATAATATTTAAGTGAACTTTTCAAAAATGAAGTAATTAGGCCCACTTAAAATATTTTAATTTTTAATTTTAAATAATGGACATGACAAAATAAAGTTATGAAGAATGTTTCACATGTTGCCATATAAAATTATTTGTTTGTTGTTTAAGAGTGCCATGATGAGGATTACAATTTGGGACAAAATCATAATCACAAGGAAGAATAAAATTTCCTAGAGGATGAAACAAAGAAGGAACCAAATAATCCTACCATAACTCAACATT
This sequence comes from Sequoiadendron giganteum, assembly GCA_007115665.2. Lineage (NCBI taxonomy): Eukaryota > Viridiplantae > Streptophyta > Pinopsida > Cupressales > Cupressaceae > Sequoiadendron > Sequoiadendron giganteum. The sequence continues at coordinate 527,602,738 of CM021108.1, forward strand.
CATTACTAAAAAAGACTCATATTTCTAAATTTAGGCCAAAGCGGAGAACTCATCAAAGAGCTACAAACAATCCAAGAAGAAGAATAAGAATTAATAATTTAGAAACATAGGATTCATCAAAGAAAAAGTTATCCAAAGCACCTAGTTGCAAAGGAAATCCTCTCTTGGAATTAAAAATAGAAAAGGTAACCTAATGTAAGCCAACAAAAGAAAGCTAAAAAATAAGATGTTAGACTATTAAGATAGTAAAAATAGTTTCTAATAAACTAATTTCCCACTTCAAATTAAGGAAGCATTGGAAAACATGTCTAGATATATGAAAATGAAATTATTTTTATGGAATTTCTAGGGATTAAGTTCCCTACTAAGGGAAGATGATAAAAGAAAAAATTGAATAAGAGAAACCACATGCATTTTCATACAAGAGTCACGACTTGGGTCAAAAAAATATGAAAGTATGAAGAATAGAAGAGAAGGGATTTGGTTACAAATTGGGAAGAATTGGGGAGATTATGCAATCCTAAGGAAATTTTTTGGCATATTTAGTAATCTAACAATTATCAACCACATTGAGAGTCGTTCAAAAGACCTAGATTTAATTTCAACTTATGTGTATACCCCAACATCCATATGGGGTGGAAGAACAACATGGTAATTTTTTATCTATATTTAGTGATCAATGTCAAGGAAATGGATAAATAAAAGATCAGATAATAGATAGAATTAAAATGGTCCTTCTCAATGATCATTAGTTGGCCACCAAAAAATTATTTCATCATTGAAGGAGGAATCTCAACTACTTGTAGCTCACACCACTAGCCTATAAATCTTGTGGTTTTGATAAATTCTTCTGTAAGTGGGAGACCATTGAAATTAGAAACAAACATGGCTATTGCACGCTATGATTTGAGAGGAAATGGAGTTGTTGGGAAATTTTATTGGAACAAGGGTAATATTAAAACCTCAAGAAACCATAAACATAAAACAATAAATTTCAACCACCAATCAAAGATATTTTCAAAGTTATATGGACATAGATATAGATACAAATACAACTATTTTTCAAGACCCCCTAATATGGATATGACTAGATATAACTATTATATATCAAATTAAAACTTATTATTAAATAATTTAATTATATTAAAATATATTTTATTAGTATTGTGACACGTGTTTGGGCCTCTATGCACTGCCCAAGAGTTAAAAGGGCTCACCATGTAGATCACTGTTTTTAAACACCAACGTTAATGCCTTGTTGATCTAAGTGATTGGCCTGACTTGGAGAAGATTGTTTGAGCTCACTGAGGATATATATGCAAGGTCAATTATTGGATAAGTGTGTGATGTGAGATGTGATGTGAAATGATGTGTATGTGATCAAGTGTTGAGATCTAAGTGCGAGCATGAACGCCTAAGACTACCAGAAGCTGTGAGAAGAAGGAGTCTACATTTTAGTGTGCCTAAAGTTGTTGGAGGTAGTGAGCCAAAGGTTGCAGATGGTTGTGGTGGATTCTCCTATTTCTCTAAGGTAGTGAACCTCCTTGTAACAGTTTCTTTGTAATCTCATATATTCTGGAAGAAGTGATCTTCCTGGGCAGTGAGCCTTTCATTCTTTTGGATACGGAGTCCTTTAGGTAGTGATCCCTTCCAATAGTGAGTCTTTTGTAATCGGTGTTGATATTCATATATTTGAGTTAATTCTCACTATGTTTTTTTATTATTAGGGTTTTCCACGTAAAAGTTGGTGTTCTATTGTGTATGGTTGTTGATGTGTTAATGTTTCATTTGTTTACATTCATGCTATTGCTTAATGAGGGTTTGAAGGTTTTAATGCACAACTGATTCACCCCCCTCTTAGTTGTCCTATGTGTCTAAAAATTGGTATCAGAGCAAAGGTTCCTTGGAAGAAGCTTAATCGCTTGAGGTAGATTCAGATAGTGCACAGGAATGGTGTCAAAGTCCCTATGTTTGATGGAATAAATTATACCTTTTAGAAAGCAAGAATGGAAGACTTTCTTGTCTCATTAGGGTTTGGTGTATGGAATTCAGTTGAAGATGGATGTACTCTACCTACTACTCCTCTGAAAAGTGAAGATGATATCAAGGATTATGAGAATAATGGAAAAGAAAGGAATGTTGTTTTTAGTGGGATTTTTGATTCATAACTTGTGAAGGTGATAAGGTACAAAACTATTAAAGAGGTTTGGGAGAAGTTGAAGAGAATTTATGAAGGATATGCTAAGGTCAAGCAAGAAAAGATGTAGAATTTCAAAGACAAATTTGAAACCCTAAGGATGTTAGAAGATGAATACATGGCAGGCTACATGTTAAGGGTGGATGAAATTGTCAATGTCATCAATGGTCTTGGTGGAAAACTGGAGAAAGTGAAATTATGAAAAAGGTATTGAGAACCCTTCCTAAATCTTATAGTGCTAAAGGTTATGCTATTGGGGAAGCTCAAAATTTGGATCAATATTCTAGAGATCAATTCTTTGGTGCCTTGACTACTTTTAAATTAAGAGAGTTTGACCAATATGCTCCAAGAAAAGAAAGTAATTTTAAAGTAAACAAGAAAGAGATGAATGACGAATCTGATCCAAATGATCTTAATGAAGTGGAGGAAAATTTTGTAAGAAGATTGAAAAAGGGTACTGGAAAATATAGAGGTAAGTTACCCTTCAAGTGTTTCAATTGTGGTAAGATAGGTCATTATGCTTCAAAATGTCCAAGAAAAGTTTTAAATGATAAACATAAAGAACATAAAGGAAAATATTTTAAGAAGATTTATTATGTTAAAGAAGACAATGGTACATCTGATGATGAGGAATCAGACTATTCAGATGATGGAAGTGATGAGTGCTTGTTCATGGTTTTGAATGTTGTAACTAATTCTACTAACCCTGAAAGATGTGTGAAGGAAATTTCTCTAGAAATTGGTCACATTATTGAAGGAACTATGTTGTCCACCTTTCGTGCAAGAGAGGAGAGAAACTACTAGATAATTGATAGGGGGTGCTCAAATCATATGACAAGTGATAAGCTTAATTTTGCTAAATTTGAGAAATATGGTGGTGGTTTTGTTAAGTTTGGTGATGACACATGTACTAAGATCTATGGAAAAGGTTCAATTAGTTTTAATGGAAAGCATAAGACAAATAATGTTCTTTATGTCAAGGGTCTCTGGCATAATCTTCTCAGTGTAGGAAAAATGTGTAGTAGAGGATACAATCTAGTGTTTCAGAATGATGGTTATGGAATTAAAAAAGGAAGCTCTAGAACATTGGTTACTGCAGGAATGAGAACAAAAGGGAATGTTTATCAGCTCAAAGGTGTTGGTGGTAAGTTCTTTATGTCACAAATAGATGAAAGTTGGATGTGGCACAAAAGAACATGTCATATCAATTTTGATAGCCTGGTGAATATCAACTCTACTCATGCTGTGAGAGACATGCCAAGAATTACAAATCCTATCAATGCAATTTTCAAAGACTGTCAAGTTGGAAAATAGACAAAGAAGAGGTTCAAAACTAAATAATACTCTACCATAGGGCCTTTGGAGTTGGTGCATACAAACCTATGTGGACCTACCAGAACAAGAAGCTTTGAAGGTGACAGGTGTTTTATGTTGTTAACATATGATTACTCTAGAATGACTTCAATGACCTTTCTCAAAGAAAAAATAGAAGCTCTAGATAAGTTTAAAGCATTTAAATCTATAGTTGAGAATGAAATATGTCTGAAAATCAAGTGTTTGAGGTCTAATAGAGGTAGTGAATTCATCTCCAATGAGTTTAATAGTTTTTGTGAAGATCATGAGATAAAAAGACATTTATTAGCTCCTACGACTCCACATCATAATGGAGTTGTGGAGAGGAAGAATAGGACAGTTCAGGAAGCAAAAAGAACCATGTTGAAGGAAGAATATATACCAGATCTCTACTATAGAGAAGAAATTCATACCGCAATCTACATTCTTAATAGAGGACAAGAAAGAGTGAACAGTTCAAAGACCCCTTATGAGCTATGGTATGGAAAAACTCCTACTGTGAAATATTTTAGAGTGTTTGGAAGTAAATGTTATATCAAGAGAGATGAAGAGAACTTAGGAAAGTTTGATGCAAGATCAGATGAAGGAATTTTCCTTGGATATTCTACAAAGAGCAAGGCATACATGTGCTACAAAAAAATGTTAAAGAAGATAGTTGAAAGTGAAAGTGCCAAAGTGGATGAAGAATCACATCAAAGATCAATGCTAATAGAAGGATATGAATATGATGAACCCCCTTGTAGAGAAGAATAAAAAGAAGAGAAATAAAAGGAGATGCAAGTGGAAGAGGAAGAAGCTCCAAAAAATAATCCTAAGACTCTTAAGTATGTGCAAAAAAATCATTCTAAGGATCAAATAATTGGATTCTATGACAAAGGAATAGGTAAAATTTTGTTTACTTTTTGAAGTAGAACCTAAAATAGTTACTAAAGCTTGCAAGGATGAAAATTGGATCAAATATATGGAAGAAGAGCTAAGGTATATTGAGAAGAATCAAACGTGGGAACTAATTCCAAGACTAGCAAACAAGAATGCGATAGGAACTAAATGGGTTTTCAAGAACAAATTGAATGAGAATGGAAAAGTTATTAGAAACAAGACTAGACTTGTGCGCAAAGGCTACTCATGAGTGGAAGGAATAGATTTTGAAGAGACTTTTACTCTTGTAGAAAGAATGGAGGCTATTATGATGTTTTTTGGATTTTGTAGCACATAAAGACTTTAAAGTATATCAGATGGATGTAAAGTCTGCATTCTTAAATTGTGAGTTAGAAGAAGAGGTATACATTGAACAACCAGAAGTTTTTCGGTTATCAGAAGACCCTGACATGGTTTGTAGGTTGAAAAAGACATTGTATGGGCTCAAACAAGTTCCTAGAGCTTAGTATGCAAGATTGGAAAAGTACTTATTGCAACAAGGATTCAAAAAGGGTATTGCAGATAAAAATATTTACTTCAAAGTTGAGAGAGATCCAATTATGATTGTGGTTGTGTATGTTGATGACATAATCTTTGGAGGAAATGAGGTAATGTGTAAAAAATTTACAAAGGAGATGGAAAATGAGTTTGAAATGTCAATGTTTGGAGAGATGACTTTCTTCCTTGGGCTGCAAATCAGTAAATCAAAAAAAGGTATATTCATTACACAATCAAAATATGTTAAGGAAATGTTAAAGAAGTTTGGAATGGATGACTCTAAACCAGTATGTACTCCCATGGTTACTGGTTGTAAATTGAGAAAAAATGATGAATCTCCTAAGATAGATCAAACCAAGTATAGATCCATGATTGGTGGATTATATATCTAACTATAACTAGACGTGATATTATGCATGCAGTATGTCTTGTGGAAATATTTCAAGAAGATCCTAGATAATCACATGTAGTAGTAGTCAAAAGGATATTCAAATATTTGAAAAGTACTCTGGAATATGGTCTATGGTATTCTAACGATACTAACTTCTCTCTGAGTGCTTATATAGATGCAAATTGGATAGGTTATGCAGATGATAGAAGAAGTATAAGTGGAGGTGCTTTCTTCCTTGAAATAGATCAGTCTCTTGGTTAAGTAAGAATCAAGATTTAATGCCATTATCTACGACAGAGGTAGAATACATTACGATAGCATCTTGTTGCACATAGGTGTTATGAATGAAGCATGCATTAAAAGATATCAGAGTATCATATGATAAACCTATCTCTATCTTGTGTGATAATACAAGTGCTATCAACATTTCAAAAAATCTGGTAATGCATTCAAGAGCAAATCATATCTCTATTTGGTATCACTTTCTAAGCAATAAATTTGTTGAGAATGAAGTAAAGTTGGATTATGTGCCTACAAAGGATCAAATAGCAAACATTTACACAAAGGCTCTTCCAAAAGATACATTTGAGTATCTCAAAAAAAAGATAGGCGTTATTGCCCTATAGCACAGATGGTTTTTGTTGCACCAAAAGATCGACCTCTTAATGCCTGATACAACCACTAGAGTTAATGAATTCACGGGATGCGATTAAGCCATGTCACAAACCCGAGTGCTACACTACACAACACAAGGAGACCAAGGGTGCACACCTTGCAAAAATCCCCTAATGCAAGTGAGGGGTTTGAACCCGTGACCTAGGATCTGATACCAATCGTTGCACAGACGGTTGTTGTTGCACCAAAAGATTGACCTCTTAATGCCCAATAAAACTTCCATAGTTAATGAATCCATGGGAGGCGATTATGCCATGACATGAACCTGAGTGTTGTGTTGCACAACATATAGAGACCAAGGGTGTGTACCTTGCAATGTGCCCCTCCTTCTTTCAACTAGATGCATAAGTTGGTGCATTTGTCCAGGGGTGCAATTCAAGATAAATTCTTTGTCCTAGACTAATGAAGGGCATCTCTCAGGGGGAGTAGGTAGGTTTTTCTTTGGTTGGTGCAGTCAGGGGGAGCATATATTGTGCCTAAAGTGAGAGAGAGAGAGAAGTGAAGTGTGCAAATGTTTCCCTTTTCCATTATTGTAAAAGGGGGAGAGAAGAAGCCTAAAAAACATAAAAAAGGGGAGAGAGAAACAATTATGAAATGTAACAAATATCCCAAGTAAGGGGAAGAGTTGCTTGAGTGTTGATGATGCAGAGTTGATTTTGTTGATGGTTTTTTCAGCAAGTGTTGCCATCAATGAAAAAGGGGGAGATTGTTGCACTATGTTGTGATTAGTGATGTCATTGATGTAAAGCTCTAGTGTGGTCATGATGAGAAGGTGCTTGTGGTGTTGAGCAGGTGTTGCAGATGTAGCAGGGTCACTTGGTTTTCAAGTTCTTTTGAGAAAAATTGTATAAAGAGTGTGCAAGGTGTCAGGGTTGTATTATGTATTATGCTCTGTATTTCTTCATTCTTGAAGAGTTTCTTGTGTGATTTGTATGTGATGATCAATAGTATTTGAAGGTCGTATATCTAGAGTTTGAAGTTCTAGATCGTATGGTAGTACAAGATGTATTTGATAGTGTGTTGGAATGTCTTTGGCTTGTGAAGAGGGTTGTTTGGGAGAAATGGAATTGCTCCACATTTCTCTTAACTGAAGTTTCTTTTCTTATGGATTTTGAAACGTGCTAATAATGCTTGTATCTATCTTCCCTTGGATGGTTTGGTGCTCAACTATTCCACAAACTTGGTTCATGTGTTATGTCTTGGTGGCAGTTTGACTGGTTGCACAGGATGATAGTATTCTCAATTACATGTGTTTGTGTCAGTGTGTTTGACTATTTAGTTGGTGTTGGAATATTCCAAGATGTTGTGTGATATTGCTACATGGTTCACATGATGTTCCTAGACCTTGTGAAGTGTGTATGTGGTTGCTTGGTTTTGTTAATGTCGATTTGGCTAACCTGGCATGTTAGTGTTATTTGAGGATGTGCTTTGTGGTTTTTGGAAGCCTGGTTTAGTGTTTTGGTGTAGATTTGGGTTCCAGTTAACCTTTGGTGTGGTCCACCTTCACTTATTTCCATCGTGGAAGTGTTTGGTGCCGGCCTATTTGGTGGTTGCATGTTTGAGGTGCATACATTTCATTGAAGCCAACTCGGAGAAGGTTGTTTGAGTTTGATGAGGATATATATGAAAGTTCAATTGTTGGAGAAGTGTGTGATGTGATATGTGATGTGAAATTATGTGTATGTGATCAATTGTTGAGATCTAAGTGCAAGCATGAACGCCTAAGACTACCAGAAGTAGTGAGCAGAAGGTGTCTACATTTTAGTGTGCCTGAAGTTGTTGGAGGTAGTGAGCCAAAGGTTGTGGATGGTTGTGGTGGATTCTCCTATTGCTTTGAGGTAGTGAACCTACTTGTAACAATATCTTTGTAATCTCTTATATTTTGCAAGAAGTGATCTTCCTAGGCAGTGAGCCCTTATTTCTTTTGGACAATCAATCCTTTGGGTAGTGATCCCATCTATTAGTGATCCTTTTATAATTAGTTTTTATATTCATATATATGTGAGTTAATCCTCACTGTGGTTTTTCCCTGATTAGGGTTTTCCACATAAAATCTAGTGTTCTATTGTGTATGATTGTTAATGTGTTGATGTCTCATTTGTTTACATTCATTAATTAGGGTTTGAAGGTTTTAATGCACAACTAATTCACCCCCCTCTCAATTTTCATGTGTTTCTAACAAGCTTTAGATTAATTTCCATGGGAACTTTGGTAGTGATGTGGATTTATTAATTTGTGTTGGATGATCTCTTACATTGGATGGTTTTTTGAGAAGCTCTTTGTTTTTATTACATATGAGAAATGAGCTTTTTTATAGTTATTTGATCTACCTATAAATTATGGTTATATTCATGTTTATTGAGGTTGTGGAGAACTTGTTATCATGGAGCGATTTGGAACACTTGGAATTCATGGTTGAGTTATTGGTTATCATCTATTAATTTCAAACAAGATGGTACTTGGTTTAAAGGATGTGTATTATTATATCACATGGTAGGTCCTAGATTAGTTGTGGGATTATTAACATGATATATTTGCTTTTGATTAGATCTACTGGTTAGAGACATATGATCTTCTTTTATGCAGATACAAATCATAGTTCCATAAGCACATTCCTAGAGCCTAAATTATTGATGTAGAGGAAACATTAGCAACAATTTGGAAGTAGTATTCTAGTGTTGAGTATAATGATCGATTTACCTTAGAGAACCCATGGTTATTGTAGTGTTGTAGTTGGAGTTTGATTGGCATTGAATTATTGAATGTGTACCTATATTGTTAGATAAATTTGGGTGATATTAGAGATCTCTCGAGTATTATAAATCATGTTGGAATTATTAGTCTCTTGAATTGGTTTCAATATAAAGATTGAGGAACCTATAATTTGAATTGAATGTGAGTTCAATATAATCAAAAAAATGATATGCTAGGTATATCCCACCTAATAAGAATCCTTGAACCTCATACTTTGATAGATAATCATTTTTGTTAATCCAAGCGACATATAAAGGTTGTATGGAAAATAGTAGTTTGGGGTCCTTCCCTAGGAATCAATATACTTTATTTGAAAGAAAATGTACTCACACACTAATCTAATAAACTAATTTTAAGTGATCGACCAAGAATTAAAATGCTTATGCTAAACTTAAAAGATTAACTATGGAATAAAAATGATTATGCTCAATACAAATGACTAACTACAAAAATAAATGTAAAAAAATAAACTTCTTTAATTAGACCAAATGTTGTTTTGAATATAAAATCACAATTAAAAAAAATTCTTGATATTTTCTTGAAAAATAAACAAATGAAATTTCAATATTCTTTTCGTATTTTCTTGTATTTTTATAAGATTTAAAAATGCAAGAATTCCACATGTTTACTTGCAAGACACAACATAAAAAACTATTTATTTAAACATGGTAATGTTATAAATATTCAATACTTATCTATACTATTAAATGGCCAATTATCCAAAGACTGGAATTCTTTTTAAATCATGCATTCCACTAAGAATTTCCTAGGAATTGATAATATAACTATTTCATCTATAATTTCATATAACCATACATGTCAAATGATTTTTTAAAATTGAACTAAATTGTATTGTCTTGAACTCAAAAAATGATAACATGAACCTCTTTTTTTTTGCATGATATTGATAATAAAAAGAGAGCACAACAACTATCTTACACCTAATTAATTATCACTATGCCCAGATCCCTATAATGTAGTGGCATGTCGAACATGCATGCATTGTTCAAGTTTTAAATAAATACATAAGTTTGTTATAAAATAAATGCAACACCTATTTTAAAATACAAAGGAGAATATATTCAATTACTAAAAGGAAGCAAGGTACATGGGAATGCTTCCTACACTAATATTATGAGGAGAGTATTGTGCAAATTTTAATCTTTTATCAATTACAAAAAGAAGAAACACATTTAAATAAATAATAAATAATAAATACCATAACAAAGGTGGATATGGGGAAAACCATTTTGGGAGAAAAACCCCACTTCAAAGTAATTCAATGTAATATTCAGTAAATCATAATTACAAAACACTTGTAGAGAAAGCCTTCACAAGAGTACCACCAACAAAATAGCTGGATAAATTCTTACAAATTAAACATTATCTACAAAAATATACGCTCAACCTCCATCTCAAGAACCTAATATATAGGAGATACAAAACCTAAAGCCATCAAATGGTAATTAAAAACCCATGAGCTAAAATTGTCCAAAAGTGGTGCCCAAATCATCCCCCAATCAAAAGATTCCTTATGATGTATCATAATATGCATCATAGGTTGGCCAATAGGTACAACTCTCCTTTATAGTTCTTTTATGCATCCAACAATTTTTTACATTTACTACACAAACTTCTAGGGCCCATAAATTTTGATTTGGTTAGCCAATTGGGCCCATTTAAAAAATAAATTGAAGTACCCAAAGAGATCTATGCAATAAGCTCCATTCAAAGATAGTGCCAAATATTTGGGAATTTTTATTTTGTAAAAAAAATAAGCCTATAGCCCAAAAATTGTTTTTTTCCATTTTATACCTGAAAATCACACTATCTATAATATTAACATTAGGAGCAAGATTGAGACAAACAACTCCCAATAGGAGTCTATTTCTAAAATTAAGTTATTTTTGTAGTTAATGAATTGAAGAATTATGGATTTTGTTGATCTCGCTTGCATGCATGAGGAATTAGATGTGAACAACTGAAATTGTTGAGTGTACATTTTATTTTGGAATCTTAGAGAATGCGGTAGTGTTGTCTTCTCTAGAGACTATAGCCGCCAAAGTTGGAAAGTTATGTCTAGTGCTGAAATCCTCTAGATATCATCAAATAGTTCACTAAACCATCCCACTTCAACCAAAAACACACCTTTTTCCACAACAAATTATCAACACTTGGATCCTATTAATCAATAATTATTAAACCAAAATTATGCAACTTATTTCACTTTACACAATTAATAAATTATTAAAAAAGCATCAATTCAACATGAATCATAGGGTGGAAAAGGCAAGTAAGGTACATTATCTATGAAATTGATGAGGCCAAATTTAGCCTCATCACCACCCATTTTTCATATACATTCTATTTATGATTTATTTTTTATGAGTCTTGAGCTATACAATTCATTATGAGGATTACTTAGAGGAGTAGAGAGCATTGATAGTGAGGCTTAACCCCTTGATATATGAATATTTGCTGGATATGGCCTTCCTTTCAATTGAGCTCCTTACATATTCTTAGATTATTTTAGCTATTATTGCTATGTTTGACCTTTTGGATTTAACAATTAGATGTTGAGATGCATTTTTTGTACGAGGATTTGGAGGAGATATTCTTATCACAATTAGAGAACTTGGTGGTGTTGATAGAAGAACATGGTTCACATGATATCTCTCAATGCTCCAAGGTTCATCTCAATTTAGGTTTGATTCATATGTAGAATTAACATTTGTGTATAACTAATCAAATCACCATGTTTGTGTCAAAGATGTTGGTGATAATTTATTGTTATTACACTTCAATATTTTTTAGTAACAATATAGATGCAAGTAGGGATCTTTAATCTTATTTTAATACATGATATGAAGAAATTGGGAGAAATAATTTTATCTTGGCACAATCAAAAGAAAGCGAGATGGAAAATTGGGTTAGTCAAAGGAAGTATATTAACTCAATTTTGTAATACTTTAGTGTTGTCATCATTTTCAATTACCCCCCCCCTCTAAAAAAAATAAAAAATCCTTCGAAGTACTTAGACAATTTAAAAGGTTACTTTTGTTGGTTTTTAACCAAGTTTATAGAACTATATTGGATATCGACATGGTTTTATAATTTTCTCACCTTGTAGACACTAAAAAATGTCCTAAGCTTGCGAACACCATTTTTCACATCAATTCCCCTTTGTCCTTGCATAATTGAATAATTTTAATTATTTGATTATTTTCTAAAGTCATATTCTTCTATTAATTAAATAATTTTAATTATTTAATTAATTCATTTCCCCTTTTCTATTCTTTCTTTGATTAATTAAATAAATTAATATTTATTTAATTATGTCACTAATAAATCCTTTCTCTATAATTAAACAAATTCGTATTTATTTAATTATTCAGTTTCACTTTTCTACTATAATTAAAAAAATATTTTTATTACTTAATTATTCATTATCTTTTTCTTCCATAATTAAATAAATCTTATTTATTTAATTATTTCTCACTTTTCCCTCCACTATTAAATAATTATTTTAATTATTTAATAATTTATCATTTTCCTCTATTTTTAATTAAATAGATATTTTTCAATCATTTTAATTAAAAGTCAACTTTTCCCTCTTCTTGTATAACTAAATAGTTGCCTTAATTATTTAATTATTCACTTTCCCTCCTAAATCAAATAATTTTATAATTATTTAATTTACTCTAGCAACCTCTTTTTATGTGCCAATCTCCTCTTTTATCTCAATTAACCTCCACCCTTGATAAGGTTTTATTACCTTTTAATCTCCGTCATCCATCCTTAACTAAAACCTATTTTTGCCCTAACCCTATTTCTTTGCTTCTCAAACAATCTTATTTATTGATCTTGATCATTTAATCTTGGTCCTTCATTCAAATTTGGTTTTCTATAAAAGAGACCTATCCCTTTCATTTCAAGACAACAACCACTATCTTTGATATTTTGCTACCACTATCATTAGGCTTATTCTTGCATACTACAAATCTGAGGGCAAGCAAGCATATAAAGCAAAATAGAGAAGAGTAATGAAGGTGATTCAACTATGGCATAGGAATTATGGTAATAGTGATTTATTATTTATGTTTCTATGCTCATTTGTACTTCATTATTAGATTAGGGCCTCTAGAGCTTGAGTTTTAGGTAGTTGGTGGTTGATACTATTGACTCATGCTTTACACATTGATTTTACCCTATTCTACATTGGTGAGCCTGATGTGAACTAATCAAATTTAAGGAAATTTGTGAGAATTTTTGAGTTTTTAGGTTTGCCACCATTTGAATGGTAGAACAACTCATTCACTTGACAGTACAACACATTTGGTTGATAGTACGATGCAATCACAGTACAAAGTGACACATTTGTTGTACCACATGACACATACGAAGATTTTTGCATTGCATCTGTTGCACAGAGTGCCACTTTGTCCATCTTAGGGAAAAATTGTCAAATTTATCTATTATTGTGGTTTTATATCATTATTTAGGTTTCTATTTTTTATTCTAACATCTTGACAGATTGCTTGCATCATTTCTATCACTACATTTTTGGTCTTTTGCTAGATTTTCTTATTTTTGCAGCTTTCAGTTTGTGCACTGGACATCTATCAAACAATGCGACACATTTGAATGATAGTTCACCGCAATTTCCAAACAATTTTTCGTAGTTGCCAAACAATTCACCACAACCACTTTTTGGTTCGACACATCTGCCTTCAACAGTTCATCACATCTATTAGACAGAGTGATGCAACTGTCTATTTTGGATAAAAAGGGTATAAATTTGGAGTTATTCATTTTCTGCCTTTTTCATTCCTTAGGATAGAGAGTTTTGGTGTTACTAATATTTGATTTATAGCCTGTGGCGCTCGTTGGGAGAAGACATTGTTATCTAGACTACTAATCCATGTTCTTGTAGGGTTTATGTTTCTTTGATTTTTAAATTAGGAACATTTGGATTTGGGATTAAAAATAAAAAAGTTTTTTCCATGTTTGGTGCACTTGCACATTGTGTAAAACCCAGATTGGTGTGTATGTATCCTCTCCCCTTGCACTTTGTGTGATCTTAGGTGTAAGAGAAAAACATATCAATCTCTTTTCTTTTTTAGGAGGCCTGCCTTTGAGACACATCCTAATGGAGAACTCAAGGGGGACAACCTCAAAGCATATTTTTTGGGCAGGCTATATCAAAGGGGTGAAGGCGAAAGTTAGTAACACTATCCTAGGAAGTTATACCTTGCGTTCCAATACTGTCATGGAAAAACTGACCACAGTCACATTGGCTAGAGGCTAAGTGCCTTATGTTTGAAGTATACCTCGGGTGTTCATCGACCTCCTAGAAAGCCTTGTTATTTAGAAGCTAGATTTTTTGGTTTTCTACTATTGTGGTGCATGGAATGTGGATCATACCCTAAAGTTACATACCACATATGTCCATGGTTGATGTGTAAGGTGTCTTACTAGAGTTTGACCTCTTTCAAGGCAAGGGGTATCAAGGTGGTCCATGATCTTGGTATACCCTATTCACCCACTCCTTGGATGAAGATTTAAAATCACCCCTCAAAAGGTGAGGTATGCCCACATTAGTAGATACACCCTATTATTCCTTAGGTTTTTCTTGTATTCATTGTTTGAGAACCAATTCCAAGTGAGTTTTATGGGAGAAAACTTGCAAAATAACTACTTGCCTTCAAGTTAAAAGAGTAAAAAATTAGCCAATTTTTTTTTCCAAGTGTTTTGTGTTTTCTATCACATTTCACAATTGCCAAAAATGAAAAATCACTTGAAAACATTCAACTTAGGGCTAAAAGATAGTATACCGTATTTGACAAATAGTATACCACATTTGTTAAGAATAGTACATCACATTTGAATGACAGTAAACCACATTTTCTAGATAATGAATCGTATTTGCTGAGATAGCACCCCACAACTGTGAAACAAAATGATGTAACTACTAGTTCTCAAAATTTTGGGGAAATTCCTATGTAGTTTAATTCTTGATCAATTCATAATAGTAACCATATCTTCATATCATAGACTTGCTCAGTCCAGTTGGTCCATTTCATTGCATTCACTTAGGTTGCCTTGGATTCCTTAGTTAAGCCATATTGTCATCCTTGCATTGCTTTCAGTCTTAGGTCATTCTTAGTTACACACACCTTTCAAATTTCAAACTAGGAAGCCTATCATACTATTGATTAGCTCATTGTCACATATTTAGATTTTCCTTGACCTTATCCTTCTATCTATCAATCACCATCATCCAAGTTGGGCCTTAAAACTCATGAGTCTAGTTTAAGATTCACTTTGTCAAACCATCATCATCCTTTTAGATTTTTTCCTCTTAAGGTCTTGACACTCTGATTTGTTACCTTGAGCTATCATAGCTTTCTTCTCATCCTTCTCTTAAGTCCAAAGGTACATATCTATAGTCACATTTGTCATCCTTTAGTCGTAGTCTCACATCATATCTTTGGTCACACCATATCTTTGGTCATAGCTCCATTTTGCATCCTTTCATATCTTAGCATTGGTCACATTGTCATAGTTACACCTATCGTCACTTTGCATCCTAATCTTGGTCAAAAATGCATTGGCATTTGGCATTCTTATATCTCAAAAATACTAAAAATATATCATAGTCTCATACCCATCTTGCATTGGCATCCCTTAGATTGCATATCTCTCACCAAGTTGTAAGTCTTATATGGTCCAAATTAGGTTACAAAGGAAGAGAAAAGAGATGGACTACAAAAAAGACCCCTATTTTAATCCAACTAGCAACATGAATTTTGGGTCTTCTTCCTCGAATGAGCTACCCAAGGCACAATCTCAACTTCTAAATCCTTTTGAGAATTACACCTTACAAGAGGTCCAAAAACACTCAACTGAAGAAGAAATTGAAGAGGCTTCCCAAGACCCTATAGTAGCATGCATTGTAGATGAGATACAACGATACCTCATGAAACTTCTACAAAGTAGAACCAAAATCCCACTCGGTTTCGATGTCAACATGCTTTCAGAATCACAAACAAATGGTGTTACACAAGACCAAGGACACATCACATCTACTTCCAACCATACTACTTCACAAGTACATGCTACTTTACCATTTGGGGGAATAACTCAAAACACTACGACAATCAACATAACCCCCACACCAATATTTGGAGCACAAGGTACCCAGCCTATGTCCCAACCACCTAGCATCACATTTACCAATTCATTTATCTCATCATCTCATACCATAGGGACTCCATCTACCAATCCTTTTGCAACATCTTCATCCCAAGTCATACCAACATTCACCAAAACCATGGGTCAAAAAACTATGAACACCAATCCACCCAAGATGTAAAAGGTTTACATTAGTGCTCCTAAAACAAAATATCCAATGATAATTGTTACACCAAACACTAATTTGAACTTGGGGTCAAAACAAAACACCAACACATCTCCACAAGGTCTCAATTCAAGTATTCCTCTACAAAACAACAGGCAAAGGACCTCTCAACAATAAGGCAATCAAAACCCTCATGGTCAAGAAAGTTTAAACCCATTGCAATATCAATCCAATATAAATCCCCCATTCACATCACATAATTCACACATTAACCAAAGTCCACTCTTCAGTCCCACTTTCCAAAATCAAAATCCATCTTCATCACATTCATTTGGCACCAACTGTTGGATAGGACAATTGAGAGGGGGGGTGAATCAGTTGTCATAGATTATAACCTTAAATTCAGGTACCAAAACTAACACATAAATTGATTAAGTGATTAACCATCAAATGCCAATGCACAAACACAATAACACCAGATTTACGTGGAAAACCTAATGAAGGAAAAACCACAGTGAGGATTAATTCACACTATAGAGAATACCAAAATCGATTACAAAAAAGGATCACTACCTAAAATAAGGCTCACTACCTTAGATAAGGCTCACTTCCTAAAATAAGGACTCACTGTCAATAGGACTACAACCCGGATGGCTCACTGCCACAGAGATACAAAGAAGACAAAGAAGACTTGTTATAGAGAGACAAAAATCCCAATGCAAAAAAGGATTCCATCACAATCACTGATCATCTTGCATGAATGATAAAGTTTTCCTTCTGCTCACTGCATCCAAAAATTCAATGTTAAGCTTCACACTAATCAACCACACACATAACTCACACGCTTTCATAATAGCATCAAATTCACGTCTTCTCTTTCACTTATCTTCCTTCTTTTCTTATGTACACTTTTCATTGATAGCACATTCTGTATTTATACCATCTCCAACTTTGAAAAGATACAAAGTCGGCCATCCAACTTCAAATTCAAATTAGGTCAGCACAAAACATCCTAGGGTGAAATTAGAATGAGGGTGAACCTAACACACGCTTCACCGAGACCCATAATAGATCCAACACGCTTCATCAACTTCGAAGATAGTTCTTGACACACGATCAGCCAAACCAGTGTAAAACACATAGATCAATTACGCTCGATACTTCCAAATGTCGAAACCATCTTCAATAGAACCAGGGAAACACGATTCTAGAACCACAAAGAGAAATCTGGACCAACAAAAATTCTCTCAGACCTCAACCAGGACATAGAAAAACATAGTTCACAAGTACCGAACCAACATCCTCAACAACTGAATACTTGTAACCTTCTTTTAATACAATTTTATCAATATCCTCAACATATATAGTCAAAAACAACTAGTAGATAACCAACTAACCAGTTGACATCAATGACAACACTTTCATTCCTCTTTCCATTCTTGCAATAATCTCCCCCTTTGTCATTGATGGCAACACATGATCTGAAAAACCATCAAAGACACACACTAGTTCTGAAAATAATTCTCAAGATTTTTCCTTTTGCTTCTCCCCCTTAGAAGATCATCTTCCTCATTACCTACTTTCTCTTATTAGCTTTCTTTCCTTTTCACATGCTCTCTCTCTCTCTCCCTTTGACATCAGTGACAAAGGAAAAAATATATGTTCATTGAAATTTTCTTTAACTTGAAAACAAAATACTCATAATGAGAACACTTAAAATTGCTTGCTCCCCCTGAGAGGTAACCACCAAAAACATCAGTCTAAAAAGATAGAACCATGAATCCATCAGACTGATGCATCTCCAAATGCATCTTAGTTTGTAAAAGGAGAAGCAATAACCCCTAACTTATCCCGAAGATACTCAAAATTATCTTTAGGAAGAGCCTTTGTAAATATATCTGCAATCTGATCCTTTGTCAAAACATACTCAAGCTTGACTTCATTCTCCATGACCTTCTCTCTAAATAAATGATACCTTGTAGATATATGCTTCATTCTCGAGGGCATTACAAGATTCTTCAAAATTTTAATTGCACTTGTATTATCATAGAAGATAGAAATGGGATCATCATACAGTATTGTGATATCCTTCAATGTTTGTTTCATCCATAAAACTTGTGTACAACAAGATGCAACAACAATATACTCAGCTTCAGTAGTAGACAAAGAAACTGAATCTTGATTCTTACTCAACCATGCCACCAATCTACATCCAAGAAAGAATGCACCACCACTTGTACTCTTTTTGTCATCTATACTTCCGACCCAATCTGCATCTATATAAGCACTAAGTGTAAAGTTAGTGTCTTTAGGATATAATAATCCATAATTTGGAGTGTCATTCAAATATCTGAATATTCTTTAACTGCAGTAACATGTGTTTCCTTTATATCTTCTTGAAATCTAGCTACAAGACAAACCGCATGCATAATATTTGGTCTAGTAGCAATCAAATACAGTAGTCCACCAATCATAGATCTATACTTGCTCTGATCAGCCTTAGGTGAATCATCATCTTTACCCAACTTACAACCAGTCACCATAGGAGTACTTACCGGTTTGGAACCATCCATCCCAAATCTTTTCAACATCTCTTTCACATACTTAGATTGTGAACTGAAAATCCCTTTCTCTGATTGATTAATCTGTAGCCCAAGAAAAAAATTCATCTCACCAAGCATAGAAATTTCAAATTCTTTTTGCATCTCTTCCAAAAACATCTTGCACATATTTTCCTTTCCTCCAAAGATAATGTCAACAACATATACAACTACAATCAAGATTTTATCATTTTCAATCTTGAAATATAAATTATTGTCTGTCATACCTTTGTTAAATCCTTGCTAACTCAAATACATATCCAGCCTTGCTCACCAGGCTCTACGAGCTTGCTTCAATCCATATAAAGCTTTCTTCAATCTACACACCATATTCGGTTGGTCTGTTAACTGCAATCCCTTTGATTGTTCCATGTAGAACTCTTCTTCTAGTTCACCATTCAAAAATTCTAACTTGGCATCCATCCGATAGACTTTTAAATCTTTATAAGTAGCCAATGCTAAGAATATCCTTATAGATTCCATTCTTGCTACCGGGGAAAAAGTCTCCTGTAAATCTATACCTTCCACTTGTGAGTAGCCTTTACACACAAGCCTTGCTTTGTTTTTGACAACTTTCCTATTCTCATTCAACTTATTTCTGAATATCCATTTTGATCCAATGATTTTTTTTTCTGCCGGTCTTGGGACCAATTCCCAAGTCTAATTCTTCTCAATCTGCAAAATTTCTTTCATTGCTTCCTTCCAATGTTCATCCTCACAGGCTTCACTTATTGACTTTGGCTCAATCTCAAAGAATAAGCACAAATTTACTTCAGCAACATCTTCCCTTCTAGTTAACAAACCTTTTGTCTTGTCTCCAATAATCTGACTTTGAATGATTCCTCTGTACAGATTTTGGTGTCCTAGGAAACATCACCGGAGCATCTTCTTCACTTTCATTCTGTTCATTTTTCTTTTCTTGCTCATCTTTATCCCGTTCTTCCATAATTTCTTCTATTCTTGCACAACCATGTTCATCAAATACATACTCATCAATATCAATAGAATTCTTCATTGTTTCATCAACCTTCACATTCGAGCTTTCTACAATTTTCCTCAATATTTTTTTGAAACATCTATATGCCTTGCTTTTGTAGAGAATCCAAGAAATATTGCTTCATCATTTCTTGCATCAAACTTACCCAAAGTTTCCTCATCTCTTCTGATATATCATTTTCTTCTGAATATCTTGAAATATTTGACTGTAGGAATTCTTCCATGCCATAGCTCATAGGGAGTCTTTGTACTATTTTATCTTGCCTGAACTTGATTGAATACATATATAGTAGTGTGAATAACTTCTTTCTAGTAAACTTCTGGTAATCCGGTTTCAATGATCATTGACCTAGCAACTTCTTGAACTGTTCTATTTTTCCTTTCAACTACTCCATTTTGCTTAGGATTTCTTAGAGAAGATAGTTGTCTCTTTAGACCATGCACTTCACAAAGCATATTGAACTCATAGGAGGTGAATTCTCCACCTCCTTCAGATCTCAAGCATGTTATCTTCAAATTCACTTTATTTTCAACCATAGCCTTGAATCTATCTAATGCATTTGATTTCTCTCTTAGAAATGTAACCCATGTATATCTAGAATAATCATCAATTAAAAGCATAAAGTACCTTTCACCAAGTAGACTTCACACTCTCATGGGACCACAAAGATCTGTATGAACCAAATCCATCAATCCAGTAGTAGATTGTTCTCTTGATCTATAATGATTTATTGTTTGCTTCTCGAACTAGCAATTCCTACAGATATCATTTACAGGCTTTGTAATTCTAAGTAGATATCTCACGTCTTGAATATAACTGATTCTTGTCAAGTTATCAAAATTCATGTGACACATTCTCCTATATCATAACCAACTGTCATTTATCTGAGCCATAAAACATCGTCCATCAATGCCTTTAAGTTGATAAATATTCTCTTCAGATTTATTTCCTGTAGCAATCAATGTTCTGGATCCTTTCCAGATCTCACATTTCTCATCCTTAAACACAAGATCATATCCTTTTTCTGCACATCTGACCAACGCTCAACAAATTATGCCTTAAACCCTTAACATAGTAAACATCTTTAGTATGATGCTTGCCATCAAAACTTATTGAACCTATCCCACATATTTTAGCACCAATATCATCTCCAAACATAACCAGACCTCCATCATATTTCTCAAGTTTCACAAACTTACTCTTTTCACCACTCATGTGATGTGAGCAACCATTATCAACTACCCAAAAATTATTTTCATGTTTAGCATGTAGGGAAGAGATAACTGCACCTTCATTTTTCTCCTTCTCCTTTTACAAATTTAGCTTCAATTTCATCAAAGTTTTCTTCATCCAGATCTTTAATTTTTGTAGCTTTAAAAGCAATCTCTATTATACCTCCACTTCTTAGATTTGACTTCCTCATCTCATAAGATTTCAAAAATCATAGCAACAAATCCTTAGTACAAGTCCTATAATCTATAGTTTGCTCAATAACACTCACCTTTTCACTGCAAGCATCAGGAAGAGTTATGAGAATCTTTACAATTCTAGTTTCATCTATAGTAGCACCAAGAGATCGCATTCTAGCCACTACCTCATCCAATCTCTGTACATAGGCTTTAACATTCTCATCTTCGGACATGTGTAAAAGATCAAACTGTGTTTCCAAATTTTGTATTTTTTCCTCTTTTACCCTCTGATCACCATCATGTGCTCTTTCTAAAGCATCCCAAACTTCCTTAGTTGTCTTCAAATTTTAACCTTAATCAACTTGAAATGTACCAAATTGTTCTTCAAGATGAACTTTGCCTTATTATTCGCTTCATGTCCTCTAATTTCTTCAGGTGTACTCAGACCATTAGCAGGAGGAGTGTAGGGTTTCTTATAAGCTTTCTTTACATCATATCCACAATACTCCAGATATTCTTCCATTAATACTTTCCAGATACCATAATTAGTTCCATAAAACCTCAGATAATCATAGACCATTTTTCTAGTCATTCTAGACCTTCCTCAAGCGGTTAAGCTCTTCGCTAAGGAACCAAGCTTTGATACCAATTGTTGGATAGGAAAACTGAGAGGGGGGGGGGTGAATTAGTTGTCATAGATTATAACCTTAAATTCAATTACCGGAACTAAAACATAAACCAATTAAGTGATTAACCATCAAATGCCAATGCACAAACACAATAACACTAGATTTACATGGAAAACCCAATGAGGGAAAAACCACGGTGAGGATTAAATCACAGTATAGAGAATATAAAAATTGATTACAAAAAAGGCTCACTGCCTGAAATAAGGACTCACTATCCATAATTTTACAACCCGGATGGATCACTACCACAGAGATACAAAGAAGACTTGTTACAAAGTGACAACAATCCAAATACAACAAAAGATTTCACCACAATCACTGATCAACTTGCATGAATGATAGAGTTCACCTTATTCTCACTACATCTGAAAACTCAACGTTAAGCTTTGCACTGATCAACCACACACATAACTCACACACTTTCAGAATAACATCAAATTCATGTCTACTCTTTCACTTATCTTCCTTCTTTTCTTATGTACACTTTTCATTGCTAGCACATTTTGTATTTATACCGTCTCCAACTTTGAAAAGATACAAAGTCGTCCATCCAACTTCAAATTCAAATTAGGTCGGTGCTAAACATCATATGGTAGAATTAGAATGAGGGAGACCGAAACACATGCTTCATCAAGACCCATAATAGATCTAACACACTTCATCAACTTCGAAGATAGTGCTTGACACACGGTTGACCAAACTAGTGTAAAACACAGAGATCAATTAAGCTTGATACTTCCAAATGCCAAAACCATCTTCAATAGAACCAGGAAACATGATTCTAGAACCACAAAGAGAAATTTAGACCAACAAAAATTCTCTCGGACCTCAGCCAGAACACAAAAAAATATAGTTCACAAGTACCGGACCAACATCCTCAACTGTTGAATACCTGTAACCTTCTTTTAATACAATTTTCTCAATATCCTCAATATACAGTCAACAACAACTAGTAGATAACCAGCTAACCAGTTGACATCAATGACAACACTTTCATTCCTCTTTCCATTCTTGCAACACCAACCTCAATTCTTCCACTCCAACTATTGGATTACAAAAAATTACCTCCAACGTAGGTCATCCATATCACAATGCGCTCGCTAATGCTATAGACACATCATTATCCTTCGCAAAAGTCTTGGCACATCAAATACATGCATTGCAACGACAAATTGCCAAGATGCAATTATCAGGAACAAAGAAAACTTACTGCATGGAAGAACTATGTCCATATCCTTTTGATCAAAGCATATATATGCCTCCATTTCCTCATAATTACACTATCCCAAATTTCAACAAATATAGAGGGAAAGGAAGTCCAATAGAACGCATGAGGGAGTTCCATACTGTTTGCATAGATATTGAATTTGAGCCCACCTACTTAATGAGATTATTTCCAAGAAGTCTCGTAGGACAAACACTTGAGTGGTTTGCCAACTTACCCCTGAGAATACAAACATGGAGTGAATTAGCTAACAAGTTTGTGACACATTTCTCCTACAACATTGAAAATGATAAACCTTAGCAACATTGTGTTAAACCAAATAAGAAGAAGGGGAAACCTTTATATATTTCTTCCAAAGGTGGAGAAGCATGGCTAGTAAATGTCCTTATCAAATACTGGAAAAATAGTTGGTGCACATGTTTGTTGAAAACCTAATCACAGAGTTAAAGCACCAGCTATAAATCCATTATTGTATCATATTTTTTGATCTTATTGAGAAAGGTACTACCATCGAGAAAACACTTATTGCTAAAGGAGAAATCAAGATCTTCAATAAGAACCATAACACCTCTAATGACAAAAGCAAATATTGGGCTTGAAACAAAAATGTCACAAACGATGGATAGTAGATGTGAATACAATAAAAAAGGCTAGTCCTAAAATCACTCTTAAGGGACCCAGTGTATCCAATAATCCACCACATGTTCCCAATCAAATGATGAATGTGGTTTAGAATAACCAAAGACATGGACCTCCAAGAAATAGTCGACCAAGACGCAATTACACTCCCTTAGGGGAAACTATCGAATCCATCTTGAAGAAAATTTTGCAATCCAATGTCATCCAACTTCCAAAGGTAAAGCATTATGATCCAGGTCCTTTTAAACCATCTTGGTGGGATGACAATACTTTTTGTGACTATCACTGCATTAAGGGGCACAAGACCTCATCTTGTCATCAACTTAAGAATATAATTCAAGACCTTATTGAGAACGGTGACATAGAAGTGGAAAATCCCCAAGCGATCTCCAAAAATGATCACACTATCTTCAAGAATCCTTTGCAAGACCATGGTATGGGGAAATCCTCCAATTCAGGTACTAAGACCAATGACCAAGCCAATTTTACTCGCATCCCACATGAGTATACCATACATAACATTTGAGCCTAAGATGACAATGTCACTACAATTACAATCAAGAACCAATCAGAGTGTGCAATCACAACTCAAAGGACTAAGGTAACCCTAGAAGGAGCTCCTCCTAAACATCAATTAAAAACCTAATACAATCTTTTAGACCATTTGGGGAAGACACCTGCACAAATATCTATCCTTGAGCTGCTTTGCATATCTCCTAAAAATAAAGCCATCTTGGATAATGCCTTCCAAGAAACTTTTATACCCACAGACCTTAATGTGAATCAATTCTAGAAAATGGTGGGATACTTAGCTAATGCCCACCACATTACCTTTTCTGACCATGACTTCTCGTCACAAAATCCTAACCATAATGATGCTCACAAATACAATCCATCCTTGAGCTGCTTCTCATATCTCCTGAACACAAAGCCATCTTGGATAAGGCCTTCCAAGAAACTTTTGTACCCACAGACCTTAATGTGATTCAATTCTAGGAAATGGTGGGATACTTAGCTAACACCCACCACATTACCTTTTTTGACCATGACTTCTCGTCACACAAGCCTAACCATAATGATCCTCCGAAACATCAATTAAAAACCCAATACAATGTTTTAGACCATTTGGGGAAGACACCCGCACAAATATCTATCCTTAAGTTGCTTCGCATATCTCCTTAACACAAAGCCATCTTGGATAAGGACTTCCAAGAAACTTATATACCCATAGAACTTAATGTGAATCAATTCTAGGAAATGGTGGGATACTTAGCTAACACCCACCACATTACCTTTTTCAACCATGACTTCTCATCACAAAAGCCTAACCATAATGATCCTCTACACCTTGAAGTCTTTGTCAAAAAACATAAAACTAGATGAGTCTTAGTAGATGGTGGAGTAGGACTAAACATTTGCACCCTAAAATTGGTCACGACATTGGGATTCTCTAAGGCTTGTGTGGATACATCAAAGAAGATTATTATAAGGCTTATGATGATGCAAAACACTCTTCTAAGGGTGTGATTTCATTACCTATCAGAGTTGGACCTATTATCTTAGATACAATATTTCAAGTGTTAGATCTAGATCTTCCCTACAATCTCCTCCTCGGTCGACCATGGATTCATGTCATGAAGGCCATCTCCTCCACATACCACCAATCCTTGAAATTTCCCCATAATGACACTGAAATCATAATAGATGGTGATCTTGATCCCTTTCAATATTGTAGCAACTTAAGAGGGACATCTGAACAAGTGCCCATCAATTGGGAAATCTCATCATCCACTTCATTGCATTACATTGATCCTTCCACTTTGACTAAGGCATCCAATTCCACCATTCCATCTTCTGACTCCAAGGTCTAGATTCAAGACAAAGGGTGTGGAGAGTACCACATGAAAACCTCTTATGTATCAGCAAGCTACCAGTATCTCCAAAATCTCATGGCAAGCCTTCTATCAAAAAAGAGCCCAAAACCATTATTTGAGCATCTCCCACTACCACCTTCACCAAATGGGGATAATTGAGCGAAGAGATTGTTAACGAAGAGGATATCTCCACATGGATATACAAAGAGGAAGAGGACATTGAACCTCCATAGATACCAACTGAGCAATATTGTAAAGGCTTTGAGATCATGTGATGTAAGGGTTATGATGGACATAGTGGACTTGGTCTACATAAAAATGGAATGACAAAGTCCTTAATACCTCCTAAGCTGCCAAAGAATAGAGGGTTAGGGTATGAACAACCAAAAGTGATTGATCATAGTACTAAGATGCTATGAGTGAGGACACTAATGCTTCAAAGGACATTGAGACATCCAAGGACTATCATATTGAAACTGACTCCAGTGAATGGGAGAGGGATTCCTACACATCTAGTGACTATGACCTAGCTAAGATCTTTCAAGAACTTGACTTATCCCTTTCCTTGACCAAAGCCATGAGCGAAAAAGCTTGGATTGATTCCTTTTGGGATCCTAATAATACCTCCATTTTCACCATAACAATGTATTCATTGAACCTTAATAATACGGATGATAACATGCCTTTAGTATACCCACAATTGATTGATTGAGATCAACAAGGACCATCCAACTTGCACGTATTGAAAATGATGAAGTGATAGCTAAGTTCATGGGACTTCGTGAAGGTATACCTAATGGGGATCATAAGGTGGGTTTCATTATAGATCTTGACAATACAACCTACTTTGGGGAGTATGTCCAACTTCTAGTCGTAAAAGTGAAAAAAGAAAAGAAAAAGGAAAGGTCCCTAGGTGAAAATTGAAAGGCACCTCTAGACTTGGAAAAAGTAAAAAGGAAGGACGTATCTGAGGGTATCTAAGGGTGAAACCCTCTCTAAGGCACTCCAGGATGGAGGGTTTGACATGCTCCATATAAGTGTCGAGTAATCACCCTTGCTGGTAGAGAAATCCATGGTAGTCAACACTGGTACTGATGAGAATCCTAGCATCATCCATTTGGTGGCATCTTTGACAGAGACAGAGAAACCAAAATTTTGTACCTTTTTGGAGAGATAAATTAACTTCGCTTGGTCCTATGCTGACATGCCCAGATTGGATCTCGAGTTAGTATTACATCATTTTCCATTGTTCCCTGATGCTAAACTAGTTAAACAAAAGCTAAGAAAAATACATCCCCAAATTGCACTATTGGTAAAAGTAGAGTTGAAGAGGTTATTGGAAGTTGGTTTCATTCGACCCATCAACTATACATAATGGATATCTAATCTAGTGCCTATGACAAAACCAACAAGCAAAATTAGGGTTTGTACTGATTTCAAAGATTTTAACAAGGCATGTCCTAAGGATGACTTCCCATTGCCCAACATTGACATCATAGTGGATTTGATAGTAGGATATGAGATGTTATCACTTATGGATGGCTTCTTTGGATATAATCAAATTAGGGTCGCTCTCGAGGATCAACATAAGATAACTTTTACGTGTCCTTGAGGAACATACTATTGGAATTTTATGCCATTTGGTTTGAAAAATTCTAAAGCTACATATCAACGAGCTATGACTACAAAATTTAATGACTTCATGCACATGCGTATAGAGGATTATGTAGATGACTTATTAGCAAAGTCACTATCAAGGGTTGACCATCTACGGTTATTAGAAAAGATTTTCAAAAGATTGGAAGAATACAAAGTTAGATTGAACCCAAAGAAGTGTGTTTTTGGGGTAACTTCAGGCAAGATCTTAGGGTATATTATCTCTCGTAGAGGCATTGACGTCGATCATGTGACAGTGAAGGCTATCATGGATATGCCTCCACCAACTAGCATAAGTTAGTTACATATACTACAAGGGATATTACAGTCCATTCGAAGGTTCATTGCTCAATTAATAGATAAGTGTCAACCATTCCAATATTTTCTATGAAAGGGAGTACCATTTATATGGATTGATCGATGCCAAGAAGTATTTCAACGAATAAAGGAATATTTGCTAACACCGCTTGTTCTCATGCCTCCGATTGATGTTAAACACCTCATACTATACATATCAACAACCATGTCAACATTGGGGCATTATTAGCACAAAATGATCATGACATAAGAGAAAGAGCAATCTACTACATTATTCATACACTTGTTGGATACGAGCTCAATTGTAGTCTTATTGAATGGGCATGTCTTACAGTGGTTTTTTCCACTCAAAATCTCATACACTACATGTTGAATCACCAAACAAAGCTCGTAGCAAAGATTGATCCCTTGAAATATCTCCTCAACAAGGTTGCCTTAATAGGTCGATTAGCCAAATGGGTCATGATATTAAGTGAGCATGACATTTAGTATGTTGATTGAAAGACAATAAAAGGACAAGTCATAGCTGACCAAATTGTAGATGTGCCCACAAAATCAGATCATTTGTTGATATCTGACAAGTCCATATTCACAGTAGATGCTCCAATCACATAGAAACTTTACTTTGATGGACCCCACACAAGTCATGGTTCAGCAGCCTAGGGAGAAAGGATACCAAAGTCACTCAAAATAGCCTTTTCTTGCACCAACAATATCATAGAATATGAGGCATTACTCATAAGACTTCGTATGGCCATAAAATGGAAAATAAAGGGTCTTCAAGTTTATGGTGATTTTTAATTAGTTATTCGACAAGTCAACGATAATTATGACACAAAAGATGAGAAAATTACTCCCTACAAATAAATGGTTGAAAAATTTCAATAGTAATTTGATGATATCATCTTTTGGTAGGTTCTAGTGATTCAAAATAAGGTAGTTGATGCAATGGCTACAATAGGATCTCTTTTGGGCATCCCAAACAACATACCGCAATATGAGTTCTTGGTGGAACAATTTTTGATCCCCACCTTTGATATCCCCAAATCTGAGTTGGTGTGAAAAATTGTTGGTCCCAGCTCCCCTTGGTACAAAGATATTTATGATTACCTCTATGACCAAGTTATCCCTCCTGACTTGTCCACCAATCAGCACAAAAACTTTATCCATAAGACCTCTAAATACATCATCATCGGTGACACCCTTTATCACCAAAGCCTGAATAACACCCTCCTTAGCTGACTTGATTCCGATGAAGCACAAATGACCTTACACAAAGGTATATGTGGAGCTCACTCAAGTGGTCCTACCTTAGCCAAGAGAATCATGTGAACTAGATATTATTGGCCCACTATGGAACACGATGCCTACCAATTTGTTAAGAAGTGCTGACAATGTCATATACATGGAGATCTTGTGCACACACCTTCCCAGGAGCTCTAACCAATTACATCACCATGGCCTTTATCTCAATGTGGACTCAACCTCATAGGCAAGATTCACCCTACCTCATCCAATGGCCATAAATTCATTATCATAGCAACTGAGTATTTCATGAAATGGATTGAGGCTATCCCTATGACTTACATTATTGGCAAGAAGATATCTAAATTTATCCTCAATTACATCATATATCAGAATGGTGTCCAACAATCGATTTCTATAGATAATGGTCATCCCTTCAAGAATTAGGATTTATGTGAATTGTGCAAAAAAATCTGCATCCAACACCACTTTGCCACTCCATATTACCCTCAAGGTAACGACCAAGCCAAGGCATCCAATAAAACCATCATTAAAATCCCGAAGAAGATTGCCAATGATGCTAGTCGTGACTGGCACCTCCAACTCAATCCCACCTTATGGGCCTATCAAACTAGCATCTTTACTCCCACAAGAGCCACTCCGTATTCCCTCATCTTTGGTTCTGAATCCATTCTTCCTATTGAGGTCAAGTTACCTTCCCTAAGGGTATCCATGCAAGGGTTCATTGATGATGAAGAGTATCATGTATCCAGGTTGCACGAGCTAGAGTTGTTAGATGAGAAAAGACATAATACATTGGTCCACCTGCAAGCTTATTAGAATCTTCTTTGTCACAACTATAATAAGAAGGTTCTAGTTAAACATTTTCACATCAGTGACTTGGTCTTGAAAGAGAATCTTAAGAACCAAACAGAGCGAGAGAAGCCTGGAAATTTTGAGCCTAATTGGTTGAGTCCTTACATCATAACAACAACATATAGATCTGGTGCTTACCAAATTTCTACTCCTGAAGGTGAACCATTACCAAAGCCTATCAATAGCATGCACCTTCATAGATACTACACTTAGATTTCAGAGAATCCCATCGAAAGCCAAAAATAAAAATAATTGCAAAAAATAAAAAAATTGTCACCTTGATGAAAACTTGGCAAAATAGCCATCTTGTGTGATCACAAAAAATAAAAAAAATTGAGAAAATAGTAAAAAAATAATTTGTCCAATAGTAAAAACCACTTTGGTGGTGCTTTGGACAAGTACCATGGTGAAAACCTGACAAATAGTCGTCATGTGTAGTTAGAATTTTCTCCATCCTCTATAGTCATTCTATCTAGTTTTTCATGTTCAAGTGTAATAGTCCATGCATTCACCTTCCTGCTTCTTCCCTCATCCATAATAAGGCTTTGTTGTCCATCCCATAGCCTGCGAATGGTTGACATTTCACGTTTTTTTCCTTTCATGTCCATCCATAATAAGGCTTATCCAATTTTGTTCCTAATAGTGGTCCTATACCGACTAGGGGAAAATCCTTGACTTATATCTTTACAAGATCCTAGACTTGATGTCGGAGGACATCATCCTGAGAATCCAAAAACATCCAAATACTCATTCAAAACTTAAAAAAAAACACATCAAAAATCCAAAAAAAAAACTTTCAAAATCCCAAAAACTGTGTTAGTCGTGTAAATCTAAGTTGGTTGAACTATGATTTATTTGTGCATGTTATGTAGGCAAGGCCATCATTGATGATCCCCCAAGGCATTAGGTCAATTCCGT
Organism: Sequoiadendron giganteum; assembly: GCA_007115665.2. Lineage (NCBI taxonomy): Eukaryota > Viridiplantae > Streptophyta > Pinopsida > Cupressales > Cupressaceae > Sequoiadendron > Sequoiadendron giganteum. The sequence continues at coordinate 527,633,330 of CM021108.1, forward strand.
AGGGTTTCTCATGTCAATTCAATCATGATTCAACTCATAATAAATTATCCATGGTCAAGGTCAGTCGAACTACGATGTCTCTACACTTCTACATAGGCAAGGCCATCCTCGATGAGCCCCCGAGGCACTAGGTTAGTCCCTTAGAGTTTTTTGGGTCTATCACAATCCATCATCATTTGTCTCATAATAAGTGGTCCCTTGCTAGGGTTAAAAATTTGATCAGACATAAATAAATATCTGAGCCTCAAACAAATCATGAATGAAAAGACTAATTACCCAACTAGTCTTCAATCCAAACTGGTCAATTGCCTAATCATCAATGCCCTTCAACACTTGTTGGCTATCAATGGTCTTATACAAGAGGTGGCATTGTAGAAACCAAACTCAAAATCTTATATGACTTGCATCATTTCTTGAAACCAAACCCGATCCTATCGCTTGTCTTATACAGGATTTGTCCTTCTTGAAACCAAACATCATCACTTATCATCCCATCCTCTCCATTGGGGTAGATTGATCTGGATTTTTGTAAGGAATAGGCCTATGCTCAACCCACCATACGTCATACTTTGACATCATGCCTACATCAGCCACATCTGTACCGACACCCTACTAAATTGGTCGTAGGGCATCAATCTCTTGCTTTGCCACTGTCACACTAATCATGGGTCCCCATTGAGACACCTACCGCATGGATTTGACATTCTCTACTATACCAACTAGAAGCCCTTGTCGCTCCTTGAATTGAAGCAACACTAGCTCTAGAATATAGCACTCAATGATATGTTGGGACTAAACATTCCTTTGAATCAAATATCATGCTTGTCGGCAGTACAACAGGTGCTCTCCATCATCCTCCCATGGCTGGCACTGGTGGTACAACCTCCGTGTGAAATCATCTAGAATATAAATGGCATGCCACCAATACCTGATATCACCGACTCTAATATGTGTGACCACTCCTCCATAAATGTATGCATACAGTAGCACTGCTATAAGTTGTCTCCCAACAGGAGGTCAAAACACAATAATATGCTCCCATGTCTAGACCATAAGAAAAGTAGTGCCACAACTAATAGACTGAGTCTGTTTGTACACCACATCATGCAACTGGAAGTAAAGCATAGCAAGCAGGCATGGTCCCCGGACGCAGATGGTCCCTTGAGTCATCATGCCAATCAACATCTCCCCCATCCAATAAGGAATCCATGTCCTCAATGATCGGGTATCATAACCCCACCAATCACGGTGCAAAGAACCACGATGAACCGCTCATATTTGTTGACCAACACATCCCAACGAATTTCATACTCCTCCATGCCAAGCTATGCAATGTCCTCATGCTCAAAGGACCTCTTAAGGGTGGAAAACCCATAGTTGGGATCATAGTCCACACACTCTCCATGGATAGGAAGTCTCAAAATCCTCCAAACGTCCTCAAGGGTCACGATGGCCTCTCTAGTAGGAAAGTGAAAGGAACTGGTCTTTGAATGCCATCTCTCATCAAGAGTTGTCAATAGGCCTTGATTAGCTCGAATCACAGGCATGAATGCGACATGATACAGTCCTAGGGCATCAAGTTGATCCCTCTTTTCGTCAGTCAACCGGTCTCACAGTCTAAAGGTAGATGGTTGACTCTCTTAGGTGTAGATAGGAGGGTATCTCACCTGTGATCATAAGAAAAGCACATTATGTCAATCGAGAAGTCTAAGGAAGCCTATTGGCCCTTGATCACAAATAAAGCTTTCTCGCAAAGTGGCTCAAAAACCTAACTAGGAAATGTGTCATACTGTCACACACATGCAGCTTAGTGGTCAAATGTGGTTGCACAAATCACAAATGTGTTGCACAAATAACTTGTGGCATACAAACCACCACTTGCATCACACAAACACACATGTGTTGTAAAATTCCACAAATGCGACACACCATGTCACATGCGTCATTCCAAACCATAGTTGTGTCGCATGAGTCATATGCATCATACTTGACATTTGCGAGTCATCCACAATTGGGAAACTCTAACACACTTGCGTCGCACCATACAAATGCAACGAACCGAGCCACACTTGTAATGAACGGGACAATAGTTGCGGCACAAAAGGTGCATCACATTTGTTTGCTCAAGTTCAAGCCCTCAAATCTACCAAAAATCGACAAATTTATGAAGAAAGAAAGGTGTACATATCGCATCCCCTGAGCCCTTTGGCTATCTGTAGGTCTGAACTGTAAATTTGCAATGTGAGGCGACCGGTACATGGAACATTTTGGAAGAAACTCCGTAGCAAAATCACTCTCAAAGCTCACTATTCACTCAACTCAAAATGCACAAATGACCATTTTTACCCCCCAAAATCCTATTCATATCCCCTTAGGGTGCAATTTTTACCCTCTTTTAAGTTGGTACATCGAATATTGAGTTCAAACCCTAATGCGAACATCGATCCTATAATTGAAATCTTTTGCTATAAATGTGTTATCCACTATCAAAATTGCTTATTGGATCAATCTTTTTCAATTTTTTTGAGGGGGCATAGGTCAATCTTGTCTTCACTGAGGCATATTCTGAACTGAATTTTCCTATTTATTCTTTGATACAACATTCAGGTGACTTCACATTGTATCAAAGAGGGGCAAAATGTAAACACTGAAAAATGTCCTAAGCCCGCACAGGGCATTTTTCACATCAATTCCCCTTCATCCCTGCATAATTGAATAATTTTAATTATTTGATTATTTTCTAAAGTCATTTTCTTCTATTAACTAAATAATTTTAATTATTTAATTAATACATTCCCCTTTTCTATTATTCCTTTGATTAATTAATCAAATTATTGTTTATTTAATTACATCACTAATAAATCCTCTCTATATAATTAAATAATTTCTTATTTATTTAATTATTCGGTTTCGTTTTTCTACTGTAATTAAATAATTATTTTTATTATTTAATTATTCATTAGCTTTTTCTTCCATAATTAAATAAATCTTATTTATTTAATTATTTCTCATTTTTCCCTCCACTATTAAATAATTATTTTAATTATTTAATAATTTGTCATTTTTCTCTACTTTTAATTAAATAATGCTTTAATTATTTAATTATTCACTTTCCCTCCTAAATAAAATAATTTTATAATTATTTAATTTACTCCAACAACCTCTTTTTTTATGCCAATCTCCTCTTTTATCTCAATTAACCTCCACCCTTGATAAGGTTTTATTACCTTTTAATCTCTACTGTCCATCCTCAACTAAACCCTATTTTTGCCTTGACCCTATTTCCTTGGTTCTCAAAAAATCTTATCCATTGATCTTCATCATTTACTCTCGACCCTTCATTCAAATTTGGTTTTCTATAAAATAGACCTATCCCTTTCATTTCAAGACAACAACCACTATCTTTGATATTTTGCTACCACTATCGTTAGGCTTATTCTTGCATACTACAAATCTGAGGGCAACCAAGCATATAAAGAAAAATGGAGAAGATAAATGAAGGTGATTCAACCTTGGCATATGAATATGGCACTATTGCTTTATTTTTTATGTTTCTATGTTCATTTGTACTTCATTGTTGGACTAGGGTCTTTAGAGATTGAGTTTTAGGTAGTTGGTGGTTGATATTGTTGGCTCATGCTTTACACCTTGATTTTTCCCTATTCTACACACCTAACAAGCTTAACTCTTTGAAAATATGCTTGTCAGTCTTTGTGATATGTTGGTTGATGGTCAAGTAGCTATTAAAATGAATTTGTAACCGAAGAAGGGAATTGGATGGGTGAAGAACAAAGTACAGTAAAAAAAAACTTAGCAGTATTTCACAAATTTTTGAAACCTTTATTAGTTCTCAATAGGGTTCTCAAAACTTCTTCATTTCCACCTTGGTTTTCAAGTTAAGCAGTGATTATTTTTCTAAGTTCTATTTATAAAAATAAGAAAGGGGCTAATGAGCAGATCAAGTTGTTTCAAAATTGTTTAGTAAGTCGGCATATGAGCATGTTTTCATAGCAATGGCAGACTCTGAAGTATTTCAAGAACCTACCCAAAAATGAATAACCAATGCATTTGAGGTCGAGAATTGCTTCGTTATCAAGGATGTATTTGTAGAAAAGAAAGTTGCTTACATAGATTAATATTTTCATCCATGAAGACTAAGTCATTCACCATGAACATAAAATGAAAAGCTATAAGCAATGAATATGAAAGAAGACAAAGGATTTACAAGGCATTCCCATAACACATTGCATTTTGAAAACCAAAAAGATAGATATATTTATCGTTAAAAAAATGTTTTGTATTACATTTCCAAAACAAAGTGATTTCACAGAACACAAGGTTTAGACACATAGATTGAACATGAGGACTCTAATAGCTTCAATGACTTCTTGCATACGCTCTATCTACGTAGGGGAGAAGAGGTTCTCATTAAACTTGACGAAGTGGCAAACATCTCCATATTGTTGCTTTCCAGACCAACACACAATAGGGAAATGGATTGACCAGCCCATTCATTGTGCAATGCATAAGCGATGCAAATTGCATCATCAACTAATCCCACATGCGCATGAACAAAAGGGCCTCTTAGAGCATCTTCAACACACAACAGATATCATGGATGAACCAGATGCTCAGTAGCTCGCAACACCCATTTGAAACTCCCAAAGGTGCACATGATGTTATATAGGAAGCATTCAAGCAGACTAGAATTATGGACATGCACCTAGGACATGAAGTGCTCACCAATGATTTTATGGATCACTCCTCCTCCACATTGTTGCAGATCAAGAAAATTTCTCTAAGTTGGTATATCACCAAACTAAGGATGACACTACACTCAATACCCTCCACAACTAGGAAATCACTCTCTCCATGACCACTTCATTTGATGAACTCAACATACTGGAAGCAAAAATTAACATTATGCAAATGAATAATGGTGAAGTTAATTTATAGAGTGGCAAAGGAAAATTGGTGAAGCTTACTTGGAAGTAGTTAATGCTAAAAGTAAATTCTAATTGCTTCAAACTCAATTAACTTAAGCAAGGTGAAGTGATGGAAATCTAGTAAGTTGGATTTAGATAGTGATGAAATCGTTTGCATTTAAATAAGCTACACGAAAATGATCTTAGGTGGCATGCTAATAGTCACCAAAAATTGAAGGTGGCAGATATTTCACACGAGGGTAAGCACGTGGTCTACATACAACAAGTGAGGATTCATACTGTCATCTTATTAATCAGAAGATGGGATGTAATCATAACCATCCTTAAAAATAAAAATTAATGAAGGTGTTGTCATAATTTGACAAGGGTTAGTCGATTTTGAACCAACCTTTTATTCAGCCAAGCGACGATTAGTGTCCAAGAATCAGTTTTCAATAAATCCTAACCGTTACAATGTAAAATTTTAAATATATTGTAGTTAGATATTGCAAGGGTTTGACATTTTGATCCCCCTTGCATTGTGATGCATGAGTGAGAATCGATCATAATAGAAGGAACAAATTTTGAAGTTTTAATTCATTGTTGTGAATGTTTATTGTCTATGTGTAGTAAATTGTGAGTTAGATACTAATGTTTATGAATAAGTCTGTGAGCTTAGATGAACATTTGGATATTCCTCCCCTATGAGGATGTGTTGTTTAATGGTGCTTAATTCATTTATTTGCAGCGAATGGTTAAGATTGTATTGAGTCGAGTCAACAAGCATTGATCTAGTCTAGTATGTGAGCTACAATATTAATTGTTTGCCACTCCATTTCAACATTGAAGTGGTTTCTTTAGTTTTAAATTATTTTTCTTTACATCTATTTCATGGCTATGAATAGGTGTTAGTTTTCCTTTCCTGCTTTTTGGTCAAAAGCATACCCTTGTTTTATATATTTTCAAAAAATTAAAATTACATTAGAAGAGGGAGTTGTACCTCAATTAAAATTTAGAGGAAGATTACCAATGCAATGGTAATCTCTCCAACTATTGTGAATTGATTAGTCCTTCTTGGGCATTATAGAGTCATTTTGTATTTAATCTTATAAAGGACAAATTTGTTCACCAACATTTAGGGTGCAAGATTATAGATTAATGAGTGTTCTTCGATACTAAATGAGATAAAGTACATGTTAGACATCATTTTTATGTGAGTGTGGTTGTTAGTTTCTTATGGTTTGCACCAAAGTCAACATTTCTCAAGTAGTAATAGTCCTAAGAAAGTCCATGTGTCCATATTGGACAAGGAGTATTGGATTGCAATATACATGATCTTCAAGTTTTTTTACATGTCTATATTTTATTGCTTGGGAGGACATACGTTATGTAGGATAGTGGATAGATGTGGACTTGTGGTTGTAAGTTGAGCTAGAGACATGGATAGTAAGAGGTTTATCAATATGTATGTATTTATCCTAATTTTTGGTGTAGATGAGCAATTGTTAAGTTGTAGTCGTTATTTCAACTACACTTTTAGAGGTGGAGTATATGAAATGACTTAGGTTTTTGGGAATTGTCTAGGTTCAAGGCTTATGTTTAGACTTTGGTTTATAGTGAGACATACCTGCGATCTATTTTCATAGTTAGCATGTCACTAATATGGTAGAGTACACTACTATTAATATGTATTTGATTCATATTGATGTGTAGCTTAGGATGTTGTAGTTGCTTGGTGAAGTTTGTGATCACATAAAAGTTTAGATGGTGCAACTTGGTTATGGGGTTTTATCCCTTACTAGTTAGTTCATTTTTTGGAACCCCCTATGTTCTTTTATAAAGAATACAAGTGGAAGAATGTTAGAATTAGGTACATATTACACCTTATAAATCCTTGTAATAATATGTGACATTATTGTAATACGAGAATCTCATGGAAAGATGCATCACCCTTTAGGGAATCCATGGGATTCTGACTTGTCAAATGACAATTGTATTGACATGTATAACAAATAATTTGTGTTAATTAAGAACACATATGATATTGTAGGATGCGTAGGATAATCTATAATGAGTGTTAGATCATGTAAGAATGGGTTTACATAGTGGACTTGTAAGAGCATATAATAAAATCCCAGTTTCAACTAATGTATGAATTAGTTATTGCTTCATGGTGGTTTTGGGAAGTTAATTATGATACCTTTGATCATGGTGGTTAAAGGTGGCTTGAAAATTAGCTACACTCTATTTTGGAGGACACTCTCTTGAAGTTTGGTATGGGAATGTTACCATGTTATTTGGGCCCATGGTATTGTATTATGGTGGTTTCTAGGCCTCCTCAACCTTGTATATCAAGGGTTTGGGATGGAGGTTGTAGCATTAAATTTAATTATGATTATTCTATTGATTTTCCTCCAAATGGTAGTGTTGAACTCATTTAGTAGCGTGTTAAACCCATTGAAGCATGAAGGCTTTAACATTATATAAGAATATATTATTGCTAAATAGTACATTGGGTGCATGTGCTTTGAAGGTTGAGGTTTTTATACATGTCATTATTGTTTTGTGTTTGTGATATTCTTCTCCTTATCCTTTCCTCTATTCCCATTCTTTGATAAATATTGCTACTATGCTATAACATTAATAAAATTTACTTAGATTAGATAACTTGTAACTCTCTCTTGTTGGGATTAACATGAAAACTATCTATTTTTTCATTTAGTATCCAAGATTTGTCTTGAATTTAGATGCTAGTGGGTTTTTAGGCATATTTGCTAACACTTAGTTTGGTCCTCACGTAGCATGGCCACCTATCATAGCAATATTTTTTCCTAACACAATGTGTAGGTATCCAACACGTGACAAATATTTCTAATTATTTAACTCTACTAGCATTAAAATAATTGAGTCCAAGATAAAGTGACAACCATCTATATGAATCACAAGCCTTTGCAATTAATACGAGTTCAAGACAAGCTACAAAATAACTATCATCAAAGTCACTCCATATAAGTCCAATAGTTTCACCTTAACAACTAACATAGGAAATGAAGTATTGACTAGGTTCACCTAACTCAACCTCTAGTTGTAACTCTAAAAACAACCCTCAAATCCTATGTGAATAAGGATTCAAAGTGGCCTTTGTTGTATGATAGAGATCATAAATTATTTGACATATATTAGAAAGTGACAACCATATGAAAGGATATTAATTATCATCTAGAGAATGATATCCTATGTCACATGGGAACACCTATGTGTTCCCACTAAGGAGTTATAGTAGATGATTTAGGAATCTCATTGTTGTTTCACAAGAGATCAATTTGGGTAGATAATATAAATTATATAAAATTACTTTTAATATCCAAATATGCATCATGATTATAGATTATATGTAGATATTGGACAACCTATTCCATTGCAAAGATACCCATTTGAAAACAAGGCTTTCCCACACCCTTGTCTATTCTTTACAAGCCCTAGGAATCTATTTCTATGGATTTATTATTAGGTTGATCCATAACTAGGCATGACAATTATTGTATAGATGTTGTGGTTGATGAATTCTCAAGGATCGTGACTCTAATTCCCTTCAAGAAAAGGGTCTCTACAAAAGACATTTACAAGCTCTTTTTCAAAATTGTTTTGATCAATTTCATTATACTATAGAAGATTACTTTAGACATGTATAAAATGTTCCTTAGGAACATCTAATCTACAAAGTGGTTCATGATGTACAAAAAATTAAAAATTCCACAACATTCAATTTCCATAGACATGTGAATAGACAAAGGTAATCAATCCCATGATTATGTAGAATATTTGGATGTATTATTCAAAGCATCCCCACGTATGGGACAAGATCTTCTTGTGTATCACATAACTATAATTGAGTTCTTTGTAGCTTCCCAAGACACAACCAACTTGAGGTTTCCAATGAGATAACCATTGGAACCTATATAAAGTAGCATTGTCTACCATGTCAAAATAGGTTCATGCAAACATGAGTTAAATACTAAATATTCAATAGGAGGTCCATGAGATATTCTAGCAAACTAATGAGATATATAAGCAACAATATAATTGAAACAATATCCCTTGCTAGTTTCAAAAAGAAAAACTTTAATACTAAAATAGGATGCTCAAACCTTTGCAATCCAAGCCATGCACCATTATCAATTTTTCTAACAATAACACACTTGAGCTTAACTTTCCACCCTATCTCGAGTTTCATCTAGTGTTTAACATAGAATTATTGAAAACTTATATTTTTGCACTAGTCTTATACACATCAAATATTGCCAATAATTTTTAGAGAATATAATTAAACCTTGACATCTGCACTATTGTTTCTTAATAATATCATTGATACAGTGGTCAAAGATGCAAAGAATCAACAAATTCCACTATAAAAGGGCAATGGTAAGAAAACAAAAACTAGAGCATATTTTTTGGGTATTCCTATGGGTGATTAACAAGCAAGTAGAGAGGTTAGTGCATATTATTTAGATGTATCACTCACAACATCCCACGAATGGCATAAGATCTTTCCTTATATCTAACAAACTACAATTAAGTTCTTCATGGCTTCACAAGGTACAACCCATTTTAGGTTTGTAGTGGGTTTCAACTATTTCCATCTATATAAAGTAGCATTATCTACCATGTTGGTCTAGGTTCTAACTCTAGCCAACCAATGAGATCTATATGTAATGAAACAATTGGTGTGATGTCCCTCACTAGCTCCAACTAGGATATAAAGTTTGGTTGCACCTTTAAAAAGAGAGGCTAAAGGCCTGAATAAGAACCTAAAGCCTTTGTAATATGAGCCATACACTTATCAATTATGTGAATGACAATGCACACGAGCTCAAATTGCTACCCTATCTTGAGTTTCATCTAGTGTTTAATATATAATTGTTTCAAATATATATTTTCCATGAATCTTGGACACATTAGATGTTGCTAAGAATTTGTAGAGAATATAATTAAACATTGACATCAACACTATAGTGTTTATTAATCACATCATTGATGCAATAGTCAAAGATACAAAATATTAGTAAGTTCCACTCTATAAAGTGGCAATGCCAAGATGATTTATAGATTAGGACAAGTGGTTCAGTAGGAACCAAGTTTGACAAAAAATCATACACATGATGTAGAATATAGTGGCATTATGCACTTGTGATGTATGCGTGGGTGCACATGTGCACATGTGACCTAATACATGTAAGTTATATAATGTTGTGTCTTTCAATGGGTGATTAACAACTAAGTAAAGGAGTCACTACATAATTAATCACATTGACTTTTTTTGCTAATGGTAAACACTTTTGGTCATATTTTTAAATTGGTATTATAGTAGTTCAAAGCTATTATCTCCCTAAAGGGGTATATATAGATTGAAATCCTTAGAGGGAATTGAGCCATGAAAGGGATATACACCTTGACAACACTAAAAAGGAATTGAGCTCTAACCTTCCTTCATGCCATTGTAGCCACAAACTACCATGCCATTGTCTTTGTGCAATTAATCTAGCTAATGCCAGTAAATGAGAAACATATCCACTATCCATAGAGTTTTATGATAAATTCTTACACTTTTGAGAGTAATCCTCATAAAACAACTAATAACTTCACTTTAAAGCTTAATGTTATTTAAAGTCTCACTGAGGATTTAAAGGAGATAAAAAATAGCCTTCAAAATCAATAGATGTAGTGTAAGTTCTAATAGACTAAGTGTGATGTAAATGTGAAAGAAATAATTTTACCTCATTTAATCTATCTAAGCTAAATCTTTGATTGATAACACTCCCTCCATCTATCCTTGCCTCCCTAATAATAACTATAAAGAATGTACAATTTTATTAGGGATTGTAAAATTGTAAGTTTTTGATACAATTATAGATAGTATGATAGTATGACAACTTGGACATTTCATTTATGAACTAACAATGTGTTTATGCATTTAATTGATATTAGGTTTATCTTCTTAATCAACTTGAATGCACTTATGTCTAAATGGAGAAGAGAACTTAACCCATAAAAAGACTCACAAGAAGTTCACAAGAGATCAAATCTTGTTAAGTGCAAAACCCTAATTCTTTAAAGAAATGGGATCAAAAACCTAAACAAATTTGATAAAATAACACTTACACCTTAACTTTTAACCCAAAAAAAACTAATTCATGCACTTGATTCCAATATATAAAAATCTTAGAAAAAAAAAAAAAACCTAAATAACTAAAATTAATGGCAAAACTATTCCATTACCCTAAATAGAAACCAAAACCCAAGTGCATGCACATACCTTATCCATTTTTTATCAGCGCTAAATTGATTTCGATGAGCACCTCCCGTCTCAAAATTTAAATTCGAAGCACAAAAAGTGATTTACACGATTCCAGCGTTGATTTAAGCAGAGGCGAGGTTCGAGGATCGAGTCCCCATTAGCCAGCATTTTCCATGGCTCGTGCTCCGCCAAGATTTGTGACATCCTTTATTGGCGAGTCAGTAGTATCCCGCTCTGCTCAATCAAATTTCAGCCTCCGGAAAGGTGCTTTTCAATCTATTTGATCTTCTCATTACGGAGGACGAACCAGCGGGAATTCATTTAGAATTTATCAAGACATTAAAGTCACGTCAAAAAGAATGAGTTAATTATCAAGTACACAGATCAAAGAGACATTAGTACGCATTGAATTTTTTTGACAACTCGAGGTTACCTTAGTGTAGACAGCTTGTCAGTTTAAAAGAGTTCAGGAAATATGGAGTTAGGTTTTTTTTTAAACGTTGATTGGAATGAATTTTGGCCTTAACGTACTTCAGCCCAAATCAGTATGTAGGATCTATCAAATAAGAAGGCTAATACCTGGTGCTTTTTTAAATTACAATTTTAAACTGCAACATCTTTGAGTCGCAAGCAGCTAGCGTTTTTCTCCTACACTGATTGTAAGGTATATACCTTATTGAAGACGGGAAGAGAATGCTGGACTTCGGCTTTTAAACATTGTTCGCGACAAATTGGTTTGTAGGAACTATCAAGTAACCTGCTTTTATTTAATTACAGGTATAGAGTTCAACATCTTTTGAGTAGCAAGCGATTCGGGATGGGAAAACTACAATTTATCCATGACAATTACAACAACAGACGACGGATATTAACTTTTAACGTCGTTTAGTTGGAATTGGTTGGTAGAATTTATCAAATAAAGGGTTATTTGTAGGGTTCATCATAACTGGAGCTGTTTCTTAAATTATAATAGTTATTGTATTGCGCACAAATTCTTTTTAAAATACCTTTTGCTAGCTTATGGGTAAAATAAGTCCTAAAAATTTGTAGGAACCAAAAAGCTGCTGTATTTTGGTTCTTTAAAGGGCATAAATTGTTTCCTTCAACACCGTTTCCAATTCAGCTTGTGGTTAAGATAAGTCCTAATCATTTGTAGGAGCCTAAAAGCTCTAGTGAAGTTGTAATTTTGAGGGCACAACTCTGTAACATATGGCCTGGGAAAAATGTTAGCGTGATTAGATAACAAATTTCGCACATTCATCTCACTTTTCTCCGTTATACTCTTCATTGTTGTTATATCTATCATTTCATGAACCAACCCTCAATAATGACACAAAAACACATAGATGGACGCACTTTGGGAACAAAGAATTTGCAAGGTGTGTAGTTAAATTGAAGATGTTTTAGCTTTAGTGGTACATGTTTCATTTCAAGAACCTAATTGATGCAAAATTTACGGTAAAATAGAAAACCATTGAAAGAGACCCTAGGAACAAAGCATTTGTAAGGTGTTTGCACATATAGTATCTCAAAAAACTACACAAAAACCCAATAAATGGATCCAGGGAAGACATGTTGGAAACAAGGAATCTCTAGGATGTATGGCTTAAATGATGTAGATGTGGCTTCACTGGTTCATGTCTCACTCCAAGAACCAACCAAGACAAACTAACAATGAAATTGGCAAACCATGTGAAGACACCTTGGGAAGAAAGATGTTTTAAGTGTGTAACTTACGAGAAGTAGAGGATAAAAGCATGGTAGAAAAAATCTTTCTTACGATTGACTTGGCAACCCAAAAGATAAAAAGCTTTTCGATTAATTTGGAAAAACTTGGGAAATTAAAAAATATTGAAAAATTCATAAAATAGAGAAAAACATCATTTTAAAAATTTCATGCCAAATAAATTTCAAAGAGACAAAAAGTGAAACAAAATAAGAGTGTAAGACATGAAATATGGATTTTGTTCATTAATTTTGAGGTTGCTAATTACGATGCATAGCATATTATTACAATCATTTTTAAATTTTTTCTCTAAGTTCAAAGTTTAAATCTAGAAACCATTTACAAATTACAAAATACAAAGTCAACTTAAAATGTAACAAAATAGGGAGGAAGCCTTTGAGGGTAGCCACTATGATTCACTACGGGGCTGCAAATCATGCTGTTGAAGCTCGAAGGTCTAGACTTGCTTTCATTCTTCTGAGCTGGCCCTTTTGCTATGTTTGTTTTTATATTTCCTTATGCTTGTCCTTTTATTATCCGCTCTCAGTATTTATCCATTTTTTTTTCTTTGTACAAATTGACACATGATTCAAATGTTTAAGCATGTAATTTTGAATATATTATGGGATCCTTGTTTGTTCTTACAATTTTGAGTTTTGCAAATCAAACTTATGATTAAATGTAATAGCTTTCATAACATGCCACTTTTATCATTTTGATGTGCAGCTCATTCATGCAAGTCAAAACATCTGCTGGTTGTCTCGAGAAAATTATCTGGTCTAGCTGATCTTCTATTCAACAGAAGGTTGGTCCATAAATTCATGTCTTTGTTTTGATAGGGTTTTGGATATGTGGAAGCATCCTTGTGTCCAGGCGAATTTCTTTTTTTGCTCCTTAATCAACTTCAGGAAAGATTAATAACCTGTCATTGTGCTTATGTATGAATTGCACTCTGATCATACAAACTCAAAATAATGAATGAAAAATATTGATTGATCAAGTCCAATTCATACACTATTTCAAACAGTTGTGCTTTATCATTACAGGCATTTCTGATGGAAACAAAATTATGGTTATGGAATTTGGTCTTTTTTACACATTCTTGTTTTTAAAAGGGTAGCACTTAAATAACATTAAAGAAATTACACTGAACAAGTTACATTTTGTTGCAGGGATACAATATAATAGAAAATGGCAATGCCACTAAAGGAAACCCACAGCTACATTTAATGAGATACAATATAATAAACTGAAAACTATCCTTCCTTTTTGCTTAAAGTTAATTTCAAGCTAATGATAGGAAGAAGGCAGTGGTGTTGGCCATCCCGAATGATTATTGTCAGCTTAATTTCTTAGTTTATAGTTTTACCCTATAGTTTTTTTAGGCTTAGACCAATTGAGTAAATCTTTAACTTTAATCAAGTCTTCTCTAACGTTTCTAATGTTTTGTGTCTGTATTTTGAAGGTTTGCCCATATTCCCAGTTTGGGTCTGTAATATAAATATTTGTACAGAGCAAGTTTGGCAAAATAAAAACATTCACATAGGTATGGTATACAATGAGAAGCTGGTTAAGAAATTCCAAACACAGAAGACAAACATGCTTTGGTAGAAGATTGCATGAGAAGAACAGTAAAAGCTTTCCCTTTCACATATGTGTGTGTATGTGTGACGATGAGGGTGTGTTGTTTTCGTAATAGCTTCATATTTCATATGTGTACACTAATCATCTCTCTAGTTTACAAATTACAGATAGACAATCATAAATATGTGGGAGTTAGCATCCTACTTGATGACACGACATATTAGATGTGAGTTAAAAGTCAACGTGATTCTTGTAGCTCCAAAATAACTGACAGATTACAAATATCCATGAATATAGACTAGAGTTCTTTATGTAACATCCTTCTAGTGCATTGAAGCTCTTTAAAACAGCATTCTTGAATCTCTCTCACTATATAAATCTTCATCCATCTTTTTCCTCATGCATTCTTGGTATCTCTGTATTAAAGCTGTGACAGATTCATATATAATGCATGTATTATAGAAAATTCAGAAAATAGAAGTTGATAAAAACCCTCGTTCTTCTTTGCAAAGTAAATCAAGAGCTCTTTAATTTAAATCTGGTCTGTGTACTTGTGTCCAAGCTAGGACAAAGCATCTTTGTTTAGGTCTTCAACACCCTCAAGGATCTAGTTTTTAAATTGTTTACTCATAGCTCTTATGGGGCATTTTTCCATTGATACATCTAAACTTATTTTTTTTAAGTCTTTTTTTACAAGGAGAGAAATCAGCTAATTTGATCACCCCATTACATAGACTTGAAACAATTTGTCTCCCAATCTTGAGGAACAAAAGTCTTTAGGCTTAATGGTAGAGCAAGAACAATAATTAGGTATCAAATAATTCTAAAATATTTGCTTCTTCAATGCTTATAATTCCATGTTTTCTGTTGAGATTAAGCTATTGAGTGCTGCATTGAGTCATGAGCTACTTCTCATCGAGTTTAAACAGTAGCTTGATCTTTCCTCCTGTCTCTTGATCATTTAGTTTTATTTCACATATAAATATAAGTTTGGAACTAGAGGCTCAAAAGGAGTACTACTTTGGGATGGTTATATTGATGCCTACTCATACTCATGGATGTTCTGAAGACATGTAATAAACAAAAGTTCAATAATCAATAAACGTGTATTGTTCTTTCTCAATGGAATAACTTTAAGCCAATTTCTTTCTTGGATATAAACTTTCTATTGGTTCTATTAGATAAAGATGTTGTTTCTATTTTGGGAGCTTCATTTGTGCTGCTTATAAATCTATTTTTTTTGAGTATCACTTGTGCTAATTAATGAATTTCTACTAGCTGACATCTGTGAGCAACTTATTGTTTTTCGAATCTTGTGAAAGCTCAAACTGAGTTTATGATTTTAAAGTCACGTTTTATAGCAAGGTTATTTCCTAGATTGTTGATTTTGTGCAGGAGTCGAGAGCAAGAACAGTTAGAGTGGCAACATACATATGCTAGATTAAAGCCTGGAAAACTGTCACCTCCGTTACCTATTCCACACCATATATTAAAGCCACCTTATGTGGATTCAGAATTTGTACCTGAAGTTGCACATGGAACACAGATAAATGATGCTGACGGGATAACACTTATGAGAGCTTCAGGACAGCTTGCCTCTCGTGTCCTGGATTATGCTGGAACATTGGTCAAAGTATGCTTTAGTCTACAAACTTTCAATCAAACTATTTGGTCTGAATGATTTTTCATTGATAAAAAGAACATACAAAATATGCTTTATATACAATCGAAATTTGAATCAGGCATAAGTTCCATCTAAAAACAAACTCTTTTTGTTCGTTGTTGGTGGAAACTTTGAGAAACACAAGTGGAAGGTTGCATTGCATGGAAAAAATTCCTTTGGCTTAGATGCCAAGCTTATAGACTATCTATTTCACCAAATCCACCTGACACATTCGCTTGGCTTCAATTTGATTCCATGTAATTCTGGTGAGGTGGACCACAGTTAGAAAGGATCTCTGGTCTTCTAATGTTATTGAAAAAAAATTCAACTACCAGTGATCCTTTTACTTTAAGTGTCATGAAATGTTTTCTGGCATGATTTTTTATATGTGCATGATAAACTTGAAATTAATTATTGCCTGTATTATATGTTGGAATGTTTGCAGTAATTGATATTTTGATTATTCTCAGATATATGCACACATAAAAATTAATGGCATGTTAGTATTGATTGAACATCTACATACTGAATGGAGAATACATGGAAATGTTTCTATTATACTTAGCCAATTCCGTAAACCAAGATTCTAGTCATAAGGGAATACCTAAGGACTAAATGTAGGAACTTCAAAAACTTTTGCTGTGTTTAATCTTGGTTATAAGTGTAGGTTTCTTCCAACATGACATATCTATATAAGGATTGCAACTATGACAATTTGTTGTAAATTCACTTTCTATCTAGTCTTTAAGAATCATGGACAGAAAACCTTAATGATTTGTAGTCTACATGGCTAATTATGCCTCCAAGCTGTTGAACTTGTAGTCATCTCTTAATTTTAATTCAGATCTATTTTGGTTGTTCACTGATAAGGAAATCTCTAAGTTTTTTAATGTCTCGACTCTTGCCAACTACCAAAACTTTCATAACCCTAAAAGACTCTTTAAATGTGAAATTCACATAAAGTGTGAACTGTGAAGTATGATAGATTTTTGTAGGGAGCATCACTTGTACATGTGTGAATTTGTTTTTTAGGAATTCTTGGGCACACTGCCCACAAAGTCGACTTACTAATATCTAAACAGAACTATTAAAACTGGCTTTCATATGCATCAGTAAGGAGAATGAGATGATGCCTAATAACATTCTGAAACATACTTAGAGATCACCATACAATTTCTAGGAACATATTGAAACATACTTCGAGAGCACCATACAATTTCTAGGAACATATTGAAACATACTTAGAGAGCACCATACAATTTCTAGGAACATCTTGAAACATACTTAGAGATCGTAGCTTGCCTAGTAGCATCCTGAAATATACTTAGAGACCACCATACCACATCATTGCAAAAAAAATAATGATGAGCATGTCCATCATGTCAATAACAAAAATATGTTCAAACATAATCAAAATACACAACACATGTATAGAGGGTACAAACGTAACTAAGGACAATCTGCTATCTAAGTGTTCGTTAGATCCTTTAAATGGTACTGTTTCTTTAAGAAGATAGAGTGATATATCTTACATTATCTTGATATATACCTGCTAAAAATAAATCATATGGCTAAATTGTGAAGAATCAGGATTATTAGCTTTCTATGTTTAAATTAAAGTTTCTGTAAAAGTGATTGGATTTAGTATTTTGAACTGTTTTTGAGATGCAACCTGCTGTTCAAGGAGGCATGTAGAGCCAAGGATATATGTTATAAATGTTCATCTTTAAGAATTCAAGCTTTCAGGCATCCAGTAGGTTCTCAATAATAAGTAAGGCACAAGTTGTCAGTTCTATTTTCAAAATTTACATATGTTGTTTCTCACAGCCAGGAGTAACAACAGACAAAATTGACAGAGCTGTTCATGAGATGATCATTGATGCTGGAGCATATCCCTCACCTCTTAGTTATGGTGGTTTCCCAAAGAGTGTGTGCACATCAGTGAATGAATGCATCTGTCATGGAATACCTGATTCACGACCATTGGAGGTTTCTTTTGATTTGTGAATTTATTTCTTGTAATGCTTGTTTTTATATTAAGTTAAAAGATCAGAGCATGCTTATTTCTTTTGTGGATACTTATTCTACCATTGAAATTTTCCACAGGATGGTGACATCATCAATATTGATGTAACAGTTTATTTGAATGTAAGTATTAATCTGTGAAGTAAATTTTAGTGTTCCTTATCAGTCGTAGTTTATTTATTTATTTCTTTAAAAATATTTCTGAAATTTTAAGAACCTTTTTCCATGATTAAATATCTTCTCTGAAAAACTCATGCTGAGTTTATTCATTGATAAATGCATGAAACTTAAGTATATTTTTTGGGGGCCTGAGCCCAACCAAAAGATTACAAATACAGAAGCATATTCAATAAAACATATTTATAGCTTCCGAGACCTAATCTACTGCATGCATTGCCATATTCATCTTACTTTTTATCATCAAAAAGTGACAAGTCATAGCTTAAAAAAGGAAAAAGAAAAACAGTAAAGAAGACATTAATTAAAGCCATGGGGGACATAATGGGCTGTGGAGCTCATCAATTTGCATAGGTCATGTGTGCCATTTCCATCTCTACCTTGATGCAGAGTTCATAATCATGCTTGTGGAAGCTGGGTAGAAGCTCCCTTGTTATCAGAAAAGGTGGCCAGTTTTCAGAGTACATTGGTACATCATATTGGTAGCGAGGAGGGTAGCTACTTGTTCATTGTTTCCATCTCCTGCCAGATCCTAACCTACAGTGATCCTCATATCATATCATCTGAGTCCGCATTTGTTTGGCCAAAGTAGGGAAATGTTTGCTCTTGGTAATTCAACCTCATTCAAATCTTTTCTTCCAATTTAGGAAATTGCTATTCTATGTGATTAAATTGTATACGATTAATCTACTTGAGTTTAGGAAACACTTCATGCAAACTGGGATACAATGTTGTAGCTACAGCATAGACACTAGTCCTGGATTTAGTTCATTCATGTTGTGTGGAATAGTGGAAGCAGAGGTAGGATAGTTTTTTGAGAAGTGTGTGGTTTGATGAAGTCTGATCAAAGCTATAAGCATAACTTGAGTAGGAAGTATGCCCTCTCATGGCTTGTGTTAACCTCTGTCATATTGGTACAGGCAACCATATACAGAGGCAGGTAATTCCTATTGTCTTATGTTAGCAGCCAAAAAAAATTGTGGACAAGGAAGGGAGTTTTCTGTGATCATGGTGAAGATGGTAACTTGGAAAGACATAACTAAAAACTGCCCCTTTAGGCAGCTGATCCCAACTTTAACTGGTAAAATACACATTTGACCTGGTTGTTGGTATCATTTAGAGGATTGATTAGACTTATCTATCCAATAATTGTCCAAGTTGGATGACCAGCTTGAAAGTTAATGAAGTCAGATAAATTGTATGGCTCCTCCCTCCCTGGCTCATTATATGTTGGGTGATTCAAAACATTCTTTGGATTTCAGCAGAATTTATCTGCTGTCCTGATACATATTTTAAGGACAGCTTTGACCCTAAAGCTTCTTCTAGAACATACACAAAGTGCAGATGTATCTGTAAATTGACTGACTAGGGAGGCCTAAGCCTGTATATTTGGTATCTCTCATGTTTGACTTGAAAGGCTTTCCATTGGGCTTTGGTCATGATAGTGTAATAAACAAGTAGAGGCGAGAGAATCTTTCTGTTAGATTTAGGATCAGAAATGAAAGCAATCAGAAAATGCAACACATAAGACAATGAACACAACAAGATACCCTGGGAAAACCCTCCTACTCGAGGGAGAAAAACCCAGCAAATATATCTCTTAAATATTGAAGGAATAAGAGCAGAAATCTGCTTACAACTCAGGCCCAACACAATGCCGAATTTGATACAATGAATAATAGCACCTCTCCTAGATGCAAAGATACAAATGAATATGTTTCTCCTTGAAATCGGACTGCTGCTAAAAAATGATGATCTGCTGCTACAAGATGATGATCTGCTGCTCAAGTATGAACTTCTTCTAGGAATGCGAATTATGATGAATGAATTTGATGATCAAATGAATGATCATCACCTTGTATTTATACAAAACTAGGTGACTCTTCATTTGGGTTGGCCTCTTTTAAGAAACAAGGTGACTCTTCATAAAATTATTATATATAGCAAGTCCGACTTGCCTTGGTATTATTTATCCATCATTTTTAAATTTGAGAGAAAGATATCTCCCACTGCTATAACATCAACACTTCCTGCCTTAAGTTGCTTGAATAGGGAAACGCTTCAGTAGGAATTCCATTAGTGAGTAACAGAAAATAGAATTCTTGCTACCAATCACCCATTTGAGACCATCTTGGGAAACTCCAAGTTTATGTATGTTTCTGAGATATACTCAGGCTGTATATTGTGCTATTTTGGCTGTGGAGATTTCCATTTGCAGCCACACCAATCGATTGCAGCCTATGATAGAATCTTTGAGGAGGTTTTGACCTATTTTTAGAGGCATCATTTGTTTACATCTTTCAAATTATTGGCCTTTGAGATTATTGATTTCTTTGATTAGTCATTGAAGATTAGTTTACTTTCATAAATTCTTCATTGCAAGTATTGGACAGTTTACTGCCAATAGTTTGATTATTATTATGGAAGATCCTGGTCGGTTTACCATCAGATACATCATTATTGTAAGAAGATCCTAGATGGTTCACTGTTGGATCCCTTTATTTGCAAATCATTATCTTCCAATTTGTGTTGATTAAGAATTGAATGATATAGTTTGCAATTTTGGCATTGACACATTTTCACTTGTTATTTTCCAATTTGGCATGATTGGAATTTGCACATCATTATTTGCCATTTTGGCATTAATCGGTTTTGCCATTTTGATATTGTTTGTAATTTGGTCAATTAGCCACAAATAAGTTGCTAGTTATATATATTGTCCTCATTCTAGTCTCCATATGCTCTGACCTTGCCCACGTCGAGAACTTGGTGATAAGAAAGAGCTAGGATTTGAGTTGACTGTTAAAAATTTGAGCTAATCGTCCTGCCAAGGACATTACAAAAATGGCTATGCCATTGCTAAAATTGTGAAGCAATGGCAACACTATCAAAGGTAAGGAGATTATCACTCACTTGAACACACACGCTTGTCATTCTTGCATGCAAAATGTGAGGCATATGAAGTGTATTACACACTTGTATTAATTCTATCTAGTGATATTGTTAGTGTAGGTTTTTTATTCCTTATTATAAGGTTTTTCCTACACATTTATTTAAGCTTGCTTAGGTTAATAAAGCATGTTTAATTAGGTGAGAGGATTATGAGGTGTCACCTTCCTACATATTAGCATCCATTATCTATCTTGGGAAGATACTTTGTTATCTTTAGTCCGATAGATGGTTGCTCCTCATTGGTCGGTGTTGCCACCTCTTCCCTCTCTCTAGTCTATATAAGCATGCTACCTAGCTTGTATTTTCATTCGATATTGGAGATAGTTATCTGATGCTATTTTTCCATTCGAGCATTTCACATCAATCTCTTGGTATCGTTGTTATGCTGTTTCAATTGCTTTTGCATTTACAATATATGTTTCTAACTCTTTCAATTGATTCTGGGTTATAATCTGTTTTACGGATTTTAACATGGTATCAGAGCAAGTTTTGTAAGGTTAGATTCTTTGTAGAGATCTTGTAAAATCCTGTATTCTCTTCTCTTGCATTATTTTTGAAGATCTGGAGAATCATAAAGGATTTATGAAGATTCAAAAATCTTGTTTCTATCAATCGGCTTGCATATTTTGTGTTTCAATCAGTATTGCAGGTTGCAGCATACCTTTGCTTATCTTAGGTAGCTGATACATCCTTTGCATGCCGTTTTTTTGGTTGCTGGAGTCGTTTTTTGTTGCTAAAGGCGACTGATTTACATTAGATCTACATCTTTTGTACCTAATCAGGAAAAACGCCTTCTAGGTTTTGTTCACCGCATCAAAAAACCATCTGGGTATCTTTTATTTTTTGCATGCAACTTATATATTTTGCAGAATCGAACTCAAAAAGCTTCAGCCGTACCCCTCTCCGTTGGCAGTTTCAGATTTGAAGATAGTTTTCAAAAGCTCCGTTCTTGCTCATACGGACTCCGTTTCTCACGAATTTTTTTTTGATCTTGACTATTTTTTCGTGCTCTATGCAATAGTGCAGTCGTTTTTTGATTTGGATTCAGATATTTTCCAGAAATTACAGATTCTCAGTCGTGACACTGCACAGTCCTCATTTTGGAAACTTCGAAAAGGCATAACTTTTGCATAAAACCTCAGATCGAAGTGATTCTTTTTTTGAAAGTGAATGTTTTTTCGTGTAGCTTGCAGTGGTGTTGTTTATTTTATTGGGTATTGTGCCCAAGTTGTATTTTCAGCATATGCACCTTTTGAGGATCTGTAATAGCATTGAGATCAAGTCCACTTAGTATTTCTTGCTGATGGTAATTGTAAACGCACTAAATATAAAGTGCCAAATCAAATTTTCTTGGGGGGGTTCTTTGATTGAGTGAAAAAGGGGGGGTGTCTTGTGTGTTTGTGCATCTTTTCTTTCCTCACAAACAACAACAATCTAATTCTGCATTAAAATGGATCAATTAATAGTACCTATACTCACACCCTACAACTACTATGAGTGGAAGTCCAAGATGACTATACAACTTAAGAAGTTAGGATTGTTTCGAGTAACTATGGGTATTGAAACTGAACCATCTCTAATTGCAGAAAAGCCTAAATGGTTTAACAAACTTGATGAAGCTTTTGGAACTCTATGTATGTCTGTATCTCCAGATTTACTTTTTCATATTGAGTCTTCTACAACACCAAATGATGTATGGACTACTTTAGAAAAACTCTTTGGTGCACAAGATGAACTAAGAGGACATTTATTGGAGAATGAGTTGATAGGGTTAAATCCATGTAATTTTGATACAATTCAGGATTTCTTCACAAAACTAAAGGCTTTAAGATTGCAGTTGAAACAGTGTGGGATAGAAAAGAAAGATAGTCAGTTGATTCTTAGCATTCTTTCCAAACTTGGTCCTAACTACTCTGTGTTTGTTTCTACATTCTATGCCACAAAAAGTGCCTTGGGAACCACATATAAGATGCCTTCTTTAGATGATTTTGCTAATGAACTCACTAAGGAGCAAGACAAATTGGTTCAAATGGGTACAATTAAGCCCTCTAAATCTCATGCCTTGACTGCAAATCAGGGCACTAAAGATCAGAAGGGGGTTGCTAAGAAAGAGAAGAAACAAAAGAACCAAGAAGAAAAGAAGCAAGAACAAACATCAATTGCTTCTAAAGCAATGAATAATGCCTCTTCTTCAAAAGGCGACAAGCCTAAGAAGGAGAAAATTCAGTGTTCTTATTGCAAGAAACTTGGTCATGATGAACATAAGTGCTTGAAGAAACAGATTGATCACCTGTCACATCTTCTTGAGAAGAACAATATCCAGGTGCCTGATTCTGTCAAACAAGTCTCATCAGAAGGGTCTTCAAAGAACACAGAAAAGAGTAAGGGGAAAGGAAAGGGCAAGGCCTTAGTTGCAAGAGCTTCTCAACCAAATTCTTGGGTAATTGACTCAGGTGCTTCTCACCACATGGCCAATAGAAAGGAAAGCTTCTCATCCTTGGAGTCATGTTCTGTGCCTGATATTCTTATGGGTAATGATACACCAGAAGAAGTTCTTGGGAGAGGGTCTGTTGACGTTGGTGATGGGACATTCCATGATGTTCTTTGTGTGCCTTCTTTGTCAACTAATCTCCTATCTGTCTACCAGATTACCCATACAGGTTCTGGCAAGAGAGTTGAATTTACACCTGATTCTGTGGTTATTAGTGATCTGCACAATGGGTCTACAGTTGCTATAGGAAAAGTTGATAACCATTCTCGGCTCTATCAATTTTCTCATTTTGTTCCTGATTCTCCTTCACTGGCATTGCTCACTCACTCAGATGAGGTGAGTCATTTGTGGCATCAGCGGTTTGGGCACTTGAATTACCGCTACTTGCAGCAGCTTAGTCAGCATGACATGGTTACAGGGTTGCCTTCTATTCGATTCTCTGATGGAGTTTGTCAAGGTTGCATTCTTGGCAAGCATCCTGAAGAAAAATTTGACAAAGGCAAAGCATGGAGAGCCACACAGCTCTTGGAGTTAGTACACAGTGATTTGGCTGGTCCATTTCAGCATCCTTCATTCAGTAGAGCTAGATATGTATTGACCTTCATTGATGATCTTTCCCGATACACCTTTGTATATTTTCTCAAACAAAAGTCTGAAGTCTTTGAGTCCTTTCAAGAATTTAAAGCTTTTGCAGAGAAACAATTTGGGAAGGTTGTCAAGGTTCTGCGCACCGATAATGGCGGGGAATATGTCAACCAAAGGTTTGAGTAGTTTTGTGCCTCAGAGGGTATTAATCTTCAGCACACAGTTCCCTACAGTCCACAACAAAATGGAGTTGCAGAACGAAAGAATCGGTCATTGAAGGAAATGGCCAATTGCATGATCCACTCCAAATCATTGGCACCTCAGTATTGGGCAGAGGCCATCAACTGTGCATGTTATATCCAGAACCGGGTTCCTCACCGAGCTGTGAAGGGGGTAACTCCTTTTCAAGCTTGGATCGGTCGGAAACCCACAGTCAAGCACTTCCGAGTGTTTGGGTCTCTTGCATGGGCCCACATTCCAGCAGAGAAACGCAAGGCAATGGATCCGCAGAGTAGGCCTTGCATATTTGTTGGCTATCCAGATGGTGTCAAAGGCTACAGGCTACTCCACCCTACCACACATGAGCTCTTCATTGAGAGGAGTGTTTAGTTTGAGGAAGATACTTCTTCTACCACTTCTCCATCCTTCATTCCCATGGAGACACTGCGACTTCATGATGATAGTTCTTCTGAGGATCAAAATCCTCCTGAGGAGTCTTCTTCCTCCACTTTAGATGGTGATGATGAGGGTTCATCTTCCTCCTCTCTTAGTCATCATTCAGAGGATGATGATTCTCCTCCAAATTCTCCTGCCACTGGGCCTCTTTGGGCTCGTCAGACTTTGGAGTCAGCAGGTGATTGGGTTGGTGATCCTTCAGATGCGAGACGAACAAGGTCACAGTTCGAGCAGGCTCCTCATCTCTTCTTTGCTTCAGCTTCTGATCCACAATTCTTTAGGGAAGCTTTTGGTGTCCCCGAGTGGGATGCTGCTATGCAGGAAGAGTTCAGTTCCTTGGAAAGGAACCATACTTGGGATTTAGTCCCACTTCCTAAGGGAAGAAAACTTGTTCGATGCAAGTGGGTCTATCGAACAAAATTTGCTGCAGATGGGTTAGTTGAAAAACATAAGGCTCGCTTGGTCGCAAAAGGATTCTCCCAAGTTCCTAGGATTGACTACTCTGAGACTTTTGCACCGGTTGCCAAGATGACTTCAATCCGACTTGTCCTTGCCATTGCTGCAGCCCATCGCTGGGACGTTCATCAGATGGATGTGAAGAGTGCCTTTCTTCACGGTGACCTTCAGGAAGAGATATATATGGAGCAGCCATAGGGGTTCATCCAGGATCCTTCACTTGTTTGCCGACTTCGGAAGTCTCTCTATGGTCTTAAACAGGCCCCACGAGCTTGGTATGCCAAGATGGACTCCTTTCTTCTATCAGTTAGGTTCACTCGGTGCCATTCTGATCCGAATGTCTACATTTTGCAGCAGGATGATACTCTCACTTTCCTTGTTCTCTATGTTGATGACTTGCTGATTACAGGGAGTTCCTCATCCACCATCAAGGCAGTGAAAACTGCCCTTCATGATCGTTTTCTGATGTCTGACTTGGGTCTTCTTCAGTATTTCTTGGGCATTGAGATTACACAGTCTTCGGCTGGTATCTTTCTTTCTCAACCCAAGTATGCTCTTGATATGCTCTCTCGATTTCGCATGGCTGATTGTAAGCCTGCACCAACTCCATTTCTATTAGGGGTCAAACTTGAGGCTTCTTGTGCTTCACCTAAGTTGGTAGATGCTACCTTGTATCACCAATTGGTTGGGAGTCTCATATACTTAACTCACACGAGGCCTGATATTTCTTATGCAGTGGGCCTGGTCTCCTGGTTCATGCAAGAGCCACATGAGCTGCATTGGAAAGCAGCTAAGCGGATTCTTCACTATGTACAGGGCACTCACAGTTATGGGATTCATTTTGCAGCAGGCATGGATATTGACTTAGTGGGATACACAGATTCAGATTGGGCAGGTGATTCTCAGGATCGCAAGTCTACTTCAGGGTATTGCTTCTCTCTTGGTTCTGGTCCGATTTCTTGGTCGAGCAAGAAGCAGTCTGCTATTGCTCTTTCATCTATAGAGGCTGAGTATCGAGGAGCAGTTAATGCTGCTACTGAGGCCATTTGGCTTCAACACATTCTCACTGAGTTTGGCATTTCCTTTCGGAAGCCTACAATCATCTTTTGTGACAACCAGAGTGCTATTCAGATCTCTCGCAATCCGGTCCATCATCAGCAGACCAAACACATTGAGATTCACATGCACTACATTCGGGAGTTGATTCATGAGCAGGTTCTTGATCTTCAGTATTGTTCGACATCAGATCAGACAGCTGACATCTTCACCAAACCCTTCACTGAGAGCAAGTTCATTCATTTGCGAGCTTTGCTTGGGGTGCGGCAGGTGTCCTCCTTTTAGGGGGCTTCTTAGCTCCTTTCTTTCTCTCTCTATTCTGGGGGGGGCATACTCTCTTTTGTGGGGGGGGGGCCTACTTCTCTTTTGGGGGGGGGGATTTCATTGTACATGGGTACCTCATCAGGCTTGATTTGTCGGGACCCATCTCTGTACCCACCTAAGCTATGCTTAAGGGGGGGTGTTAGTGTAGGTTTTTTATTCCTTATTATAAGGTTTTTCCTACACATTTATTTAAGCTTGCTTAGGTTAATAAAGCATGTTTAATTAGGTGAGAGGATTATGAGGTGTCACCTTCCTACATATTAGCATCCATTATCTATCTTGGGAAGATACTTTGTTATCTTTAGTCCGATAGATGGTTGCTCCTCATTGGTCGGTGTTGCCACCTCTTCCCTCTCTCTAGTCTATATAAGCATGCTACCTAGCTTGTATTTTCATTCGATATTGGAGATAGTTATCTGATGCTATTTTGCCATTCGAGCATTTCACATCAATCTCTTGGTATAGTTGTTATGCTGTTTCAATTGCTTTTGCATTTACAATATATGTTTCTAACTCTTTCAATTGATTCTGGGTTATAATCTGTTTTACGGATTTTAATAGATATTACATAAGGAGGAAGACAAAAAGCAACCATCTACCTATGCAACTATCCAATTGTAAGGTTTTGATTGTGCTCAATATTCAAGGCTACAACATTGTAGATTTAGTTTTATGATATTCTATATATTTATATTTCACAATCACTTACAAGTTTACAACCCTTGCTTCAAGGTCAATAGGTTGAAGACTTATCTTGATGAGACAAGCTTCTTTACAAGGTTGGATGCTTAAATGTTCCTTCCTACACATCTCACAAGAGGTTCATATGGAATGTAGACTATTCCAATATAATGGGTCACCAAAGAGTCATCAAAGGCTAGCAACACTTAAACTTTTTTTCTATTAGCCACACATGCACAAAGACATTGATGTTCACATCAAGTCTCGTGTTACTGTAGCATTGCAAAATTATTGTGTTATTGGGTTCGCCTCTGGCAACTCCTGGTACTGGTTTGGATCTTGGGTTCGACTAGGATCCTGCATTTTTGGGTCTGGTTTGCTCAAGAAGAACCAAGACGAACCCAGGCAGAACCCAAACGAAACCAAAGCGAACCAAGATTGAACCTGTTGTGACCTTTTCACACATCACCCCATTCAAATGGGGACCCCCTAATTTTTGCTCCATTTTGGTCTTTTGGCTTTGGTTTTGGGTTGTTTCGCGTCTCTCTCTCTCTGTTCTTTTTGTCCTTCCGGGGATGTCCCATCGTTTGACCTGGTTGAAATTTTGGCTACGTCTGAAGTGCGTTTTGATGAATTAGGGTTTTCATTGTTCAGGCTTGTTTGAGGCCAAATCAAGTTGGCAAATTGAAATTTGAGCTTGGCACTGCGATTAGAAGGCTCCAAGCAAGATCCTATTGAATTTTCACTAAAATCTGACAGCGTACTATTTTTAGTAAGTACTCAATTTGAGGTCTTTTCCCTCGGGATTTTGGAATTCCGACCGCTCCACCACATTCGGAACACTTCAAAGTAATTGCACGCAAAATTTGAGCAGATTCAGACAACTTTCTATTTTTAGCAGTTTTGGCTTCAAGAGCCATTTTGAGGGTTTGCATGCAGAATTTTTCAGTGCATGTCAGGATATTCTTTCTAGGTTTTTCAAGACCTTCGCGATGATATAACATGCAAGCTGGGATGATGAATTTTGGCAGTTTAGGCTTCAGAGGCTATTTTTAGAGTTTGCATGCAGAATTTTTCAATGCATGTTAGGATATTCTTTATGGGTTTTTCGAGAGCTTCGCAATGATATGACATGCAAGCAGAGTTGGTCATTTTTCGGGAACTTACTATTTTTAGCCAGCGCCCGCAAGTGGACCAGTTTTCTGGGTTTTTTGAGATCTCTTGGGCATTGTGACATGCAAATGCATCCGGCAGTCGGTTGATCACTTTTCAGGCACTTACTATTTTTAGCAGGCACACTCTGGGCAGCTCCCCGGTGCTCTAGTTTCACAAGCAGAACAACATGCAACATGAATCAAGTCAAACGAAGGTCATTTGAGCCACATGCAAGTCAGATTGGGGTTTCTAGCTTCAGGACTCAAAGTGAGGGGTAGAAGGCTAGAATCTCCGAAAACGAAGGTATCCCACTGCGATCAACATCCTTCAAGTGGTAAAATTTGAGCGCTATCCGAGCACTTACTATTTATAGTAAGTCACCTCCAGAACAGGGCTATAAATAGTAGGTCACCACGAGAGGCAGGTGTGAACAGGTCAAACAAGTCATCAGAAGCACGTGGTGAAAATTTCAAGTCAAACAGAGTTGCCAAGGTCAAGAAATAAAAAAATTACTAAAAATAGTAGAAAGGGCAGGCAAGGTATGAAAGCCTGAGGAAATTTCTAAGTCTGTGATGAAACTGGCATGAGGAGGGCCAAGATGCGCCCTAAGAGTAGCAAGTCATGAAAAATCTTTCAAGTCATCAAAAATTCCCTAAGACCCTCTCAAATGCGCCCAACTTGAAGGAGGCTAAGGAAAAAACGTACAAGTCATGAGAAAATCCTCCACCACCTAGGAAATGCACCCAAGATGAAAGGTTGGCATGATAGATTTTGTCTAAGGTACTGTAGATTCCTTGACCCACCCTCAAATGCGCCCAAGCAAGCATGGGGATAGAAAAAAGTTTCTAAGTGTGAAAATTCCTCCTCACACCCCTAAATGTGCCCTCAAGAAGAAGAGGCTTGGAATAAAATATTGTAAGTATTGAAAAATTTCCTCCTCCACCCTCCAAATGCGCCTAACTTGCAAGAATGGAGGAGGCAAGAAAATGCCTAAGGCATGAAATTGGAGGTCACACCTTTAAAATGCGCCCAAGCAAGGCAATGTGAAGGCGTGGAAATTCTAAGTCATGAAGATGGAATCACATAGGGTGAAATGCGCCCAAGCAAGCATGGTGATGGAAAAAGTTTTTAAGTGTTGAAAAGTTCCTTCTCCACCCCCTAGATGCGCCCATCATAAGGAAAAGGCATGAAAAACTTCTAAGTGTTGGAGAAATGGAAGCACACCCTTCCATATGCACCCTCAAGCAAGGAGTGAGGAGAGAAATTAATCAAGTGAAGGAAAATAAAAGTAGCCCCTCTCATATGCGCCCAAGGGGTGAAGTGGCCTTAAAGTTTTTCTAAGTATGAGGAAGTGGAAGCTTGACGGGTGAAATGCGCCCATGGTGGAGATGAGAGTTGGAGAAAGTTTCTAAGTCTTAAAACATGATTGCCACTTCCAAATGCGCCCACAAAGTAGCTAGAGATTGAAAAATTTGCTAAGGCATTAAAACTTGAAGTAGCTCCCTCTAAATGCGTCCTCAAGGAGATACATGACTTGAAGAAGTTTCCAAGGAAGGAAATGAAGTGTCACCTTCAAAATGTGCCCAAGGTGGAAAGTTGAGTGAAAATGTTTGAAATTTGCCTAAGGCATAAAAAATGAAAGCAAAGACACCCATATGCGCCTAAGGTAATATAAGGTAGCTGGAGGCCTTGAATTTTTTTCTAAGTGCTAAAAAACAGAAGCATCACCTTCCAAAGGCGCCCAAGGTTGGAGAGGATAAAACAAACATTGGTGGAGAATGTTTGCCAGGATGAGAAAAATTAAATGTACCCCTTCATGTGCACCCTTGAGCAACAGAGTAAAATTTTTTTTTTTTTTTTTTCTAAGAGGGCCTTGATTATTTTCTAAAGGGAAATAAATTTCAAAAACGGAGTGTCTTGGCTTATGATTTTAAATGGACGCCTAGCTTGTGATAGATAAAAATTTCTAAGGGGAGATAAATTTTCTTAGGCATTAACTCCAAACACAAGGTGGTGGATGTGCTCTTGAAGAAAGCAAAGTTTGCTAGAGAAAAATGATGAATTTTACCACATCCGGAGATCAATCAATCAGAACATGGAAATTGGGTAAGTAAAAAGATTTTATATTATAAAGCATTTTGATGCTCTTCTCTTTATTTGTTTTGCAGGATGAACATCGGGGCCAAGGCATGAGGACTTGAGGTGATGAAACAAGTACTCCAGGATAACATTATAACTTTGGAAGAGGAAAAAGCTACATGATGTCTCATTTGCAGGAAGAAGATGTTGGAAGAAACGGCTAAGTGTTGGGATCTCTCCACAAAGACCTAATATGCCCCCCAACTCGAGAGGGCACGCGACAAGGTAAAGATGAAGAAGTTAGGTGGAAAAGGTTCCCAAGGCAAAGGGAAATGGCAGTGAATTTTTTTCTAAGGCATTAAGAACTTGATGCAAAAGAGGCTAAATGCACCCAAGGCAATGGGCTGGAGAAATATGAAAGTTACAAGGAAGAAATGCGTCCAGGAATTAAAACAACAGGAGGGTTGAGTGTGAACAACTGAGCAGTTGAACTCCGGATCCTATCAATTTTTATTATCTGTGGAAACAATCTTAGAGACTCTTTTACCCTCCTCCTAGCGCAACGGAATTGGTAGGCAGAATAGAGAAAGTCTTTCTGGACGAGAATCTTCTGATGATAGTGGGCATTAATTGCTCATGGTGGTTTCTGTAGAGTAATGGAGAATCTTCTGAGTTCATTTATTACCCCACTCCTCTCTGTGGTGGTTTTTAGGGCAGAGCCTTGATTAGGGCTTAAGTGGCTCAATCTGAGCCCTTCATTGTAATTCGATCTGAGCCGTCTGTTGGACTGGGCCAACTATAAAAGGGGCATCCCCCCTCATAGTAAAATCAGAATTAGACTAGACACTAGAGAATAGAGAGAGCATATAGTGAATAGCTTAGAAGTTAACATAGCTTAGATTGAGGAGGAAAGAAAACTTTCCCTTTGAAGGCTTTGTAAAAGTTGTTGTGAACACTCTCATGATATAAAGAGTTCTCATTGATTGGTGATTCCTTCTTTTGTTGTGAGCAGCTAGCAAGGCTTTTCGTCTTTCCAATTAGCGTAGATTAAAGTAAAATAGATTTTATTTCATGCAATTAGTTGGTAGTTGTGAAATACGTTGTTTGGTTTAAGCAAGTTTTATTTATCCATACCACTAACGGGCTCACTGACGGTGAGTTCGCCTTGCGTGGTCAACTGGAGTACTTTTGCGCTTAACTTCAATTATGATTCATGTGTTAGTATGCATTGTTGTGATGGTATTAGCATATCGGGTTGTAGTTTGAACATCTTTCATTATCCTTTGAAGATTGCACCGGCTTTGTAGAGGCTGTCCGAAGGGAGGCAAAGCAGAACCTGGTTCGAAGCTTGCAAAAATTGATCTTCGTATCCCACATTTAGGAGTAGATAGTAGAAGCCCCTATCCCTATTCCTTTAATTTCAGTATTTTCCCGGTTAATTTAGGAACCTGAGCATCATCGACAAATCATTTGTGTCTTGCAACTTATTCTCTTTTGAACGAACAATTGTGTAAGTCCCCTTGAAATAACTAGCAAATCACATCAAGCCAACTGAGACTATCCGTTGCGTAAGGAACCTTGGAGTTGAATGCATGATCTTTTTGGCAATCTTAGCATGCAAAATACTTTGTTCAAGAGAGGATAGAGTATCCGTTGGGAAACTTTATTCTGTGTTGGTGCGGTCATAAAACACCCGTCAACAGAACCCAGGTGCGTAGGTGTCCAAAAAGTGTTTTTTGGTTGCATTTTTTAATGTTTTATGGGGCTTGACTTTGACCCACGCCCAAGGAAACCCTAAAAGTGACCTCTAAATCACTCTAAACACCTAAACTACCTCATTCTTATTCATTTGTTTTGCAAACAAGCATTTTCATTCTAAGAGGCCGAGCTTTCATTTTTGCTTGTTGGATTGACAAAAGGAGTTGAAAATTGATCATTGAAGCTTCTACAAATGATTGCATTGCCATTCCTACACATTTTCAAGTGTTCATTGGTTGCCACAAAGATTGTTGAAGGATATTTTTGCAAAGAGGTAAGTTTTTCTCATTTTTTTTGAGTTTTTTCATCCATTTTTTTGTTTTACAAACATGAAACTTTGTTTTGTTTAATTTTATGATTTATCTATGTTTTTCCATTCTTAGATATGAATGTATGAAAGATTGAAAAGAGCTAGGTGTTATATTTATTAATATTTTGATTTCAACTTTCAAGTTTTTTGTTTTTGTTTTGAAATTTTGAATGTGTTGTTTGCAATTTTTTTTTCCATAGGAATCACAATGTCAACTGGTTCTACCTCCAGCCCCGCAACTAAATCAAAGTTCAAAACAGATCCAAATTCTCCTCTATGGAAGTATGTTTAAATGATACAATTGGTTTCAGGTGGTGGCAATTACATTTGGAAATGCAATGGACGTGATGTTCAGTATTCCAGTTCATATTTTAGGGTGAAAGCACATTTGTGTAACATACCTGGAAAAGGCATCAAGCCTTGCCTTGGAAAAGACAATGAACCTATTCCACTTGATACATTTGCAAAATACATTATGGAGCAAGAAGCAGCAGATGCATGGGAATCCCAAAAAGGAAATCACCCTTTATTAAAAAAAAATCAAAGGGAATGCAACCCCCATCTAATCCCAATATTATGGTAGAAGACCACCCATTTATGGTCACTCCGGGTTCTCAAGCTCAAAGTGTACAACATATTGCAAACAAAAGAACAAAGGGTCCTTTGGAACTTGCATTTCAAAATGAGAGTAGAGCCATTGCCGACCAAAATGTAGCAAGATGCATATATGCAAATGGAATAGCTTTTAATGTTGTTCGTTCTCCATATTGGAAAGAGATGTTGAGAACAGTTAATGAAGCTCCAAAAGGGTACAAGGGCCCGGGTTATGAGAAGGTGTGTGGCATCTTATTGGAAAAGGAGGTTGCGTTGGTTGAAGATTCATTGAAGCCCATAAGGGATTCATGGGTTGAGAGAGGTGTGTCCATTGTTTCAGATGTTTGGAAGGACTAAAAAAATCGGCCTTTGATCAATGTCATAGTGGTGTCCCCTAAAGGGACAATGTTTTTGAAAGCCGTGGATTGTGAGGGGCAAGTAAAAGATGGACAATTTATTGTTAATATTCTCATTGCAGCCATTGAGGAAGTGGGACCCCGCAACGTTGTTCAAGTTGTAACGGACAACGGCAAGAATTGTAGAGCTACAGGGTTGTTGGTTGAGGAAAGATATTCACATATCTTTTGGACACCTTGTGCTGTCCATTCACTCAATCTTATGCTGCAAAAGATTGGGAATAAAATTGCATGGATCAAAGAATTGTATGCAGAGGCTGCGAACATTTAGATGTTCATCACCAACCACCACTTGTCTCATGGGATCTTTAGATCATTTTCAAAATTGGATCTATTGAAGGTAAGTGAAGTAATATTTACATTTTCATAATTTGATTGTGTATTCTAATTCTTCTTTAAAGTTTATTTTTAAATTTTAATTATTATTTTTAATTTGCAATAGGTTGTTGAGACCCAATTTGTCTCTAACACAATTGTCTTGAGACGACTTGTGAAAGTTAGAGAGGCACTTTCTAGCATGGTGATTAGCAACAATTGGTCTATATGGAGGCAAAGTAGCATTGGAAGAGCAACAAAAAATAATAACATGATATCGTGTGGAGTATCTCCTTAGTTTCATCGAGCCCATTTTGAGTATGATTCGCTATACTGACATGGACAAGCCATGCATTGGAGATATATATGATGGTATAGACTCAATGCTTGAGAAGATCAAGTGCACCATAAATGCGAAAGAACAAGACCTTGAAGAGACTTTCTTCAAACAAGTGCAAACAATTGTTGAAGAAAGATGAAACAAAATGACAACTCCATTACACCTTCTTGCCTTTGCATTGACTCCAAAATACTATAGTAGTCAGATTATTTCAATGCCAGGAAGGCTGATTTTGAAGTGGCTGAAGGGTACAAGGCAACATTCATGAGACTCTTCCCTAATCTTGAATTGCAAGGTGTAGTCACGAACGAGTTCATTGATTTTGTGCACTCAAATGGTCTAGGTGTTGATGCTCTTCGTGATAGGTTCTTAAAGGATGCTCATAGTTGGTGGTACTTCCATGGACAATACTTCCAACATTTGCAGCCCCTTGCAATCAAAGTTTAATCACAAGTAAGTTTAATAAATTTTCATATTTTAGTTTTAAAAGTTTCATAATTTCATTTATAATTTATAATTTTTTAAATTTTTATAATATATAACTTTAGTTGTTTACTTTGTCTTCATAGATTGCTAGTTCATCTGCATCTGAGAGGAATTGGAGCACATATTCTTTCATCCACTCAATAAAGCACAATAAATTGCTCTCAAAAAGAGCGGAGAACTTAGTATATGTGCATTCCAACTTGCGTCTCCTTTCACACAAACAACGCGACTACAAGGAAGGGGAGACGAAGTTGTGGGATATAGAGCTAGAGCATATTGACTTGGATGCTTCCACTCCCACCATATTGCATATGAGGAGTCTGATATCCAACAACAACATGGGCACAATAGTAGTGATAGTGACGGTGCCATTGGCACTACTTGTGATTCATCTAGTCTTCCTACTTCATCTAATGTCAATGTTGACATTGATATTGATGATTTAGAGAATCCATATGATGATTAAAACTTTAAAAGTGTTGTAATATTGAACTTGAAGTTTGAACGATGAATATTTATCATGCATGTTTTAAATGACATTCAAGTTTATGGTGGTTTTATTGTTTATATGATGTTATGTGATATTCTAATCCTAATTCATGCTTCTAGGCTGCATATATCTATATTTACATGTTTTTTGTACTAACGAACCCAAAATGAACCGACCCCCCCCCTATAAAATAAAAATAAAATTACCCGAACCGGCGAACTGAACCCTCGAATCCAAACCCGAACCTGTACCAGAACCGTCTAAACTAACTGGAATCTATTAAGGTACACGCCTCTTCTAGTTCCATCTAGATTGTAGGAATTTACTAGCATGGATTTCTCTTTTGGAT
This sequence comes from Sequoiadendron giganteum, assembly GCA_007115665.2. NCBI lineage: Eukaryota > Viridiplantae > Streptophyta > Pinopsida > Cupressales > Cupressaceae > Sequoiadendron > Sequoiadendron giganteum. Next base: position 527,669,237 of record CM021108.1, read on the forward strand.
TGCGTATGACAAGCATCAAAATGAGGTAATGTTTATAATAATAGAATGATTCTGAAAGACAATAATTAGGGATATATAAGAAATTCATTAATGCACTTTATCTGAACCAAAATCCTCTTCCAAGATTTTTGGGTATACCTTGGAGTTCTTTTATCCATTGTCTCTAGGAATTGCTAGTTTTTAAGTCATGTTCTAGATACCTTTAGGGAAACGTTAGATGTTAAATTGGATAGACTGACCACATTCTAGCCTTAGATTGATGGATAAATTAAGGTTGTGAATATGAAATTCATTCTACTATTGCCAATGTACTATGGTGTCCTCCTCAAACTTGGCATACATCTCTACAATATAGCTCTTAATAGTTCTATGGGACCTGGTGCATTCTATAAATCTTACAGGTTCCAACCAATGTCATCCCTTAACAAAGCTTATCGTGCATTCATGACCTTTGAACCAAGGAATTAGACAAAGTACACATCAAACAAGTGCATTGATAGACTCAACACATTTTCAACTCATCAAAAACAAATGTTAAAAGAGTGTCATGGTGCACATTGCATGCCACACATTTTTTCACTTAGTGACAAGCTTTGGTTGCATCTTCAAAGAGAGCATTTTTAAGGTCATTACTAGAAGATCAAACCATTGTATTATTATGTCCTATACACCATATTATGATCAGCAGGTGAGAATTCATTCATACCTTTGGCATGCACCAATAATTTAATGTGAAGTTCAAGTTATTGAAGCCATACACACCACCTATGCTTGAACCAATTGCATTTGAACATCCGACAACTTTGAACCAATCTCATCTAAGTCCAACAAAGATGTTCAAATGATTGACACAACCACTACTTGCACTTGCAAAAGCAATCTGTTTCGGTGTCAAGGTGAAGTAGTATGGAGATCAGGCTAAGTGGTCCACCCTTAAGCAGTTCCAAACATATTTTGCACAACTTCAACGAGATGCAATGGGGATGACTGCTATTCAAGAAAAGACAAATAATCCAAAAACATCAAAATCAGATTCTCAGTCCATTTTGAAGTTCATAGGAATTTCTCAATCCATTTTGAAGTTCACATGGATTTCAGTCCATCATCGACTCATCACAATTGAGTAGACTCTGCTTATCAAGTAAATGACATTTTGGCTTCATAATCCATTCCAATTTCTATTTAGAAGCATACATTGGTGTCACAGATTCCACAGGTGCTATAAGACAAATTTGGAATGCTGGATAGATACACTCCTATGGAAACTGTTGAACAAGCAGCATTTACACCTATATATCATCTTAATAATTTCTCTCACTACTATCTTCTTGTACTGTTGGAGAAATTAGAATTTACACCCCACAGATTCTCATGGAAGGATTAAGTGGTAGGATTTAATAATAGCTTATAGACAATCAATCAAAAATAGGATAGCCCCTTGGAAACTTCTACTTTAAGTAAGACATCGATTGTAGTTTGTATTCTAGTTTGCACAAATTTCTTCCTTGTTTATGTACAGATGACAGTAGCCTTAACAACACAATAGGTACATAATATATAATAATTTTATAGAAGTGCTTGCTACTGCGTAGGATATTTTCATATCCATAGGCTCTTCTTCTGATCACAATCTTAGATAGGTCTAGGGTAATTTATTTTGTATTAAATGAGGTGAGATGATATATGTATCAGCTTACAATTGTCTCAATAATACTTCCTATCGCAATGCTTTTGAGTATGCATTTCCAATTTGTCTCATTCATAATTTTTCAGTTACTCAGGCATTCCTTGTAGTCCCTTGGTTTCTATCATGCATGCCCTTAACAATGCTAACCATTTTTTGTTGTTAAAATATTTTTTACATTGAATATTTATTGAAACTTAGCATTAATAATTGCATTACAATCTGTGTTAGGGTTATCATGGAGATACTTCAAAAACCTTCTTTTGTGGGATGGTTTCAGAGGAAGCTAAGCAACTTGTAAAGGTACAATGATTGCCTTTCTATCTCATAATACATTTGTAACATTGATTGAGGCCTGTTTGAATGATTGGGAGTTTTTTTTTTGTGAATTTATTTATACTTTTAATTGGTTGGAGGGAGGGTGCAATTTCTTGAATTTGGTATTGGCTTGAGATTTTTTATCCTTCACCATTTTCTTTTTTTTTTTTCATGTGGGTTTGACATTGAATATGTGTATACTATTGACTTGTGTATAAGGTAAAACTTATCAATTCTTTGGTTAGATGCCTTTGGGAACCTGTACTTGTCACATAGGCTTGTATTTTGGAGACTATACACATTTTGTTTAGATATAATGAAAGTGTTCTGATTCCTTTTAGTGTGTATAGTGTTCCTTGTTGTAGACAAGTGTTTACATTATGTACCTACTATAATCTTTGTACATGTGATGCATATAATGTTTTCTGTTTAAGTATTCTAAGATTATAAAGTATACACAGGATTTTGCAATAAGGAAGCAACAATTATGACTAAACTGTAAGTTGCTGGTTTGGGTATGGGTATGTTATGTGCTAAGCTATTTTTTTTGTATTTTGACAAATGTTTGATAAAATGCCAACACTGAAATGTTCCAACTATTTGTATATTTTGTAAACGTTTGACAAAATGACAATGCCAATACAACAACACTAGTTCTAATAAACTTCAAAGTATGGACAATACATGGTGCTGCATAACATTGAAGAAATCTTTGAATTACACCAGCAAGACTGAAATAAGAGTTACATCTTATTATTATAAAAAAGGTACTAACCCTTGTGCAACACTGGGCCAAATACAAGAGTGAGCTGAAATCTGAAAGAGAGTATGGAGTTGAAGTCTTAAAACTGATTTGGAGCCATCACCACTAAAATCGGCTAACTCCCTGATGGTACAACTTATATGCTGAGTGGTATGGCCTTGCTTTGTGGCTGATATAGGCTGTGTCCAATCACTAAACTGTCTACTATTACCCTTCAAAGGTGCGGCTGCCTTAATGTCTTCAAAATTCATGTAATAAAGGGGTGGCTTCCTCCATAAACCAAATTCCTGCCTTCCACATTAGTACAGCCAGGTATTACAGGAAATAGTACGGCAGACTTTTGTAGTTAATATATGGTACAACCAACAAGGAAATTGGTACAATTGGCCTTAGAATGGGTGGGACTAGCAAAATATGCATTCTTCTTCGTTCATTTGTTGGTAAATATTTTTAATGAATATTTAGGTAACTTCACAATTGGAGTTTGATCAAACCTGGAAATGATCTTTGAATTTTCAACAGAATTCTCTGCAAATTCTAAACATTAAGCACATCTGTGAATCCTATATGAATCCACTCACAACTTGGCTAGGAGGGTTTTCGTCCTTGAAACCAATCTTTGTCATAGGGTTTTTGTCCTAGGGTAGGAAAGATGAATTGTTGCTCAATTTCCAAAGTTGGGGTTTTGGAAATAAAATGCCAAGAATGAATTTTCTTTTGCAAGCTCTCCATTATATACTCGTTTTTTAATGTTTGAAAGATCATATTTCATTTCCCTCTCAAAGTGACTTAATATTTTTTTAAAATTTAACTTGACATTTGGGCCTGGAAAAAGTCATTTAAAAAAAAAAATGTCCATTATTAATAAAATGTTTAATTAAATATAAGTCGCCCGTAAAATGAGTGACTTTAGACAACTTAATTTAATTAATTAATCATTCCCTTATCACACCCCAATTAGTCTATGGGAATTAAACTAGACTAATGGTCTCCACTAATTGATCATGCTTGTGAAGGGGACATTACAATGCTCCTTCTCCGAAATTGCTTGCCCTCAAGTTATAGGTTTGGATGTTGAAGTATTGATCTTCTTCTTGAGTAGCATCTTTTGAAGGAAAATTCTTCCATCATACCAAATACTCTTTTATGCTTCTACTTCTCAATCTTCTCTACCATACTTCCACAATAGTTTTAGGTACCAAAATCAATTTACATTCCTTATCTAATGGCGGTACCTCAAGTGGTTGAAATTGCCCAAGTGCCTTTTTGAGGCATGAAACATGAAACACATTGTGGATCTTATTGTACTCTAAAAGCTCCAAATCATAAGGAACCTCTTCTATCCTCCTCACAACCCTATATGGTCCATAAAATCGTGCTTTTAGCTTTTCTGCTACATGCTTCTTTAAGGAAGACTACCTATAGGGTTGCAACCACAAGAAAACCATATCACAAGCCTCAAAAGATTTCTCCAATTTGTGTCTATCTACATAGATCTTTTATTGGTTTTGAGCCCGTTGGAGATTTTCCTTAAGTGACTTTAGGATATCTTGACTCTCTTGGACCCAATCCTTGGCCTTTGTAACCTTGCTATTAGCAATGACTAAGTCTGCAAAAGATGTCACATCATACCCATACAAAGCTTTGAAAGGAGTCATGTCGATAGACATGTGATATGTGGTATTGTAGTAGTGCTCACCCAAATAGAACCACCTAATCAAGCCTTTTGCTGCCCTATTACATAGTTTTTCAGAAACCCTTCTACCCACTTATTGACAATCTTAGTCTATCCATTTGTTTGTGGGTGATAACTAGTGCTTGAGATTAATTTAGTACTTGTCAAATTGAAAAGCTCTTTGCCAAAACATATTGACGAATCTACTATTCTGATCATTGACAATGTTCCTAGGTAGACCATGGAGTTTGAACCCCTCTTTGAAAAACAACTCTGCAACTTGAGGTGCCTTAAACTTAGAAGATATGGTATAGAAATAGGCATATTTGGACAATTTGTCCACCACAACAAAGAGACAATCCTTGCCCTAAACCTATGAAAGACTAGTGATGAAATTCACAAATATGCTCTCTCATTTCTACTCCGGAATAGGTAGGGGTTGCAATAGTCCCATGGAAAAGTATGCTCTATCCTATTCTGTTGACAAGTCAAACACTCCCTAACATGCCTCAAGATGTCATCTTTGAGTCCCTTCCATATGAACCTCTCCTTGATTTTCTTGTAGGTCTTAAAGTAGTCAGGGTGCCCTACTAATGGTGTGCCATGGACAACTCTCAATATCTTCTCCTTCATCTTGGATTCTGGAACAAGGTAGATCCTATCCTTGTACAAAATCGGATCATCTATTCCTTTGTACCGGTCATCCTACACCTTCCTTTTCATGACATCACAAGAAAATGCATTATTGGAATATTCAACCAAGTGATGAGCCTTCCAATATGCTGATATCTCTATCATTGAGCACAAGTTTGACTTCCTAGATAGGGCATCTTTAACTACATTCCTTTTTTCTTTAACATACTCAATATCAAAATCATAGGCTGCTGTTTGCTTACCCATTTTTGCTTCTTTTCATTCAAATCCTTCTAATTGAGGAAGTATTTCAAGATGTTATGATCAGTGTTACTTGGGGACGTGTCCCCGGGTCTAAATCCCTCCTTCCTCGTCCTGGGGACAGGGGACGGCTAGGGGACGACAACAGTGTACTATGTTTTTTTATTTTGATTTTAATATCATAATTGAAAAAAAAACTATATGGCAGCAATGTAGGCTTTGGGCATTTTGTTATACATTTATAACTTGTATATTATTGTTTAATATCACATGCATATTCACAATGAATTCTGAATTTTGAATGCATATTGAGTATTGACAATGAATTCTTAACACAAATGTTATATGCTAAGTTTCTATAATGTATATATGCATGCTTTTATCTATGTTTTCATATGAATATATAAAGTTTCCCTATATATTTTAAATTTTTCTATATTTTATATAGTCGTCCCCCCGTCGTCCCCAAATTTGGCTTGAAAAATCGAAAACTTGGGTACTTGTCAGGCCGTCCCCTATCGTCCTCGTCCCGGAAACTTGGGGTAACACTGGTTATGATTTGTCCTTACCACAAATTTACTCTCTACTAGATATTGTCTAAATTTAGTCAATGCATGCATAATGGCTAACATCTCCTTATTATAAATGGAAAATATTCTTTTTGACTCTTTGAGCTTTACACTCTGAAAATTTATAAGATGTTTTTTTTGCATTAGGACAACTCCAATGCCCTCACAAGAAGCATCACACTCTAACACAAAGGGCTGAGAAAAATCTGGTAATGCCAGAAATGGACACAAATTCATTACCTCCTTGAGCTTTTTGAAGGTTTGCTATGCTACATCCGTGTAAGGTCTGCTCATCTCACATACAAATTATAACCCTTATTTCCAAAATAATAATAATATAATGGTGCAGAAAAAGAGGAATAAATAAATAACTTTCATCACTATATTCAAATGGAATAACATACATCATTGAATCAAAGTATATCGAAACAAGGCCATGCCTTCACTAGGTTTAGCCATGTAGGCTTACACAAGAATATCATATCAATAATACATGAAAATTCAAAAACTGTAATGCAAATTAAGGGAACAACAAGTTCATAAATACATCCACAAAAAAAACCATAACACAATGATTTTCATGAGTGGAAAACCCTCGTAGGGTAAACCCACAAAAGTGGTTTACAATTCGAGTGAGGAAGGAAAAGTTGAAAAAAATGACCCCATGCAAATAAATTTGCTTTTAGGGGTTCGAACGAACTATTAGGTTCAAGCAAACTAAAATAGGGTTCACTAGAACCCGGGTTTGAGCGAACCCATTTAATGATGGGGCCCACCATTCCTGGCAAAAAGCCAAAAGTGAAGGCTTGTGGAGAGGGGGTTTGCTTGAACCCCCCTTCTCCCTCTCAGTCACCAAAAAAGTCCATAATTTTGCACTTCAAAGCTCGGGTTGAGGATGAAAATGGAAGAGACTTTACTGACCCAATTGGATGATGATAGTCCTCGGAATGAGCTATCCAACGAATATAATTTTAATATGTTCTTGTTTTATTATGTATTTGTTTTTTTAGTTTTATTAAACATAGGTTTTTCACCGAAAATCAAGCTCTTTGTTCTGCACATGTGGAAAAATAGCAGATTATCAATTTTTTAAAAAAAAAATTATGAGTGCACCAGATATTGAAGTCTTTGATCCAACAAAAATAATAAAATAGAATTTCGATATATACAAAAAAAGTTATGTTGTATACGGTTCGCCTATGTTTGAATTGTAATTGGTTTGATTTCAAAACTTGATTAAGGAAAAAAAATTCAATAAAAAACTATGAGACCAATTGGAAGCACTAGATATTGTAGTTACAAATCTAAATTCGAAAGAATTAGAATTTTATCCTTCATGGAAAAAAAATTATGTTGTATACGGTGAGCGTCACTACTTAAAAATGTTGTTTGCTGAAAAAACTAGTTGAAGGAGATGGAAAAAGAAGTGCAATCTGATTCCAAAATTTTTGAAAAAATTATATTTAGAATCTACAAACAAAATGTCACAAATCACTAGTTTGCATTATCTTCAAATTCCTCACGGTTTAGCCGCTATAGGTGCCTGAAAGTGAAGATTTAGTTAAAAAAAATTATTTTAGTGTCCAGTTTGGCCAAAAATTGTAAACCAGTATTGTGGGATCACCCCGACATAGGGATGAAAAACCACTCGGAAAAATGCCCCATTGGCTTAATGAAATGCCTCACTGGTTACAAGATGCCTCACTGGCAATGATCAAACTGTCTCACTGACATGACCATTTACAACTTCATTACACATTTCTGACTAATAAAGTCATCAACTACAGAGGATCACTCTGTTTCTTTACATAACATTTATCTAGAACTGGAATCTTTAGGGTATAAACATGTCAGATAATAATCCCAGTGTTTTGCATACAGTTTACAAGATATTCATTTTAGAATTCTGATTTACAACTTCAAAAGGACATGTCTCTGTAAGAACTAAGCCAGAAACAGTGACAAGTCATTGTTTATATAATAATCAATAATAGATGTAATGCTGTCATTTGTACCTTTCAAACAGGTCACATAGCTGTCTATTCGAGTCAAATACCACAATTCATACATACTTTTCAAGTAAGGTAAAATAAATAAATAAAATAATGACCTCCAAAGATTGAATTTAATAAATTATATATATTACACATCAACAAGCACACAAAAATGACACGAGTTGCAAATAGATGATAACAAGATATTATCATAGGTTACTGACTTCTTACCTTCGTCACGTTCCAGACTATAGCTATGAAATTTAACAAATGGCTACATTAAGTAAAAGAAAAGAAAGAAAGGAAACCATTGATCTCAAATGTGTTATAACTCTCCCTTCTTACAAATAGATATTCAAGGATCTTTAGGGTGACTACATGAGTCAACCTTTATCTTTAAGGAAAATGTAAGTATCCACTTCATATATATATATATATATATCAACATATGTCCATTTAATAATGCAATTTATATTTATAGCTTCTAATATTGTTGGATACGTTTACTAATTAATAATGTTGGTAACATTGTGGAAGATACCCTCTCAATTTTTTCTTGATTTTCAATGACAAATACAATGTTATCATGCACCCGTTAAGGTTAGCTCCAAACCAAAACGATGCGGAAAAGAACTCTAACCAAGAATGCGCCATAATACCATTTAAGGAAGAGGGGCGGGCATATGGTCAGAGGATCCTTAGGATCTAATGACTCAATAATTGACTTGATTACAATTGAGAGAGAGAGAACTAAACTCAACACCAAGAATGTGCACACAAAATCCTTTAGAAGGCGAGGTGCTAACATATGGTGTGTTGATGTTATAAGCAGCTTAGGGCTGCACTTCCATTGCACACGCTTCAAGGAGAAAACATAAATTAAATGATAGCCTTCCGGCTATTTAATTTATATTGCTAATATATGATGAACATAAAAAAGGCCGACCCTATAATGGTTCGCATGTTTTGTTTATTTATTGGGCCGACCTACATTGTAATTAATATATTTATGTATTCTTCCAAGGGGGCCGACCTAATTGAGGAGGTGCCTCAATTGTATATATACAAGGTCTCTCCTTGTCATTTAATCATCAAGTTCATTCTTCATAATTCGCATTCCTAGAAGAAGGTCGCATTTATGCAGCAGATCAACATCTTATGCAGCAGATCATCATTGTGTAGCAGCAGATCGTACAGTTGCAGCAGATCATTGTTTTGCAGCAGCAGACCGAATTGAAGGAGAAACATATTTGTTTGTATCTTTGCATCTAGGAGAGGTGTGATTGCTCATTTTATTAAATTCGCCTTTGAGAAGGGTCTTATTGTAAAGCAGATTTCTGCTCTTGTTCCTATATATATAAGAGAAATATTTGCTGGGTTTTTCTCCCTCAGGAGGAGAGTTTTCCCAGGGTATCTTGCTGTGTTTATTGTCTTATGTGTTGCAAATATATTGAGTGCTTTCAGTTATTATCTGATCTATTAAAACACTAACATGGTGGAGTGCTAATTACAAAACTGAAAGAAATTAGGCGGATAACCAACCATGAGAAAAATTACAAATAAACAATTCATCCGCTGCAGCAGACATCCACTCAAGAGTGGGAATTCTCCACTTTTCAGTGGGGACAATGAGAGATACATAATTTATTCTCCACACTGGCGGTAAACCATCGAGGGGTAACTAATGTTTGCTTAGAAATTACGAGTAAATGCAGCAATAACATATGGTTGGATTAGTACTACTAATGCACAACCTTACAATCAAATAATCTGTAGTTTACTAGTATTACAATGATAGAACAAAGCCACTATGTGAAGAATGATTCTCTCAAATTACAAAGCTCTCAAACATTGAAAAATGAAGCCAAAATCTGATCCTTTTGAAGTCTGATAATTAAAACCAGCAAACAGAAACTGTTAACCAGCAACCTATGAATCAAGGAAATGCTCATAACTTCATCAATTTACCTCCGAATTGAGTGAAATCAAATGCAATGAACCTTTGGAGGATAGGCGCCCATGTCATGATGAAGAAACAACTTCAAAAAGCCAACATTAATTTACTAGCACAATTCCCAATGCACACAGAATGGTACGACCCTTAGCTAGGGCGATTTTGCAAGAACAAATCACACACTTCAAACAAAAATCTTTAGCTGTGTAGAAACCAGCAACTTGAAATCTGGAAATCACACCAAAATTTACCACTTTGAAGCTCTATCTGCTAGTCTGATTTGAGAAGCAGCCTAGAAACCAACTAGGTGTTATCTCTCAAACACGAAATTGGATTGAAACTAGGAGGTCAGCATTCCTCGAAGTGCAAAATGAGTAGTCATTTCGACAGCATAATTTAAGCATAAACATGAGATACTAAATGCTGGAGCAAAGCCTCATTTTTAAAGAAGATGAGATGACTCTTCAAGTTCTCAAGATGGGACACCAAAAGCCTTTGACATATTTTTAAATTCAAAAAGAATAAACCTTCTCCAAATAGGCGTTCACTTCAATGCATTTAAAACTTTATTAAAATTATTAAAACTCCTTTATGAAGGCGTCCCCCTTCATGTCCCTCTTTTAAACACAACTTAAAGTTAACACCTTAGGCTAATGGGTCAACTTGAAATTAGAACACTTTGCCTTGAAATGAAGTATTTCACCAAAATATTGCTTTTAAAAGCCCAAAGCTCAAACCCAAGCAACTGCTCCAACTGAAAATGAAGCGCTGAAGACTGACAACTGCCCATTGCCAGAAATAGTATTTACTAAAAATAGTAAACACCAAGAAATACCACAAAACCTCCAAGCAAGGAAACCCTTAATTCACCTCAACGAGCCTCCAAGCCTCCGGAATAGGCTGATGAGCAACTGATATGATCACTGATGAGAAGGGGACATTACACATTGACATAGATAAACTTTTAAGATTCAAATGACGAGTGGTATGTTATTAATACGACGTAAGGAGAAGTAGCTAATTATTATCCAACGATAAAATTAGAGTTATATATTAAGGCAATGATTATAATATTTAAAAGAAAACTATGTTTATGTCAGGAAAAAGCCCTAAATCATACTATATTTTGGATTTCCAAAGCGACACAAATAATACAACTTAACACACCATTATATTCAATGAATAAAAAGAGTAGGTAAAAGAGTAGATAATGCATAGCTCTTACAACTTACACAAAGTTGAATAATTCAAGCATTCAAGCAGTCTTTCAGAAAACACGTTACTAGTCCAAAGTTCTCCATTTGGTTTGCAAAGAATGTAATTGTCAAGAAGATAGTTTTACATTTCGCCATGAACTTATTTCCAATTTTAATGGTTAAGTGAAAGATTACAGATTTTACATAATAAAAGGAATCCTCTCCATTCAGAAATATATGCATTTCAGGAAAATAAAACTTGATCACATATACACATATGTTTATATATATATATATATTAAAAAATAACCAATCTAATACAAAATTATAACACTTAAAACAGAAATTTTAATCACTCTAAATCAGATTTTTAACGTCTATTCTTTTCGTAATTTAATTTTTCTCTCAGTCATATTATATTTGCATTCATTTTTATATATATTCATATATATATATATAAATGCACATATAGAAAATTACATCTTTGTTGGCGTTTCAAATCGCACCTCTGGAATGCGTTCTGGAAACGGATAGCTATGTGCAGTAAACTGCTCTTCGAATTAGGAGGGGAAGCTCCCTCTTTTGTTGAGTTGCATAAAGAAAGTAACCTAAACTTAATTACGCCTATCTTTTTGGTTCAGCTGCGAGAACACAAGGTTATAGAACACTAGATGTTGCAACTGAGGTTTTCCCTTTAATGAAACTAGACAGCTACAACTTAACCTACGCTTAAAACGTTTCTACCCTCTCAAGTAAACGTAGAGCAAGAGAGTTTAGAAATGGACGAGTTGGATTTCTGACAAAGATACTTAAATAAGCTATTCTTCAACATACGTTTTAAGGCAAGCTGAAAAAGAGATCATAAAAGCATTACAGAAATACAAGACTTTTATTTCAAGGCAGACAAAGCACGCTCAAGATTTTATTTACTCATACTTCTAACACAAGAGAAATAGACTGAAATTTGAGATATTTATATCGAGGCAAACAAAGCACGCTCAAGATTTTATTTACTCAAGTTTCTGGAACAAGGATTACAACTTCAGGACAGCAAGTTGTAGCAACACGCTTGCAACATGCGATCAACCTAATTATAATCAACACAACACATGCACTAAACAAGTATTTGCAGCTAAAGAGGCATGCAAACTTGCTCTTTACACCAAGTGAACAATACTAAATAACAAAGAGAAGGTACTAAAGACACTTATGTCTTGTTATCACAAGCACGGTTAAACTAAAATGAACAAACATTGCTCTTATTTATAGACAAGCAGAGGAGTAGGGAACCCTAAAATCTCCTTGCTTTTACAACTAAGACTTGCCAACATGCAAACTTTATTTCTAAACCTAGAAAAGATAAAACATCTAAAACCTAAGAAAGCATGTAAAATAGGAAATGCCAACTCATTACAACTTGATATCCTTCTTCTTCAAAGAATGGATAAGAATTGAGACAAGAATAGAAAGAAAGCGAGAGATAAGAATGAAAAGAAAGCTTGGAGAAAGCTTCTAGAAGAAAGCTGATTTAAATCTCTCACTTTCACCAAAAAGCGGGAAACTGCCTCTTTATCAGGAGTGTTGATACTATCTTTAGTTGTATTCCGCTTTTCTAAGATCTTCTCCTCTGTTGCGATCAAACTTAGAGTATCTTTGACATCTTCATCTCCTTTATGAGTTATGTTCTTAAAAAAACATCTCTGCCTCAAAAGATGACTTACTGATTGATGACTTGGCGGCTCTGCAACTTTATGCATTCTGACACTTCTCTTGATTCTCCTACGGAAGAGTTTTGCACAATTTTTTCTGACACTTGTCCTTTCGCTCATACCACTCCCTTTACACGTTCTTCAACTGAGATGATGACGTTTTATGTCCATGATGGTACTGAAAAGCACTGCCCAACATCATCCATTCAGATAATTATGATACAACACTTGTTTGGCTTTGAATTTGATGGGAGAGTACTCTATGCTGAAAAACTTGAAGATTGACTGTAAACTTGACTATGCTCGGACAAGCTTAGCACAAACCCTAAAAATAACTTGCTGATTTTCTTCATCAAACGGATGAATTTTTCGGAAATTTTTTTGAGATATGGATTTTGTGTAGAATATTGTTATAAGCAAACCCAGATCGTCCGTTTTCGAAAATATGAAGTGAAGATCGAAAAAGCAGCAAACCCTAATTTTCTCCGGAAAAAAGTAGAAAAAGCTAGCGTTTGGGTATTGTTCATGAGCACATTTTGGATGAACCCAGTTGATTAAATTCTGAAAACCTCGAAGTTTCACTGAAAAAACAACCACTTGAAGTTTCACCGAAAAAACTGTGATATGGGTTTAGTCCAGAAGAATATTTGAGATAGACCCAGAAGATTGGAAGTTGTAAAATTTGAAGTTTTCTCTGACATGCAAGATAAAAAGCAGCTGCTGGAACCTTGAGAAAATTCTTCAAAAAATATCCAGAAGATCGAACAAATATGGACCAGCTTGCTGAAAATTGAAAACAATGGCCTCCTTCTTCAAAGATTTGATGTTCTGATAGGAAAAACATGAAAAAGCAAGCCTTCTTGAGTGCTGATCTAAAAATATTATGAAAAACCAGCAAGTTTAAGTTCTTGAATCTTGAAAATAAGGGTTTGAAGTTGCTGCTCTGTTTCTCCTTGAAGACCACCTGCAAGAAAATAATGAAAAATAAAAAGTGCTTTAAATATGCTTTGCTTTGAGAAAACAACTTTCTTTTGCCCTAATTCCTTAAAACCCTAATTCAAGATTGTGTAATGAACTTCGACTTTGGTCTTCAACTTCAATTTTTTGAAATTTCCAAAAATTTGACTAAGGCATGAGAAGTTGGGCGCCTTTTTTGAGGTATGCCATCCTTTTTCCCAGACTTAGCCAACTTTTCACAGTTTTCAACTTCTGTTCAATTTTCAACCCTAGTTTGACTTTGATTTCCGACTTCCAAATTGATTCGGCGAACGAGCTGAACATTGCATCATGGAGCCTGATCGAATTTGATGACATGATTCTGGAGACATCATCTGCTAAAAACTTCATTTGTCCCTCTAAAATGTCAGGTGCCTATCCTTGATAAGGGCACCCATTTTCTCCAGTGTTAGCCATTTCCATGATATTGAAATTTATACTTGCCTTCTGACCTTCAGATGAATTCGTGATTCTGGGTGCTATACTTGTCAGACTGACTGGCTGACGGATTCACTAGATAGCTGAGGTGATTCTGGAAGGGGTCTTCTGGATAACTCATCTCCGGAAATTGACTTCTGGTGGCTCAAAACCCTAGGCGCCCTTCTTGAGGTATGGCGCCCATAGCTCCCAGAGTTAGTTTTTATTCTGGATTTTCACTATTGCTTCCAACTTTTGCCATTTCTCACACTTTTCTCCTCGGTTCGTCTGGCGATATCTGATGACTGCTTGCTCTGACGGACATGCTGACGATTGCGTTGGACAACTTGATCAAGTCTGACGAAGTCACGTTGCAGATGCCTTCAACAAATTCTATCATTAAACCTTTTAAAATCTTGGGCGTCCTTCTTCTCCAGGGGCGCCCATGTTCACCAGTGTTAGATTATTTTCATCGTTTTTCATTCTCAGAGTTCTAAACACCTCTCATCGTGGCCCCTGTTTGATCTGGGTTTGTCGGCAGTTGGGTGCTCTGACGAGCTTACGAAGATATTCGCTGCGAAGTTGGCCTGAAACTGAACAATGTTGCCTGGGAGAGCCAACCTTGATTCCATCATCTGACCTTCCAAAAAGATGGGTGCCTACTCTCCTCAGGGGCGCCCATGTTTGGCAAACTAAGAAACTTTTCTGCAAATTTCAAAATCCTTCCTCGTTTGACGTGCCTTCCTTGTCTTTGATTGTCGGAAATGAAAAAATTTCTAAGGCATGAAGGTTTGGGCGCCTCTCCTTGATTGGGGCACCTGAAGTCTCCAGACTTAGACAAAATTTGGCATTTTTCATTTTTTTTTAAAACTTCCTTTGCCTGTTCCTTGTTCTTGGTGCACGTCCTTTGTTGAAAGTTTCTGCTTGATGCTTGAACGTCTGATTCTTACACCTGGCAGTTGACTGACCTCCATTGATGACTTTGGTTCTCCAAAAGAAGCTTCTGAAAAAGCAGAATAGACCCACTAGGGAAAAACTGATCTTTTCGTGATTCCGACTGCATCAGCCTGATGAGAAATTATTTTTAGCCAATCAAAATCAGTCTCAACACTAATGGCCAAACTTTCTATTTTTAGAAAATTTTGCAAGTATCCGTTTCGTAAGAAACCCAAAAAAAGCTTCTATTTTTAGAAAATTGCTAAAAATAGAAATTTTCCTAAATTTTAGGGATGAAAAACTGAAATCTGGGTTTTGTTGATTTGGTTGTTTTAAACAGACCTAGATTGCCTGATTTTGAAATTTCAAAGTTTTTGACCCTCATGCAAGACATGCAAAACCCCAATTCTGACCTTTTTGACAGATTTAACAGTATTTGGACTCATTTCTTCAAAATGCCTAAGTGTAGCGAAAATTTTAATTTGGGGTACAACAATCTTTAGCTGAAATAATCCACATTCTGTCATAATCGAACGAAATGATATAAATCAGATATATATTTAGTCATTTAAATTCTACAATGATCTAATTCTCAGCATGTTTCATATAAATATATACTCAAATAAGTATATATATATATAATTTATCATTAAATTTTCCAGCACCGGCATGATTGGTAAACAAAAAAATAAACATAAACTCATTTGTATATACATCCAAACCCATTTGTATGTAACATATACTCACTTAATATATATATATATATATATTCTTAAGCGATTATAAAAAAAACATATTGTACAAAATCGAAATACAAAGAGATTCGAAGTTTTTAGCAAGTATGAGTGTGGTCGGCTGTGGCCCCCCCCCTATGGGGGTGCGCTACCTGTGGAGGGCAACGCCCACTCCACAGGCCGCAACCTATGAAGGGGCGGCTGTCTCCACAATAGCCGTTCCCCCCATGGGGTTGCGTAGGGTTGGGGAATGGCTTTAGAGCCTTCCCCACTCTATTCAATAAAATAAAGTTTTCAAAAAACAAATTGGTGGTTTTCCAGAACAATTCGCTACAACATTTTATTTATAATTGCGTCAAATACAATAAAATAATAATATTGTATATTTATATATATATGCAATAATATTGTACTCTGGAACATGTATTCAGTTTAAAAGGCATTTTGCCAATGGGTCCAGTATTTGAAAGAAAATTAATTCCAAATTTTTACAGCAGCATATAAATATATATAATTTTATATAAAAAAAGTAACAAAGAATACAGATCTGTACAGTCATAAGGCTGAATTTCACTCGGCAATTAAACATTGAACACTATTGTAAGATTTTGCAATGGTTATTCAAAAAGGGTTTCAAAAGAGAGGTAATCTTTCCACAGGCAATCAACAATTTTCACATTTGAAAATTAAAATACATTGGAAAGAATTGGAAACCTAGAAACGCTTTCCGATTGAATGTGCTGGAAATCTCTTGTAGAAGATTCTTCCTCTTTTCCCCTGTAATAATTTCTCTTCTTTCAACCGTATTTAGTTTATTGTACTTCAGAAACCCTCTTCCTGACAACCATTTTTCAGTTATCTTTTTGTAGAGCAAATCAAGAAAGTTTTATGGAAACAATTGTATCCTTTCGTTATTCTTTTCCGTTCTTTTAAAGTTTTCTTTTAGTTTTACAAAAAACCTAATCTTGAAAATAAAAATAATAAAGTTTATTTTCCATGCACAATATTTATCCTTAGCTTTTTAAAAATACCATTTTTAATTGTAAATTGAATATCTATTCCAGGTAAATCATAATGAAATATCTTTTATTTGCAATTTAAATATTTGTTCAAAATAGTTAGCAAGGAGGTAACATTTAATTTGCAATTAAAAATAATTATTCTAAATAACAACTCATTATCATATATTTGCAAAATAAATTCTCTAATTAAAATATAATTAATTCTTTTATTCCTTTGCACTTTTATTTCATTATAAATTAATTTAATAAAACATTGTAAAATACGAACAATAAAAATAGGGGTCATGACAATCCGTCCATACGAAAGATCCCTTCTTGGTCAAGTCTATTAAGGGTGCTACTAGTTGTTAAAAACTCCTAATGAATCTTTTGTAATAATTGCACATTTCGAAATATTCCCTTAGTTGGGTCAATGCCTTAGGTGGTGGCCAATCCAAGATGATCCGAATCTTATCTTGATCCACTTTGATTCCCTCTATGCTAATCACATGCCCCAAATATAGAATTTATGTCATCCCAAATTCACACGTGCTTATTAAATACCTGGTTCAGGCATGATTGGAATGTAGCAGGTGCATTGGTCAATCTAAAAGGCATGACCAAGAACTCATAGTGTCCACAATGGCATCTAAACATAGTCTTATGCATAGTAGCAAAAATATTTTTGGGGAAAAAAATTGGCAAACCAAAAGTATAAGATTTTTTGAAGAAATCATGTTTTAAACAAGAAAAAATTGGATTTTAAAAACAATGTAAAAATAATGTAGAAAAAGGGACAAAAACTTGTTTTTGAATTTTAAAGGCATTTCCATAGCGTAGAGAAATAGGGAGGAAATAAAATTGAGAGTTTAACCCATGAATCGTAGAATATAGAATTTTGTTTTTTATATTCATATTGCTGATTACATTGCATTGCACAAAACATACTTCATAGCGCATAAATAATAACTAAATGTTGACAGTTTATAAATTTTCAATTACAATTTAGTTTGTACAAAGTCAACCTACAAAGTATGTACAAAGCTCCAAAAAATCAGATGTAGCCAATGACTCTTGCTACTACAAAGAGGCAATACCCCTCATGATGTTGAGAGGCAGCCCCCTCATGGGGGCTTGGAGTGGAAACCCCAATAGAGTTGAGAGGCAACACCCCTCATGGGGGTCTAGGGGTAGCACCCCTCGCGGGATCCGAGGCCAGCACCCCTAGCACAATATAGGGCGGGGTTGAGGGGTAGAGCCCCTGCCACAAAGCCCAAATTAAGGCTTTTGAAACCATACAAACTTTCATGGCACATGCCATTTTGACAATTTTATCAATTAATGGTGAAATTAGGTATTTGGCACATCTTTGTTTAGATAAATGTTTTAAAAAAAATGATTTTTATTTTTATTGTTTTTGTTTGGGCAGCCCTTGGGTTCGCCCAGGAGTAGCTTGGGTTCGTTTAGGGTCTTGCCTAGGCACCTTGGGACAGAAGGACCCACAACAAACCCAGGGTGCTTGGGTGGGTCCTTGGCGAACTTAGCCCATTGTAGGATCCATACCCGCATCCATTCGATATGGGATCGAGACCCTAGAGGGGCATACCTAATAACTTAGGTCAAATTGGTGTAACATGTAATCAAAGCAAATAAGGAGGAAAGAAGAATAAATAGAAGGATATCCTTGAAAAATTCTCCTCATGATAACTTAGGATAGCTGTTGAAAATAGTTAGCATCAGTCAGATAAATGATGATTGATCATTGTTTAGTGAGAGATAGAAAGTTAAATAAAGGGACACATCCCTTGAGCCGACGTGTCTCCACTTTGTGGAGACACATCCGCTTATGGGACGTGTCTCCCACATTGATACTTATATCAACTCCTTCTTCACTTGCAAACATGGAAATAATAGATGTTTACCTATGAAGATCGACACATAGAAGACTACAAATCCGTAACAATAACATGGTATCAGAGCCGAGTTTCGGGAGATCCGATCAGATTTATGGATTTCATTTTATGTGATCGATTCTCTTATTCTGATTGGTGGTCATGATCATGGTGGATTTCATTTTAAAATTGCGCATCACTCAAGACTGAGTCACTGGCGATGGCTGTATATCACTCGGAAGTTACTGCATTTAGTCGTGCTTATCAACTTCTGTTGATACGGGTTTTCTTTCCGGAAATCTGGTGTCATCGTGTCTGAAACGGATCACCAGTGCAGTTCACAACCAGATGACGAGTCAATCCAAGTATTGCGAAAGTCATGATTCTTTTAGAGTTCGACACATCGACTCCCTGGATTCACTCATCCTGTGAAGTCACGATTTTCATCAGTCTGAATGCTGACTCACCAGGCGCTAGGACACTCACACCTGTCTATTAGTTGCCTGGAACGAACTTCTCGGGCATTTGCCTCCTCTTACTGCTGTGTATCATTCTTGGAAATCATTGTCGGAAGATTGCCGTCCATATTGAGTAATCTACTATATCTAATGAGAAACAACGCCAGAGAAGCAAATCGTACTTTCAAATTATTTTTTGAAGAGTCAGAATTTTTGAGGAAGTCGTCAAAAGCAGTCGAGAGCTGCTTAAAGATATTGTGCCTAATAGAGTTTTGATCTGGCAACGTCTTATTCGAGCAAACTTGAAGAGGACGGATTTATCAAGGTGAGAAGACGTCTTTGGAAAAGTCCAAAATCAACAATATATGGCTCGATAATATTATTAACTTGGGCGTAGTCTGGAAGAGCTCATTGGTAGAGTTCGATGTGCATATTCAAGCAACAAAATCAAAGTTATATGCCGTCCAGGCAGAGCTGTTGGCTCTGGCCGGCGTCATCACCAGTTAGCAATTCGCGTCATCAGGCTATCGGTATCATAAGGATCTTAGCAGAGTTTTTACGAAATCATTCACAATCAGTGTCTGTCCTAAGATTTATCACATCATTGGATACTGGGAGGTCGCGTTCTTCACTATGGAGGTCCCGTGATTCACCCGACACCTGAACTAGTCTCTTCACAGGCCGTGCCAGCCTACACAGAGCTACAGGCATTTGGCATAAACAAGGGTTTCTACGGGGAGCGAAATTTTTAAAAGCCTATGTGGCAATAAGAACTGGGCATGTTATATGAAAGTTACCTTTTATAGAGAGCTTGGAATTTATACACTTCTGTCTATCTTATGGAGTGTTGAGACAGGTGTTTACAGGGGACGTGGCGTTGATAAGAGGAGCTTACTTTTGCTAGACGGCAAGCAGAGTATTTAAAATCTGAGGAAAGCGTAAAGAATTTGAATGAGAAGCTGTTTCAGACCCTTGTTGTCAAAGATTAGCTGAACATCTTGACACATATGAATGGTGAGGTCTAGGTAAAGGATACCTAAATCGGTAAATACCTTCTTTTAATATTCAGTTGCAATCGAAGCCAAAATTTTGCATTGAGTGCAGCAGCGATGGACGCCACTGCAAAGGGCAGAGAGAGCAGATATTGTGATCGTTGATATCGATTCCTCATTTTTGCGTATAGGATTCTAATTTTAATGAGATAAGCATTGCATGGTTGAATAATGTTCATGAATTGTTATGTAGTTATTAATTCATGCTATAACATTGAGATAATCAATCATATATGCTTCTAGCAATGGTACTTCTGTTTGAGATAGTTGAGTTCAATGAACTATTAGTAATCTCTTCTTTTACTTTCAGGAAGGATCAAGAAACGTAAGAGATTGCTTTCAAGAAGAGCTTGATGCATCCTGTAGGTTGAAGAATGAAGACACTGCTTGCAGCCATGAGACTATGTGAATGGCTGAAGACATCTCTTCGAAGAGGAAGAATTAACCTTCAGAGGGAGTTCTATGATTCAGTAAAGGTTGCAGTATTGATGTTAAGTCCTTGAAGTACCTCTTCTACAATTGAGATCAAATTAGGCTCAAGTGTTGCAGGCAATCTTGGACGTTAAAGTCAGGAGGTTGATGCAAATGCTTGAAGATTCAGAGGGAGCCTATTGAACCTAAAGAAGATAATCGAAAGAGTGCCTCTGGGTGCTGTTTCAGATTGAGGTCTGCAATGATATCCTGGTATAGCAAGAAACAATCTTCTGTAGCACTAAGTACAACAAAAGCCAAATATATTTCTGCCTCTATGGGAACAAGAGAAGCAGTATGGCTCCGTAAATTGCTTGTGGGATTAATTAATCAAAAGCAGATAGAGTTTCCTTACCATTATGTAAGAGACATGGTAGAAAGGAATGTGATCCAATTGGTGTATATTAGTAAAAATGATCAAACGGCAGACATTCACCATAACTCTCTCCAGAGTCAAAATTGAACCCTTCAGGAAGAAACTTGGTATGGTTGAAATGTAAGTTATTTTTGATTGAGACTCAAATTGTTTATTTTGTACTAATATGTTTAAAAGATGTTTAATGTGTAAACTCTTTTGTCATGTGAGTGACCATCACTATATGGGCTCACCCCCTTTGTGTACATTATTGAAAGGTGATGATCTTTCGATAATGAACACTTTGACATTGTAAGGTGACGACTTTACAATGATTAGTTTCCCTATCATGATGAATATCATGTAACTTGATATCCGTGGACATGTCATGATAGTATTTTTGGACATTTTGATAGATATCATGTGACTTGATATCAATTTGAAGATCATTATGATCCTTATTCATGGTGGATATGCATATATATCCATAGATATGCCATGATTTATTATGGTAGACATCATGTGACTTGATGTCAGTGCACATACCATAATGAAGATGTGTTACGAAGAATGTCATGTGACTTGACACTTTCAAAAGCATACCATATCTTTTGATATCACGAGTTAGGTGATATCACGTTTACTTGATGGAAGTTATCTTCCCTAGCCAAGAGGGAGTGTTGAATAATGAAGATGTGTTATGAAGAATGCCATGTGACTTGACACTTTCAAAAGCATACCATATCTTCTGATATCATGAGTTAGGTGATATCATTTTATACTTGTTTGGAGTTTATCTTCCCTAGCTAAGAGGGAGTGTTGAAAATAGTTAGCATTGGTCAGATAAATGATGATTGATCACTGTTTAGTGAGATATAGAAAGTTAAATAAAGGGACACGTCCCTTGAGCCGACGTGTTTCCACTTTGTGGAGACACATCCGCTCATGGGACGTGTCTCCCACATTGATACTTATATTAACTCCTTCTTCACTTGCAAACATGGAAATAATAGATGTTTACCTATGAGGATCGACACATAGAAGACTACAAATCCGTAACAATAACAATAGCGATAAACTTTTGAGCTTTATCTCACACACAAATAAAATATCATGCAACAACTTTGTCGTACTAAGATATTATAAAATCTTTGTTAATATTAAAATTATTTTGTATGTTTATTTTCTATATTGTTGCAAGTATGAAGGTGTTGTCATTGATATCAACTATGTGTTGATGAAGGTTATTGCACGATGATGTCGAAGATATTGAGAAAATTGTGAAAAAGAGGAAAACAGGTTGTTGCAGGTTGTGCATGTATAGTTGACATATTGAGGAAGTTTTGTGAGTATATGGAACTATCTTTATGTTGCAATGTCTGGAGATGTGTTGGAATAAATTAGTGTGCCGAGATGATGTCTTTGGTACTTGGTTTCCAAGTGCTTTTGAGAAAATTTGATAAACAGAGAAAACAGTGTTGTGCAAGTGTTCAGAACGTGCTCCGGGATGTGCTCCACGTTTCTTCTATGTTGATGCTATACGTGTGCGGATCTGATATGTTCTTCAAAGTTGTTAGTAGTTGCTATATCCAGGATTTGGGTTTCTGGATCGTTGTGCAGAGTGAGATATTTTCACCAATGTGAACCAATTTTTCAGTGGTGTTTTTTGTGGTTTGGGAGAAATGTATCTGCTCCGCGTTTCTCTGCATTTTGGTTTCAGGTTGTGCGGATCTGGGAAGTTGCTTATAATGTCTGTATCTTTTAGGATTCAAGGTTTCACTTGATTTGGTACAGTATTGTGTACGTTTCATGCATCAGTATGCGAATAAGGTTAACTGGATGTTCTGGGTTGAAGTATTTCTATGATGCGAGTTTGGATGAAGTCTTTGTTGGATCTCAGGTGGTTCGTGGATTGTTCTAGATCTTGTTCAAGTGAATTTTGTTGTTCGAAAGTTTCAAATTGATTTAAGGAAGCGTGTACTTAATGTTTCATGGTGTTTAGCATGGGTATTGGCCGACTTGGTGTTAACACTACATGCGAAGCTTGTGGAAGCGTGTTGAGGTGTGTTTGGATTAATTTGGGTCCTAATTAAGGTTTTATATGGGTTTCCTTCATTCCTATCCACCTCGGGAATGTTTAGGTGCTAACCTAATTTTAAATTTTAAATGTAATGGATAGTTGCCGACCTTGGAGAAGGTTTTCAAGGTTGAGGATGATATAAATAAGAGTGGTGTTGTTGTGAGATGGAAGAGAGAGGCAAGATAGATGTGAGTGATGAATGTGATGCAAATTAGAGAAGTATAGATGCGAATTTGAGCAGAGCAGTGCGAATTTCAAAGTGTTGGATTCTTGAATGCAGTGAGCTGAAGGTGTCTGCAATCTTTCAAGCAAGGCTGCGAAAGTGTTGGAGCATTTGTGGTGGATTCTCTGTTGCATTGAGAAGTTGTTCTCTGTGTAACATTTCTCTTCTATCTTCTTTGTTTCTTTCTATGGTAGTGAGCCCTGGTTGTGAGCCTTTTTGGACAGTGTGTCATATTCTGGTAGTGAGCCCTTGTACCGGTTTTGCAATTACTTATGTTGTGAGCTAATCCTTACCGTGGTTTTTCCCTCATTGGGTTTTCCACGTAAATTTGGTGTTCTCTTGTGTTTGGTGTTGTTATTTCAGTTTTTGTTATCTGCATTTCATGATTGATCACTTTAACAGAATAAGGGTTTAATGGATGCTTGTGGATCTGATTACTGTTGAGGGTTTTGATGTTTTAGTTTGCTACAATTGATTCACTCCCCCCTCTCCCCCCCCCTCCTCTTCAATTGTCTTGTTCTTTCAACAATTGGTATCAGAGCAAGGTTCCTAGGAGAAGAGCTTAACCGCTTGAGGTAGATTCAAGATGGAAAACAAGATAGATTGCCCTAGATTTGATGGCACAGACTATGCGTTCTGGAAGACAAAGATGGAAGGATATTTGGCATCTCATGGATTTGAGATTGGAAAGGCAATAAAGACTCAATATGTTGCACCTCCGAATGGTCCAAACACAAGTAATGAGATCAAGGCACATGAGGTAAATGGTAAGGCAAGATTTATTCTTGTGAACAATCTTTCAAATTCTGAATTGGTACAAGTTATGAATCTTAAGACTGCTAAAGAAGTTTGGGATAAGCTTGAGAGCATTTATGAAGGAGATGACAAGGTTAAACAAGCAAAGTTGCAGAATCTAAAGGTGGAATTTGAGACCCTGCGAATGTCTGAAGATGAAACAATTACGACCTACATGCAGAGAGTTGATAAGCTGGTAAGTGCTATGAGAGGTCTTGTTGCACAAGTCAAAGAACCTAGGGTGGTAAAGAAAGTTCTCAAAACTCTTCCTGATTCATACAGTGAAAAGGTATGTGCTATAGAGGAAGTTGCAAGTTTTAATACTTATTCTAGAGATCAATTGATTGGTACACTAACTTCATTTGAAATGAGAAAACTTGGTTTGAAAAATGGTACAAAAGTGGAGACTGCTTTCAAGGCTAGAAAACTAGATAAGGTTGAAGATTCAGATGGAGAAGATCTTGATGATGTGGAAGCTAACTGTTGTGACCTTTTCACACATCACCCCATTCAAAATGGGTACCCCCTAATCTTTGCTCCATTCTGGTCTTTTGGCTTTGGTTTTGCGTCTCTCTCTCTCTCTGATCTTTCCGTCCTTTCGGGGATGTCCCATCGTTTGACATGGCTAAATCTGTGAAATTAGGGTTTTCATTCTTCAACCTTGTTAAAGGTCAAATTGAATCGTCAAATTGAAATCTGAGCTTAATACTACGATCACAATGCTTCAGGCAGAGTCCCACTAAATTTTTACTGAGTTCTGACAACTTACTATTTTTATTACTCAATCTGGGATCTTTTTATGAGGATTTTTGAATTCAGACTATTCCATCACATTCAGGTAATTTCAAGGTACTTGCATGCATAATTTGAACAGATTCTGACAACTTGCTATTTTTAGCAATTCTAGCTTCAGGAGCCATTTTTAGGGTTTGCACGTATGCTTTTCCAATGCATGTCTGGAGAATGTTTTTGGGTTTTTCGAGACCTTTGCGATGATATAACATGCAGGCTAAGATGATGACTTTCAGCAGTTCAGGCTTCAGAGGCTATTTTTAGGGTTTGCATGCAGACTTTTTCAGTGCATGTCTGGATATTCCTTATGGGTTTTTCAAGGGCTTTGGAACGATGTCACATGCAAATGGAATTGATCATTTTTTAGGAACTTACTATTTTTAGCCAGTACTCGCATGCAGCCCAGTTTATTGGGTTTTTCTGGGTTTTTTGAGATCTCTCGGGCAGTGTGACATGCAATCTCATCCGACAGTTGATTGATCACTTTTCAAGCACTTACTATAAATAGCAGGTACTCCAGCAGCCACCCGACACTTCAGTATCACGAACAGAGCAACATGCAATGAAAATCAAGTCAAATGGAGGTCATTTGAGGCACATGCAAGTCATATTAGGGTTTCCTATTTTGGTGCCTAAAAAGAGGGGTAAAAAGCCAGAATTTCAAAAAATGAAGATATCCAATCACGATCAGCATCCTTCAGGCAATCCACTGGTAAAATTTGGGCGCAATCCGAGCACTTACTATTTATAGTAAGTCGTCTCCAGAACAGGGCTATAAATAGCAGGTTAGCACGAGGGGCAGGTGTAAACAGGTTCACCAGGCAACGAGGATCACATGATGAAAATTTCAGGCTAAACGGAGTTTTGGAAATCAAAAAATCAGGGACTTACCAAAAATAGAAGGTGATAGCAGGCTGAAGAGGTCAAAATTTTCTAAGTGTAAAATCAAACTTCATCTTCAAAAGGCGCCCTCATGAGAAATGAAAGTAGCACAGGCAAAATGCGCCCAAGGTTGAGATAGTGGCATGCAAAATCCTAAGTGTTTGAAAGTAAAAGCTTGCACATCAAAATGCGCCCTCACCTTGAAGAGGATAGTGAAAGCCTTGAGAAAATTGCTAAGGCGTGAAAATGGAAGTAGGCTAGGTGAAATGCGCCCAAAGGAGGATGTTGTTTGGTGAAAAATAGGCTAAGGCATGAAACAAAACTCACCCCCCCTCATTTGTGCCCTCAAGTGGAAGCTCAACATGCCAAATGCGCCCACTTTATGAAGGCCACCTCAAAAATTTCGAAGGCACGGAATAGGAGCAACACATGCCATTTGCGCCCTTAGATGGAAGTAGGAGCAACAAAATGCGCCCAAGATGAGTTGAGGGGTTGGCAAAAACGCCTAAGTATGAAAATAAAAGTAGCACATGTAAAATGCACTCAAGAGGCAAGGAGATGCTAAGGCGTGGGAAATGAAAGCTCCCTAGGTAAAATGCGCCCTAACATGGAATGAAGACCTTCCAAATGTGCTCAAGTGGAATGAGGACTTGGAAATATTTCTAAGGCACGAAATAAAAGCATGAGGGGTCAAATGCGCCCTCGGTTGGAATGAAGATGGGAAAAATTTCTAAGGCGTGAAAACAAAAGTGGACCCTCTAAAATGCGCCCAAGGAGATGATGCCAAGAAGAAATATGCTAAGGCATTAAAAATAAAAGTTGAGACGGTAAAATGCGCCCAGTTTGAGTTGAGCACTTGAAAATTTTCTAAGGCACAAGATGAAAGTAGCACATGCTAAAGGCGCCCTCAAGCAAAATCCTAAGTGTTTGAAAATTTTTCCGAAGCAAAAACAAAATTGCAAGGGGCAAAATGTGCCCACCTTGAGGAGGGAGACTATAAAATGCTAAGGCATGGAAACTAGAAGTGGGCCCATCAAAATGCGCCCATTATGAAGAAGGTGTCTTGAAATATTTCTGAGGCTTGGCGAAGATAAAAGAAATGAAAGCTCCCTAGGTAAAATGTGCCCATTATGAAGAAGGTGTCTTGAAATATTTCTAAGGCTTGGTGAAGATAAAAGAAATGAAAGCTCCCTAAGTAAAATGCACCCAAGCCAGAGTGAAGATGAAAAGAAATTTCCTAAGTCGTGGGAAATAAAAGCTCAAAGAGGTTAATGCGCCCTCAAGGTGGATGGGAATGTGAAATCGGCTAAGGCATGAAAACTTAAAGTGGGGTACTTAAAATGTGCCCAAGTCAAATATGAATGATAGAAATACGCCCAAGGAAAGAAATGACTTGAATTTATTTCTAAGTGTGGGAAAATAACACTCCACTGGGTAAAATGTGCCTAGAAAGTGAGATAAACAAATTTTCCTAAGTGGAATAAAATTTCACTAGATAATGTGCGCCCTCAAAGATGGTTGGATTTAAAATTTTCCTAAGGCATGGAATGAGAACCAAAGGCAATGAAATATTTCATAAGGGGTAAGATCAAACATTAATGAATATTTTTCCATGGGTCAAGCGAAAAAATTAAATGAACCCCTTTAAAATGCACCCATGAGTTAATGAAATTTGGAATTATTTTCCTAAGGGAAAATTTTATTTTCAAAGGGAAATATTTTCTAAGACGCCTGGATTATTTTTCTGAGAGGAATTAAATTTCAAAAGGGTGGATTGATGTGGCAGGTGATTTTAAATCATTAGGGTTGAATATTTTAAAGACGAGATTTAAATTGTCTAAGGCAAATATCATGAAGTTAATGATTTAAATGATGGATATTTTAACGGGTTGGAAATTAATTTAATTTCCCTGTGAAATTTTATGAGATGAATTTAATTAAACGTGCAAGAAATTAAAATGGAATTTTCAAGATAAATCAAAGTGATTTTCTCTCGAGTGATTTAACCAACGACAGTTAACTGGCAGATTGGAGGGAAAAATTCGAATTCTGTAGAGGAAAGAATCTTCATTAATGGCAAAAGCTATGAGGACTGGCAAACAACTCGCCCACTACTTCGCCAAAATTGGAAGAATTCATAGTGGAAGGAGTGGGGAATCAATGAAAGTGCTAAAAATGGCTCCAGCACAAATTAGCAAGATTCTCTGAGAGGAATTATTTAAGCGACGAAGTTTCTCATTTCTTCTCACCATTCGAAGTTGAGAAATTGCTGAAGTGAGAAGAATTTTCTTTGCGAAGTTGAGAAATTGTTGAAGTGAGAAGAATTCTTTGTGAAGTTGAAAGATTGATGAGAGAATCGAAATTTTGAAGTTGTTGAAAGTTGAGCTGAAGTTTTATTTTCTAAGTGCGAGAATCGATTTCTTGGAGTTGCTGGAGATTTTTTATTTTTCGAAGTGCTGAAAGTCAAGAGGTTGAAGTGAAGTCTTCGAAATTCTATGCTGCAGTGATTATTATTTTTCTAGCTGCTGAAAGTTAAGTGCTGGAAGTCAAGTGTTGAAGTAAAATTTTCGAATTTTTTTATGCTGGAGAAATTACTTTCTTGCTGAAACTGCCAGTTGGTGTGAATTTCTTTCAGAGGCCAGAAGTCACGTTGCTGAAAGTTTAAAGCTTAAAAGATTTAAAGTTTGAGATGGCTGAAGCAAGAAGAGATGTTGCAGGAACAAGCAGGGCTGCAGGCAGAGCTGCAAATATTGAAGCTGGCAAAGCAAGTGCGTCTCGGCAGGCAGTAATCAAGAAGCTCGCCAAGCCTTTTCTTCCAGAGTCTAAATTTACTTCAAAGTTGGTAGGATTAAATGATACCAACCTTGGTTCATTTAATCTGGGTGCACTCTGAGCGAGAATGTACGGGCTGGGAGGTCATCCACCATCAGTCACAGCACACCAAATAATGAAAAGTGGGATCTATGCAGCTGCCGGTTTTCCGCTAGCAATACAATGTCTAGAGTTGATCATGGAGTGCGCGAATTGTTACAAACCAGAACGAAGGACTATCATTTCTCCAGATGGCAGGTTGTTCGGCAACTTCACGCCTGATGCTATTGGAGAAGCATTTGGGATTCCCACTTCCGAGAGGATGCTGTATAGAATGAAGGATAGAGCTGATAAAATGTATTCCTCCACCTTCGAGAGATGTGCTGGCATCATCAATACAGTCTGGATGCAGAGACCTAAACCTCCCCGCACCAAGCTCCCGAAGAAAATTATTGCTGAAGATGTGAAACAGGAGAATTGTGATCTCATAATGATGCTTAGCCGGGTGAACGGAAGTCCACAAGCCTACATCTTCGAGCCTTGGATGTTTTACTACATCGGGATCATATTGGAAGGAAAAGAATGTGTTGATTGGGCCAGAATGATAAGCGACAACATAGATGAGCAGTTCAGGAGCTTGAGGAGAACAAAGAATTTTTACATGAGCTCGTACGTGATGTACATGTTGGCTCGAATGACCAAATACCGGGGAATAACGTACAAGGAGCCAATTGGATGTGGCCCTGAACAGTTCAAGATCCAGGAGGTTTATCCACAACTACATTTAACCAACAATGCCAGCTACAAGCGGGTGAATGATGCATTCACGATGCATATTGCAAGGACGCTTCAGCAGCGAACGCAACAAAGAATTTCAAAGGAAGCACAGGCATTGATTGAAGAGTATGGATATTGGCTCATCCAATTTCCAAAATTTACATACATCAGGTTGCAGGGGTTTACCTCATATCCATACCGGCTGCCGAGGTACCCCACTGATCGAATAATAATGCTAGAAGTATCTAGGCAACTCATTGCCTACGATAAAATTCAGAAGAAGAGGAAGAAGGGATTGGACTTCCCTATCGCCATGGGGAATTCAAGTGAAGTATGTCCTTCCTTGCAGGCAGCTCGAGAAGTTGAAGACGAGCTGCAGTTCTTTCACCTTACATATCATACTGGCAGGCAGGATTTCGATCCCTATAACAATATCCAAGTGGTGCAAAATGTAGAATATAGGCACAGGGCTCATATCGAAGATTTCTTGGCAAATGCGGTTGATGATGCCGAGATAAGGAGGAGAATGTTCACCAGGCTACCCCTCAAATTAATCAGAGAATGTGAAGTCATTCCGGTTTCGGATCAGGTGGATGAGGATGTCAACGTCATACAACCCGACTTTGAGACAGTGAGAAACACATCGGTCCCACCACCAGATTGGTCCGAGCCTGAAATCACGGACTTGGATACACTTTCCATTCCGGTGTTGACTTTCACGAGGAGTTGGGTTGAAAGGCATGTGAGCCGGCTTAAGAGCAGGTCAATTGCTCTTACTTATAACTTGATGGGCGATCAAAGGCCACCATCAACAAGAAAAGGAAAGCAGGTGGCCCAAGCTGCGGAAACACGGGGAGAGGTGCCAACCCAGCCAATACATCAGAGGGTAGAGTAGGCATCGCCCACACATTCACAGACTCAGTCTTCGAGTTTGAGGGAGCTGTCACTATTTGGAAGCCAAAGAGTTAGATGAAATGAGGAGCGGGAATTTGAAGAAGTAAATCAGCCACCGCTAAGGGAGTCAGACAGCCTAAGTGTCAGCGCACCCAGAGGTGGGAGCTGACAGGAAGAGGAAGAGGAAACGGCAACTGATACCCGTTTCCAGTAGATGCTCGACACGATGTTGGAAGAAGAAGATACCACGGAGCAAGATGCCCAAAGTTCAGGAGATACTCAACTTATGGAGATTGATGAGCCCCAACAGAGTGTTGTTAGAGAAGAGGTGCGAGAGGAGGAAGCAACGGAGGAACAACCCCTTGTCATTTGCAATCCACAGTAGGTGGTGCCGAATTGGCTCACAGAAGGAATGAGGAAGGATCCTGAGGATGATGTAGATCCAGTGGTCGAAATGGAAGAATTCCTTAGAAGGATCAGCGCACCACTAGAGAAGAAGAGGGCTAGGAAATTTTCAAAGATTTCAACAGATGAATCCGACTCTCGTACCCTTCAGGTTGCCGTCCCAAGAGAAGAGTGTGATCGAGAAGAAGAAAGGCCAGAAAATTATGTGATCACCACTGTTGAGTTGGGTCGCCCCATGGGAGCCCAGATAATTGAGGAGTGCGACAACTCCTATCAGGCACTGAAGGACAAGTTGCTCCGTACAGAAGGAAAGTATAAGAAATTGAAGAAGGAGCATAAGACACTGGTAGGGTATGTGCAGAATCTTGCGCATCCAGGTGAATCGTAGAACCTAGCAGTTGAACTACCGATAGAGCTTCCAAGAGAGTTAGTTATTGGCTTAGGAGATTTGAAGAAGATGGAATTGGAAGTGGACAAATGGGTTGGCCACGTTCGCACTGAAATGAAATAGTTCATGGAGGACCTCGCTCATGCTTACCGGTAGGCCTCTGATGTTCTGGGGCGCATCGATATTGTAGATCAAGCCTGGAGCGAGACCCAGATATATCAAACAAAGATTGTTCTTCGTTTGGAGGTTTTGATATATATGCCTCTACAAACCCTGGTGGATGGAGGCGTGATACAAGAAGGTGACAGGTACGACTTCACCAGTTGGTACTCCTCAGTGGTCACAGGCCGTGGTTTCCACGATGCGGCACAAGCAGATTTGGCCAGAGTCAGGAAGGCAATAGGCAACATTCTAGATGGAGTCCTCAACACGCTTGAGGCTATATTTGCTAGGAGATTGGCTCCAAAGGAAATAACTGCGGATGGCTTGAGAAATAAGATGGCTCCTTTCTTCTTAACTGTGAGATCGTTTGTTCAAGATGATTTTGAGAATATCTCGGCTTTCTCTAGTATAATTCAGAACACCCAGGATGCCTTGGTCGCTTGGAGAAAGTCCTACACTTGGCACAGGCAGACGGTTACAGTACTTGAATTTCAGCTCAACCACATCCCACCTATTTCAGTTCAAGAGGTTGAGGCAGTGTTAGCCCGGTTGATCGAGTTTGCAGTCAGGGAGAAGGACAACGGAAACGCCTTGCTGGATGAGGATCTTTTGGAAGATGGTGATGGGCATTAATTGCTCATTATGGTTCCTGCAGAGGAGTGGAGAATCTTTTGTTCATTTATTACCCCACTCCTCTTTGTGGCGGGTTTTAGGGCAAAAACACTAATTAGGGCATATGTGGCTCAATCTGAGCCCTTCATTGTAATCAAATCTAAGCCGTCCACTGAAATGGGCTTGCTATAAAAGGGGCATCCCCCCTCATTTGTAAATAATTAGACATTAGATGTTAGATTGAGAATTGAGCTAGAGAATAGAGAGGCATATAGTGAATAGTTTAGAAGTTAGCTTAGATTGAAGAGGAAAGAAAACTTTCCCTTTGAAAGTTTTGTAAAAGGTTGTTGTGAACACTTTCATGATATAAAAAGTTTTCATTGATTGGTGATCCCTTCTTTTGTTATGAGCAGCTAGCAAGGCTTTTTCATCTTTCCAATTCAAAGTAGATTTAAGTAAAATAGATTTTATTTCATGCAAGTAGTTGTTAGTTGTGGAATACGTTGTTTGGTCTAAGCAAATTTCATTCATCCATACCACTAGCGGGCTCACTGACGGTGGGTTCGCCTTGCGTGGTCAACTGGAGTATCTTTGCACTTAACTCCAATCGTGATTTGTATGTCCGTATGCATCGTTGTGATGGTATTTGCATGTCGGATCAGAATTTGAATATCTTTTATTATCCTCTGAAGATTGCATCGGTTTTGTAGAAGCTGTCCGACGGGAGGCGAAGCAAAACTTGGTTCGAAGCTTGCTGAAGTTAGCCTTTGTATCCCACATTTAGGAGTAGACGATAGAATCTCTATCCTTATTCCCTTTAATTTCAGTATTTTCCTGGTTAGTCTAGGAACATGAACATCATCGCCAAATCATTCGTATCTTGCATCTGCTTTTAATTGAACAATTGTGTAAGTCTCCTTGGAATATCCAGCAAAATCACATCGAGCCAACTGAGACTATCCCCTTGCATAAGGAACCTTGGAGTTGAATGTATGATCTTTCTAGCAATCTTAGCATGCAGAATACTTTGATCAAGAGAGGATAGAGTGACCGTTGGAAACTTTATTCTGTGTTGGTGCGGTCATAAAACACCCGTCAACACTAACTTTGTAAGAATAATGAAAAAGGGCACTAATAAGTACAAAGGTAAATCACCTTTCAAATGTTTTAGCTGTGGAAATATAGGTCATTATGCTTAAAGATGTCCAAACAGAGCTGTGAACAATAAAAATAAGGAGAATAAAGGAAAGATGATTAAAAGAAGTTACTATGTCAAAGAAGATGCTGGTATTTCTGATGATGAATCTGATTATGGAGATGCTGATGAAAATGAATGCTTGTTCTTGGCTTTAAAAGATGAATCTATTTTTGCTAACTTTGAAAGTTGTGTGAAGGAAAGTGTTTCGAAGAAGAAGGATAAGGTTGAATGTACTTTGGTTTCTGCTTTTCATATTAAATAGGATAAGAATTATTGGGTTGTTGATAGTGGTTGCTCTAATCACATGACCGGAGACAAAAGTAAGTTTGTTAAACTTCAAAAGTATGATGGAGGATTAGTTAAATTTGGAGATGATTCAGGAGCTAAAATTTGTGGAATAGGTTCAATCAGTTTTGATGGTAAGCATAATATTGAAGATGTTTACTATGTTTAAGGTTTAAGACAATCTTTTGAGTGTTGGACAAATGCAAAGGACATAATCTTGTGTTTAAGGATGAAAGATGTGAGATCAGAAAAGGGTCCGAAACTGTGATTGCTACTAGTAAGAGGACATATGGAAACATCTATCAGCTTAAGAGTGTTGATGGTCATTGCTTTATGTCTCAGATTAATGATAGTTGGTTATGGCACGAGAGAATGTGTCATTTGAATTTTGATAATTTGGTTAGAGTCAGTTTAGTTCATGCAGTGAGAGACCTACCAAGAATCACAAAGCCTATCAATACTGTTTGCAAGAATTGTTAGTTTGGAAAGCAAATAAGGAGTAGTTTCAAAAGAAATGAACAATCTACTACCGGACTATTGGAATTACTACATACAAATCTTTGTGGTCCTACAAGGGTGAGAAGTCTTCAAGGTGATAGGTATTTCATGTTTTTGATTGATGATTACTCTTGAATGACATGGGTTACTTTTCTTAGAGAGAAATCTGATGCACTAGATAGATTCAAAGCATTTAAAACTATGGTTGAGAATGATATGGATTTGAAAATCAAATGTTTGAGGTCTGACAGAGGTGGAAAATTCACCTCCAATGAGTTTAACATGTTTTGTGAAGTTCATGGAATAAAGAGGTATTTGTTTGCCCCTAGAACTCCTCAACAAAATGGAGTGGTTGAAAGGAAAAACCGGACTGTTCAAGAAGCTACTAGGACTATGATGAAAAAAGAAAACCTATCGGATGTATACTGAAGAGAAGCAATTGATACTGCTGTTTACATACTTAACAGAGTTCAAGCAAAAGCTAACAACACAGACTCCCTATGAGCTGTATTATGGAAGGATTCCTACTGTCAAGTACTTTAGAGTATTTGGAAGCAAGTGTTATATCAAAACAGATGAAAACTTAGGAAAGTTTGATGCAAGGTCTGATGAAGGTATCTTCCTTGACTATTCTACTAAAAGCAAAGCTTACAGATTTTACAACAAAAGGCTAAGAAAAATTGTTGAAAGTGGAAATGTTAAGGTTGATGAAAATTTGCAGAATTTAATTGCAGTAGATGGATATGTGTCAGATGAACTTGCTTGTGGAGAAGAAGAAGAAAAAGCTGAAGAAAAAGAATTGCAAAATGAAGAGGAAGAAGCTCCGGAAAAGACCCCTAAGATCCGTAAATATGTGCAAAAGAATCATTCCGAAGAACAGATCATCGGAGACAAGAGGAAAGGAGTATTGACAAGAAGCAGAGCTGCTGAAGCCGAGGTAAATTTGTGTTTACTTTTTAAAGTTGAACCTAAAATAGTGAGCGAGGCATGCAAAGATGAACATTGGATGAGGGCAATGGAAGAAGAACTTATGCAGATTGAGAAACATCAGACTTGGGAATTGGTTCCTAGACCGGAAAATAAGAACATAATTGGAACTAAGTGGGTATTTGGAAACAAATTAAATGAGAATGGAGAAGTTGTAAGAAATAAAGCAAGGCTTGTGTGTAAGGGTTACTCACAAGCGGAAGAAATAGACTTTGAGGAAACATTTGCTTCGGTGGCTAGGATGGAAGCTATCAGGGCGTTTTTAGCATTTGTAGCATACAAGGACTTTAAAGTTTATCAAATGGATGTGAAGTTTGCTTTTTTGAATGATGAATTTGAAGAAGAGGTTTACATGGAACAATCAGAAGGATTTCAGTTGTCAGATCAACCAGATATGGTTTGTAAATTGAAGAAGGCATTGTATGGATTGAAGCAAGCTCCCAGAGCTTGGTGTGCAAGATTGGACAAACATTTGATATAAGAAGGATTCAGTAAAGGCACCGTAGATAGTAATCCTTACTTCAAAATTGAGGAAGACAAAACCTTGATAATGGTTGTGTATGTAGATGACATTATCTTTGAAGGCAATGAAGCTATGTGTAAGAAATTAGCTGAAGAGATGCAAAAAGAGTTTGAGATGTCAATGTTTGGGGAGATGAATTTCTTCCTTGGGCTACAAATAAATCAAATTGATAAATGCATTTTCATTTCACAATCAAAGTATGTCAAAGAGATGTTGAAGAAGTTTGGAATGGAAGACTCCAAACCGGTATGCACTCCTATGGTGATCGGTTGTAATTTGAGCAAGCATGATGATTCACCTAAGGCTGATCAGAGCAAATATAGATCTATGATTGGTGGATTGTTATATCTAACTGCTACTAGACTGGATATCATGAATGCAACTTGTCTTGTTGCTAGATTTCAAGAAGATCCTAAAGAGACACATGTTGCAGCTTTGAAGAGGATATTCAAATATTTGAAAGGCTCTCCGGATTATGACTTATGGTATCCTAAGGATACTAATTTTTCATTAAGTGCTTACACAGATGTAGACTTGGTTGGTTGCGTTGATGACAAAAAAAGTACAAGTGGTGGTGCATTCTTTCTTGGATGTAGATTGGTGTCATGGTTAAGTAAGAAGCAAGATTCAGTTTCTTTATCCATTGCAGAGGATGAGTATATTGCAAAAGCATCTTGCTACACACAGGTATTGTGGATGAGACAGATATTGAAGGATATCAGAGTTGTGTATGATGAGCTTATATCTATCTTTTGTGATAACACAAGTGCGATAAACATTTCAAAGAATCCAGTGATGCATTCAAGTACAAAACATTTATCAATTAGGTATCACTTTTTGAAAGAGAAGGTTATGGAGAATGAGGTGAAACTTGAATATGTACCTACAAAGGATCAAATTGCTGACATATTTACTAAGGTTCTTCCTAAGGATACTTTTGAGTATCTTTGGAAGAAGTTGGGGGTTATTGCCTCTCCTTTGAACTGCATGCATATGGAGATGCATTAGTCCAGTGGATCTATGGATTCATCTGTAATGTCCCCATTTTAGCCCTATGCTCTTCTTGAAGTTTTAGCCTATTTCCGAAAACTCATAGGCTAAGCAGAATTGAAAATTAGGGTTTCCTATTGTTTAGGAGGTTTCAGATGTAGTTTTGAGGGTTTGCGTGCATGGGTTTTTGATGCATATTTAGTGGAGTTTTCTGGGTTTTCAGAGAGCTTCAGAATGGTGTATCATGCATCTCCATCTAATAAATTTTCTAGGCACTTACTATTTATAGTAAGTCATGTTGGCTTCCCGGATTGTACTCAAAAGGCGTTTGGAAACACTTACTATTTATAATAAGTCATGATTATTGATTAGATGAAGTTTTGCAAACTTACTATTTATAGCAGTTGCTATTTTTAGTAAGTCTATTTATAGCAGTATCTTTCTAGCAGCAGTTCAATCATCTGTAGTTCACATTTTGGGCAGTATGGCTGTTCAGTTGGCTTTTTGAAGGTTTTGAAGTTAACTTACTATTTTTGGCATTAGCTATTTTTAGTAAGTCTAATTGTGGCAGTGGCACCATCAGCAGTCCTACTCAGGTCATCATTCTATTTCTGGCAGAATCAGTTTGAGTGTTGGCTTTGGTTTTGGCTTCTATCCCTCTTTGGATTGAGTCCCAAACTTAGTCAATTTTCATATCTTGAAGTTTAACCCCATGCCTAGGTTTGATGACTTCAAGTTGTTTTAATAAAGGGGACATAAAGGGGGTCAAATTTCATATGCATTTAATGTTTATTGTGCAACTTTAAGTTGGACGCCAAAAACGGAGATGAATAATATTTCATTAAATTCAAAATAAAGTGACTACTAAGAGATGGCGTCCCTTGGAGGAATTGAATAGTTTCTTTTTGGGAGTTACAGATTGCTTCATTTGCCAATTGAAGCTTATATATTGGTGCCTTGCTCTTTGTATATCATCTTGGAAATTTGAAAGTAAAGCTATGGTGCTAGTTTGAAATCCAAAACCTGGCTAAGAGGAAGCTTAGCATTTTCAATCCATCCTTCGGGCTTGAAACTATGGCTTCTTAGGTGGATCATTGTGACTGTACTTCACCTTGGAGTGCAGATGGAGCTTCAAATTGATGATATCAAATAGGTTCTTGATGTAAAACCTGTTTTCTGAGTTGTTGATTCGCCATGGCTGAAGCTATTTTCTGTTCATAGCTTCGTCACTGATTTATGTTTCGTTCTGGGTATTCGTCCGTGCTGTTTCACTGTGAAGGGCGACCCTTTCTGAAAGTTTTCAGAATTTTTAGTGAAGTTTCTGATTTTTGGGAGAAGGTCGACCCTTCTTGGAGGTCGTACCTTTCTTCTTGATTGTCTTGGGAATCGTGCCAACGGTTTCTTTTTGTTTTGGGCTCGTTTTCTCAATGGAGGTTGGACGCTTAGCTCTTAGCTGTTGATTGGCTGTGGTTTGAGAGCTTTCCGAGTTGAATTGAAGAAGATACGTCCATTGTGGTGAATTCTCACCTTGCTGATCTGATTTTCTGTATTTCATGTTTCTGATCAGATTAGTTAGAAATTGTTATAATGCTGTTATGAGTTTTTTTCTATATGATTTTGGCATTGTAAATGTTAGAGGAAGTGTTACTCTAACCATTGAGTGTTTTTGGAAGCATATCATTCTCATTTGCAGCTGTATGTTATTTGTTTGTGAGCTGATTAGTAGTACTAACCATAGATGCAAAACGTGCAGAAAACTTGCCCTAATCGCGAGTAATCGCGTGTCATCTGTGGCTGCGAGTAACTCGCAATATAAATCGCCTCCGATTTATTCTAAATAATCGCCGCGAGTTATTCCTGGTAAAGCGCAAAAATGCGCGATTAACTTGCAGAGAACGCATCAATGGAAAAGCGTTTAGTATTTTTGATAATAAAAAAAGAAAACGCGAATGTTTGACATGAAAAAAGCAGACACGACGAGGGCAAGGCGTTGGTTTTTTTATTTTCCATTTTTTTTGTTCTGCGCGAAAGACAAATGATTTTTTCCCTGCGTCTCCATCTCTGTATTCTTTGTCTCTATATTTTGCGTGAAAATCTCGAAACTCCATTTTGTGTCTCTGTCTCTATGCATTCCAATAATTAAAAAAAATTCATATTTTATATAGTTATAACTTATAACCTTAGCCATTTATCATTCATATATTTTCAAGCTTTATGGGAGATACATAATAAATGGCTATTGTTATCGATTGTTCAATAATTTAAAAATTATATATATTAAAATTTAATATATTATTATTATGATTCATGAATAATATTTTAGTAGTTTATAATTAATATATTATTATTATGATTTCATGAATAATATTTTAATATTTTATAAATATTAATAATTATTAAAAAGTATTTATTATATTATATACATTATAATTTTCTATTTAAATTTTAAAATTTATTATATGCCTATAAATTTATTATTACTGTCTAAAACATTTATCTATATTTTATTCCATTATAAACAATGGAATAAAATTATAAATTTAATTATTTATTTATATACATTATAATTTTCTATTTTAATTTTTTTTTTTATTATATGCCTACGAATTTATTATTATTGTCTAAAACATTTATCTATATTTTATTTCATTATAAACAATGGAATAAAATTATAAATTTTATTATTTATTATATTTTTTTATAAATATACTATCTATTAATATTTATTTATAATTTTATATTATATTAATAAATCTAAATAATTTATCTATTT
This sequence comes from Sequoiadendron giganteum, assembly GCA_007115665.2. Classification (NCBI taxonomy): domain Eukaryota; kingdom Viridiplantae; phylum Streptophyta; class Pinopsida; order Cupressales; family Cupressaceae; genus Sequoiadendron; species Sequoiadendron giganteum. Next base: position 527,708,380 of record CM021108.1, read on the forward strand.
TTAAATGTTCAATAAATTTGCCGAGTTTTTCCCCGAATTTTTGCCGAGTCCCGAGTTTTCAAGATTTTTAGGCCTGTCGAGTTATTGCCGAGTTCGAGTTTTTGAACTATGGTACTAACAACCATTGTCTCATTGTTGCAAATTCTAGTTTATTTTATACTCCCACGATTGAGTGGTTAAGTTTAATAAAACTTCTTTAATTAATGTTGTATTCCCCCCACGAAATAAGTGGTTGTGAGGATTTGTATACCCCCCATTGTACAAGTGGAAGTGTGGTTACATGGCTAGCTTGCCGCCTTAAAATAATTGTAATAATCACACCCACTGAATAAGTGGAGTATTCCCACCGCTCGTGGATGCCTGCAAAGCAGAAGAAGTGTTCTTTCAATTTGATAATTAGCACTCCACCATATGTTAGCACCTCGCCTTCTAAAGGATCTTGTGTGCACATTCTGGGTGTTGAGTTTAGTTCTCTTTTTCAATTGTAATCAAGTCAATTATTGAGTTATTAGATCCTAGGGATCCTCTAACCATATGTCCGCCTTCTTCCTTAAGTGGTTTTAGGGCGCATTCTTGGTTAGAGTTTATTTCAGCATCGTTTTGATTTGGAGGTAATCTTAACGTGTGCATGATTGCATTGTATGTGAACTGAAAAGTCAAGGAAAAAATTAAGGGGAACATTTCAGTGGTATTAGAGTCTATTTTCCTGCCATCCTGTGAGTTTTAGTGCTCCATGTTCTCTAATGAGAGTCAGAGAAGTCCGGTACTACATCAGAAAGCAGAACAAAGTATTGTTTAAGCCTTAGAAGTTTTAAGGTTGGCATTTGTTTGTGGGATAATTGAAACTTTGTTTGTGGCTAATTAAGTCATGGCTTTAAATGAAGAGATAAGTTGGGCAAGATCACTTTACACAGTGGGAAAAAGGTTCAATGAAGAATGTTCATCAGCGGAAGAGGAAGCAGTTGTTCTTCATATGCTGGAACAATGTTTGAATCAGGTGAACCAGTCACCTTCTGATTTGATTAAAAGAGCATTAACTCCTGCAATGATATCCATGAATCAATCGTATTGGTTTATGCATCCTTATGAAGAAGTCAGTCTGTTGGTCACTTCCTGTCTTAGTGAAATGATGAGAATCCTGGCACCTATGATGCCTTATGATGATGGTATCATGAAAAAAGTGTTGCATTTGATCGTTGAAAGTTTCCAGGATCTAAATGAAACGGGTAGCAGTCTCTTTCCAAGAAGAGTTACCATCTTGAAGACTTTTTCCATGCTCAAAACAAGTTTGTTGTTAATAGATTTGGATATGCAAAATCAGATTTATCGATTGTTCCATTATCGCATAAATTCAACATGGAGTGAGCAAGGGGAGGATGTATTTGCTGCTGTCATCAATGTTTTTGTTCTGACAATTAATGAATTGGAATTTATTCCTCATTGTCCAAACTCTTCTCTTGGACGCATATGAGCCAGTGGAGCAAATTTCTCCTACTACCGAGATTTTGTTCAAAGGATTGTTTCATCAATGTGAAGAAAAGTTAAAGCCTCTTTTGATGAAGACTGTGGAAAACAAACAAGATAATTTTAATACTGAAGAAGAAAGTGAAAGTTGGAATCCCTTTGATTTTGTAGCAAATGTTCAAAGGATATCTTCCGAAAAGCATGTGTCTAGGCATTCTTTAGGGGAATGTAGCAAGACCACAACAGTTTTAGAGGCGCATGAAGAAGTCAAGCATTCTAATGAAGATCGTGTTGTAGAAACACAAGTTAAGGAGACTCAAAATGAAGATACAAAGGAGGAATTTCTTGAGACTGAAAAAACGTCTTCAATTGATGATATTCTATCAGCTGATGAATTTCTTCTACATCTTCAAAATTTAGGAGGGTTCTGGTTAGAACAACATGAGAAATCAAAAAATGTAGAAGAGGGAAATCCATTCGTCACAAACATTGAATCTTGTGTTGAAGACAACATGGAGGAAGCGGTTTCTAGTGAGCACAAAAGTGAATTTTCTTTGCTCAAAGCCAAGCTGAGACAAAAAGCTAGTGAATTGGGAGATACCATCGATGAGATGATGAGAAGTGTACAACACATGCGTGAAAATTTGATAAGTTCAGTTGAAAGAATTTTTGACATCTTTGTACACCAAAGCGACACAACTCCATCTCAACCAATTCATGAAGAGTGCAACTCAAGTTCCCTAACTATTGGAAAAGAAATTCAAGTTTTATCCAAACTTGATAATATTCATGGGCAAATAGAAGATCTGATTAATGAAGTGCCTAGAAGGCAAGATATATGTTGTATTTCTATTACTGATACGGAGTCAATTAAAAATGCCTTGCAAGAATTCAAGTCAAGTATTGTGCTCATCATTCGTGATAGAGATAAAATGGCCAAAATTGCTGATAAGGCATTGGAGTGGAATGAGCAAACTAAAGCCAAATTGCAAGAAGTACATGAGGCTCTAATAGAAGCAAAGAATCAAATTTCTGTTGCTCAATGTTCATGGGAGCAAGAGAACAAAGGAAGAGCTGAAGAGATTCAGAAAATTCTTGATGAGCTTGATCTCATACAAGAAACTTTTGATTTGGAATGCTGTCCTGAAAGACAAGAGCATTCAAATTCTCATCAACAAGTTTTTCAGGCCTTTGATAATGCCTTGTATGAAGATGGTGCTAGTGGGATTTATGAAAAACCTCTTTTTGAGAATGATGAGGGGAATTCTTGAAGTACTATTGATGGAAGAAGACATTCTAGCATGGAAGAATTGATGCATGAAAATGAATCCACTTTTGTCCCTAGCTCATCGTTTCGGTAGGAAATGGAGAGTCCAGAAATTAGAAGGGATGAAGAAATTCTTCTTGAACAACAACAAATAATTGCTTGGCATTCAGATGAAGAATTTATCCAATTTTTGATGCGATTGCTGGTTAGATTTATATCTGATTTTATGTTTGCTCCAGCTTCCTTGATAATAACTGATTTCAGAATTGAGATTGATGAAGGATTCATCGAAACGCTCCAACAATTCACAACTCTTGGTTTTGAATTCAGATTTGTTGAATATTTCTTGGAGTTTCAGGAAGTATCTATTCAGATGGAACGTTTGAATCAGAGAATCCAAATAAGGGTAGTTCTTCGTTTGAGAAATGGTTCTTCAATGCTGGTGATTTGGGATCTTGGCATATTTCAACAAATTAAGAAAAAAGAAAAATTCAAAAGGATAGAATGAACACATGGTTATATATTCGTTCACCAATGGGTTGGAGGTTGTTCCCTAATCAATAGTTGGTTGGTAAATTCTGAAATTAAAACAAAGGTTTGCATGAACATTATGACTAGAAATTATCTATCTTTGGCAATGGGAATTTTGATTAAGGCGTCATTCGCCTCATTTATGAATAGATATGATTATCTAGTTGGAGACTTTCCCTTTTGCAGCTGCTGTTTTTTGTTTGGAATGTTGATTTTTCATAAATCAGATTTCAAAATGTCTAAATTAGACTGGTTAGATGATTGGTGTTTTTATTTTCAGACCTATCAGTTGCCTATTAGGTCTGATTTTGAGCTTCAAATAAGAAAAGGATTGCTTCAGTTTTGCCAAAATTCTTGTATGGGATGTTCTCTAATGATTATCAGTGGCCTTTTCGGTGTTTTCTCCTATAGCAGTGCTCGAAGCAGCAAGTTGGAAACTGATTCAGGGACTCATGAGGTGAAAATTGTGAGTTTTTCTTGTAGTCATATCAGTTATATTAGTTTGCTTCACAAAAGGCGTTTTAAGTCTTTGTGGAATTTTGAAGACGTGATGGAAGTTCCCTTGCAAGGAGTTGCTCTTGCCTTTGCAAGAAGTATTGGAAGAGTCACTTATACTATCTTGATTCTGCTTGATGCTATGAGGAGTTATTTTTCGGAGTATGCTTATGATTTGAGAAGATTATTTCCCTTATTGCACAAAAATGTATTAGACTTCGATGTTGCAGATTTAGACTCTTCAGGGCTTTTCGGTCAAGGAATGCTGCAAGATTATGTTTCCATTATTTTCAGGGCTGACAAAATGGGTTACATGTTTGGAAGGAGGACAAAACAGTCTTGGAATTTTGATTGTGTTAATGAGATCAGTGAGGTGCAGCATCAGCATGGTGGATCCTTACAGAGATGGATTCCTTTTGGCATAGTAAGGATCAAATTGTTTTCTTGGAGTGTGGTGGTATTGCTTGAGGACAAGCAATTTTGGGAAGAACGGACTGTAATGTCCCCATTTTAGCCCTACGCTCTTCTTGAAGTTTTAGCCTATTTCCGAAAATAGGCCAAGCAGAATTGAAAATTAGGGTTTCCTATTTTTTAGGAGGTTTCAGATGCAGTTTTGAGGGCTTGCATGCATGGGTTTTTGATGCATGTCTGGTGGAGTTTTCTGGGTTTTCAGAGAGCTTCAGAATGGTGTATCATGCATCTCCATCTGATAACTTTTCCATGCACTTACTATTTATAGTAAGTCATGTTGGCTTCTTGGATTGTTCTCAGAAGGCGTTTGGAAACACTTACTATTTATAGTAAGTCATGATTACTGCTCAGATGAAGTTTTGCAAACTTGCTATTTATAGCAGTCGCTATTTTTAGCAAGTCTATTTATAGCAGTATATTTCTAGCAACAGTTCAATCATCTGCAGTTCACATTTTGGGCAGTATGCTGTTTAGTTGGCGTTTTGAAAGTTTTGAAGTTAACTTACTATTTTTGGTGTTGGCTATTTTTAGTAAGTCTAATTGTGGTAGTGGCACCATCAACAATCTTGCTCAGGTCATCATTCTAATTCTGGCAGAATCAGTTTGAGTGTTGGCTTTGGTTTTGGCTTCTATCCCTCCTTGGGCTGAGTCCCAAACTTAGTCAATTTTCATATCTTGAAGTTGTACCCCATGCCTAGGTTTGATGACTTCAAGTTGTTTTAATGAAGGGGACATAAAGGGGGTTGAATTTCATATGCATTTAATGTTTATTTTTAAATGTTTATTGTTCAACTTTAAGTTGGACGCCAAAAAGGGAGATGAATAATATTTCATTAAATTCAAAATAAAGTGACTACTAAGAGATGGCGTCCCTTGGAGGAATTGAATAGTTTCTTGTTGGGAGTTACAGATTGCTTCATTTGCCAATTGAAGCTTATATATTGGTGCCTTGCTCTTTGTATATCATCTTGGAAATTTGAAAGTAAAGTTATGGTGCTGGTTTGAAATTCAAAACCTGGCTAAGGGGAAGCTTAGCATTTTCAATCCATTCTTAGGACCTGAAACTATGGCTTCCTAGGTGGATTATTGTGATTGTACTTCACCTTGGAGTGCAGATGGAGCTTCAAATTGATGATATCAAATAGGTTGTTGATGTAAAGCCTATTTTCTGAGTTGCTGATTCGCCATGGCTGAAGCTATTTTCTGTTCATAGCTTCGTCACTGATTTAAGTTTCGTTATGGGTATTCGTCCGTGCTGTTTCACTGTGAAGGGCGACCCTTTCTGGAAGTTTTCAAAATTTTTAGTGAAGTTTCTGATTTTTGGGAGAAGGTCGACCCTTCTTGGAGGTTGTACCTTTCTTCTTGATTGTCTTGGGAATCATGCCAATTGTTTCTTTTTGTTTTGGGCTTGTTTTCTCAATAGAGGTTGGACGCTTAGCTCTTAGTTGTTGACTGATTGTGGTTTGAGAGCTTTTCGAGTTGAATTGAAGAAGATACGTCCATTATGATGAATTCTCACCTTGCTAATCTGATTTTCTGTATTTCATGTTTCTGATCAGATTAGTTAGAAATTGTTATAATGCTGTTATGAGTTTCTTTCTATATCATTTTGGCAGTGTAAATGTTAGAGGAAGTGTTACTTTAACCATTGAGTGTTTTTTGCAGCGTATCATTCTCATTTGCAGCTGTATGTTATTTGTTTGTGAGCTGATTAGTAGTACTAACAACCATTGTCTCATTGTTGCAAATTCTAGTTTATTTTATACTCCTACGATTGAGTGGTTGAGTCTAATAAAGATTCTTTAATTAATGTTGTATTCCCCCCACAAAATAAGTGGTTGTGAGGATTTGTATTCACCCCACTGTACAAGTGGAAGTGTGGTTACATGGCTGGCTTGCCGCCTTAAAATAATTGTAATAATCACACCCACTGAATAAGTGAAGTATTCCCACCGCTTGTGGATGCTTGCAAAGTAGAAGAAGTGTTCTTTCAATTTGATAATTAGCACTCCACCATATGTTAGCACCTCGCCTTCTAAAGGATCTTGTGTGCACATTCTTGGTGTTGAGTTTAGTTCTCCTTTTCAATTGTAATCAAGTCAATTATTGAGTTATTAGATCCTAGGGATCCTCTGACCATATGCCCGCCCCTCTTCCTTAAGTGGTTTTAGGGCGCATTCTTGGTTAGAGTTTATTTCAACATCATTTTGATTTGGAGCTAATCTTAACGGGTGCATGATTGCATTGTATGTGAACTGAAAAATCAAGGAAAAAATTAAGGGGAACATTTCATCATCTCTTTTCTGAACTGATGTTGGTGGCTACCTCTCAGGAGGAGTAGGTAGTATCATGTGTTGTCATTGTGCAAAGTTGCTGATTTGGTTGGGTGTACTCCTAAGGGGGAGTATTTAGAGCAATTATCTTGGTTCTGTGTCAAAGGGAGAGAACAATGAAAACATTTTATCTTTTGCCATTGATGTCAAAGGGGGAGAAAGAATCATGTGAAAAAGTTTATTTATTCAGGGGGAGAGAAAATAAAGAAAATCATAAGAAAGTGTATTTAGAGCTGTTGTTTTGTCTTTGATGGTTTTTCACATCATGTGTTACCATCAATGACAAAGGGGGAGATTGTTGCATGTATGAAGGTGTTGTGATTGATGCCAACAGGTTGGTGTTGCCATTGATGTCAGCTATGTGTTGATGAAGGTTATATGCATGATGAAAATGTCGAGGATATTGAGAAAATTGTGAAAAAGAGGAAAATAGGTTGTTACAGGTTGTGCATGTTGTAACAACTCCACCCTTGGTTAATAAATTTTTTTCAACATTTCATAAAAATAACGAGGAAGCATACATAAAGATAAAGTAACAAAAACTTTTCTTTTTTTTTTTCATTGCAACATTCCATTTAAAGAACTAATTGATACAACATCTTTGCTTTTCATTTTCAAGTAAACTACAGAGTAAGAATACATACAAGTATAAAACATAGCTCAGAGAGCTTTGAGCAAATAGGAATAAGACGGTTCAGGATCTTCCCTTTCAAACCTTGGTGCTTCAGAAGTCTGCTGTGGAGGAGAAACATCACTTAGGTGCTTTTATGCCAACCACAGACTTATAATGCGGTCCCCCTCACGTTTATGACCCTCCCTTCTACGAAGAGATTGGTTGGGTAACCGGTTCTGTTTTAACCAACTGAGAATAGTGCTGTGTCCTACATATCTAAATCCTTGTAATCCCACAATCTCAATCTAGTATGCAAAACTGGACAACAGTGAACTGACAGTGTAATCATCTCACAGTCTAAGTGGATGTAGGTGTATCACACTACTTTGGCCAAAGTCTTCAAATAGTAATTCAACTGACGGTTATCTATCACATACAGTATGTCAGGTTCAGTTTGATTTGAGACTATCTTATCCTACGCGTAGGCTAAGTCCTTCGATGAATAGTCATTCACCCCAGACTCCCTACAACAACCTATCTATTTAGGAAATAAAATAGCCTACAAGTGTCCCTCAGGTAACTCCTATTCTAGGAATCTTTATCCACAGAGTACTTAGCTTATCTCAGTTAACCTAATAACTTAAGCTTTAGACCATACTTTGTTCTGCTTTCATTTTGGTCCTAATAGATATTAATTAATTTTCTCGTATTCCCCATATACGGAGATCATACAGAATAAGCAACATTCATACAAAAATGTATTTCAATTCATTCCTATTCTTTTTTTCTCAATAATTCACTATACTTAAAATTCCCTTTTTAAGCAAGGTTATTAAACAGTTTTCCTTTCCATTATTATTACGTTGCCTTCAAGACACATCCTTCAGTCATGGCAAATTTTATAAACATAAAACATAAATCATCTTTCACTCAATCGAATAGCTATGCCTATTTTCAATCAATGCTTAAGAAAAGCACAAAGAATTCTTTTACTTTGAATGTTCAAAAACAAAGAATAAAGAAGATTTTCCCCATGCCTGTTTCCTCAAGCTCTTCCTTCTATGATGCTCTTTGAGCGTTCCAGAATCCAACTGAAAACAACTCCTTTGTTGATGGTGATTCCCTCTAACTGAATTCCTCTAATTTCTCTCTCAAAGGTGTTTTCTCTACTGAATTTCCTACTCAGTTATAATTCCTGGGTTCTCCTCTCTAAACTCAGAATAATTAAAAACACAGTGACTGGTAATGTTAGTATGAACTTGCTGTATTTTCTAGAATAAAAAATACAAAAATGCATCTACAAAATGTGATGAAAGTGAGAGCTCAGAAATTTCTTAATTCGGATTGCTTGAGTGTGTTTTAGTAAAAGGCTGGGCGTCCTTTTATAAGCTTGTAGTGAAACGGATTCCTCAAATGGAGGCATGCGAATGGACAACAGAGTGCCTAGAATTAGTCAATGTGATACATGGCGGGTTTTCAAGCCCCAAATCATAAAAAATGAGTGTGAATCGACCTCATTAGAGCCAGCAAATTCAAGACTTGTTCAACTTAAAACCCGAAATTGCCACTTACAGGAAAAACGTCCCTCTTTGGCGCATAACAGAGAATGACTCATGTTTGTTGTGAAATTGTCAAGATTAAGCTTGCAACAACACATTCCATCTGGCTAGTGTTTCCTCTTCTCTAGCGTTTGAATTTTTCTTCCATTTCTTCCTACGTTCGAAGTTCTCGCCACTTCACGGGAAGGCTTTCTCAATATTTTGCTTATTTCAAATGTCAGCTATTATGTTTCAAGGAAATATTTCCAACTTATGAAGTTTGGCGTACTTTCCATAGAAATACGTTGCATTTTAAAGTGCTTAAAATATTTCAGACATTGCAAATCGATTTCCATAGTTTATTCCCAAACATGCAATAATCGATTACTTCAAATGATTTAATAAAGTTAAGTCTTTATTTTACCAAATCAATTTCTTCTTTATTTTATTTAATAGTATATATATATGCTTTATTATATTTATACATATATTATTATAGATTTATTTTACTTTAATAATTATATATGTATATATACTTAAACATTATAATTTAAATATACTTATATATTTATTTCGGTAAAACTATAATAATATATATATACATAATATCAAATATATATATATATGCTTATTTATTTACATTTATACATATTTACACTTTTACATATTATTTGGTAAAAACGTATATTGCGAGCCAGTCAGCATACTTTCAATATACCTATCAATGCATATGCGCATATATGTGTATATGTAAATTCCAAGACAATATTATAATAATATTATATTCACAGGTTATAGGTAGCGTGTATATGTATATATATGTGTATAACCAATTATACTGTCATGTACATGTATGTGTATGTATACCATGTCGACACATACGTATAGCATATCCGTTTGCCGATCATATGTTTGTATCGCCATGTTTATACATATAGATACGTATACATGTGGGATACATGTGTATACATATACATTCTGCCTATGCACATATAACCAATCATGTTTCTCACCCAAGGTCACAAAACAATAAGTTAGGTTTAAAAGTAACATCACTCACAAAGCACAAAGAGGTAACCCAAACTCCTAAAGCCTATGGATGACTTATCAAGACCAACCTATTTGACTCAATTCCTCTAAACCTTTTAGTGAAGTGTGTGTATGCTCAATTGATTTACTTTACCGATTATCCGACCAAGCCCCTCTCCCGAGTGATGTTTCCCCTCCGCCTGGAGGAATGGTTCTTGTTCCTGCATCCATCGACACAAAACCACGGTAGTTACTTGCTCATAACAATTGCAATATATAAATCAATATTTCAAATTCAAATAGCAAGACTAATTATCCTCCTTCATGCATTGTTTACCCAAGAATAACATCAATCAGAGAAAAATAGAATGAGTCAACCATTAAATGTAAAAGATTCTTGAATTGATCACAAGGTTCAACACATTTTATTCATCTTTATTCTTCCTTACAAACAGAATGCTCTAAGCATATTTAAAATAGTAGCTATACAATAACGGGGTGTAACACATGTGTAGTTGAGATATTGAGGAAGTGTTGTGAGTACATGGAGCTATCTTTATGTTGCAGTGTCTGAAGATGTGTTGGAATAAAGTAATGTGCTGAGATGATGTCTTTGGTACTTGGTTTCTGTAATGTCCCTTCCTTAGGCAGCTTAGACTATAACAGAGGTTGGCCTACTATTAGGGTTTCCGTAGGTCAGCAGAATGGTTAGAGAACCCAACCGAGGGTTGTGGAGCTTAGCTGAGAGCTTTACGAGCCTTTCATTTGGAGCTCAGTTGATGAATCCAAGGATAGATTGGAAATATTAAAGTTTGCTTTAATGGAATAGTAAAAAGTGAATAGTAACAGAAAATTATAAAAAGAATAGTGAAAAATGCCCCCCATCCTAGTAACTCAAAGTTGTTTTTTAAAATTGGCCCTTTCTTTTGATGAGGAAAGATCCTTGAGGAGGATTATTTTATTGATTTTTATAAAAATGCTCATGGGTGGTTATAAAGCAATATGTTGGGCTCATTTTTGGGCACTTTATTGTCATTTTGACGAAAACAAATTGCAGGTTTGAGCTCTGGAAGAGGGTTTCGATAGCATACAAGTCTTCTGAGGACGAAATCCCTTGGAGGATAGTGAATTGGACGAAAATCCAGTTCACAAAACAGGGAAATCTACCCAGGGTTTCCATTTGGGCACCATTGGTCTTCATCACAAGTTAATTTGCATTTTGAATTGATTGCAGCAATGGGTTATCAGAATATAATTGCAGATTGGGGCTTCTTATCAGCAAATATCATCATTTCAGTGCATTCACCAACTGACCGTACTATTTGGGTGTTATTTTCAGTCAAACCCTAGCTAGAAATTAGGGTTTTCAGACCACTAAGGAGCTAATTCAGTTCGGACATTGTTGACATGCTTGTAGCTGGTTACTGAAGTTCATATTGGTCTTGTTTCAAGGTTTGGATTAGCCACATCAAGTTTATTTGGAGCTGTATTGTCAAAGGAAACCATCAAACTATCATCAGGTATGTTCTTGGCATGTTGGGAATATAAATCTTTCATTTGTATGGGTGTAATAGTGCTGTTACAGCTTTGATAACTTTATATCAGACCTGTTATTATTGTAAATCAGACTTGATATAGATTTAATAAAGGCAACTTTTGAAGTGGAATTCATGTTATATGTTTATGCAATCTTTGTTTATCATTTCTACACATGTTCTTTTTAATTTGGCAACATTAGGCACTCCAACAACGCTTCAAACCACACATACACACTCAAAAATCAGTCTCAGACTAGATTACATGCCAACCATTTGACGAAATGTCAAATGTTCAAATTTGAGTTTTTTGGGCTATATTTAGCAAGGGATATTTCAGTTTCTAAGTGCTTTTGAGAAAATTTGATAAATAGAGAAAACAGTGTTGTGCAAGTTCTCAAAACGTGCTCTGGGATGTGCTCTGCATTTCTTCTGTGTTGATGCTATGCCTGTGCAGATCTGATATGTTGTTCAAGGTTGTTAGTAGTTGCTATATCCAAAATTTGGGTTTCTCAATTGCTGTGCAGAGTGAGATATTTTCACTAGTGTGTGAACCAGTTTTTTAGTGTTGTTTTTTGTGGTCTGGGAGAAATGTATTTGCTCCGCGTTTCTCAGCATTTTGGTTTTAGGTTGTGTGGATTTGGGTAGTTGCTTATAATGTTTGTATCTTTCAGGATTGAAGGTTTCACTTGATTTGGTACAATACTGTGTGTGTTTCATGCGTCAGTATGCAAATAAGGTTAATTGGATGTTCTGGGTTGAAGTATTTCTATGATACGAGTTTGGATGAAGTCTTTTTTGGATCTCAGGTGGTTTGTGGACTGTTCTAGATCGTGTTCAAGTGAATTTTGTTGTCCAGAAGTTTCAGATTGATTTAAGGAAGCGTGTACTTAATGTTTCACGGTGTTTAGCACGGGTATTGGCCGACCTGGTGTTAACACTACATGCGAAGCTTGCGAAAGCATGTTGAGGTGTGTTAGGATGAATCTAGGTCCTAATTAAGGTTTTGTATGGGTTGCCTTCATTCCTATTCATTGCAGTGATGATAGATGCGAGTGATGAATGTGATGCGAATTACAAAAGTATAGATGTGAATTTGAGCAAAGCAGTGTGAATTTCAAAGTGTTGGATTCTTGAATGCAGTGAGCTGAAGGTGTCCACAATCTTTCAAGCAAGGCTATGAAAGTGTTGGAGCATTTGTGGTGAATTCTTTGTTGTATTGAAAAGTTGTTCTCTGTGTAACATTTCTCTTCTATCTTCTTTGTTTCTTTTTGCGGCAGTGATCCTTGACTGTGAGCCTTTTTGGATAGTGTGTCCTATTCTGGTAGTGAGCCCTTGTACCGGTTTTGCAATTACTTATATTGTGAGCTAATCCTCATTGTGGTTTTTCCCTCATTGGGTTTTCCACGTAAATCTGGTGTTCTCTTGCGTTTGGTGTTGTTATTTCAATTTTCGTTATCTGCATTTCATGATTGATCACTTTAACAGAATAAGGGTTTAATGAATACTTGTGGATCTGATTATTGTCGAGGGTTTTGATGTTTTAATTTGCTACAACTGATTCACCCCCTCCACCCCGCCCCTCAGTTGTCTTGTTCATTCAACATATATATCATTTCTTTTATTTAGAATGATAGCATCTTTAAAGATGAATCCAAAAATTTAATATTCAATTTAAAACAAAACATAATTTGTTAAAACATAACACGCATATTTGATCAAATTTAAAATTTCAATTTATGTATCTATTTTGAAAACTTCGATCTAATTAAATAGAGGCCATTTTTTCTTGGAAAATGTCTATAATCTCAAATAACGACATAAGCCAAAAACACCCATTAATGGCAAACAAAAGAGGGGGAAAATATTAGAATAAGTTCCTACATCTCGTTAAGATTAGCCACTAAACAAATGCTCATCTAAATCCTTAATTCATAATTGATACGCCACTCACAAAAATTATGTAAGAGCAAATTTATTTAAAAATTAAGAAGAATAAAAATTCTAATATTACTCTATTTTGTGTCTTAAAAGCAATATCTACTTATTGTACAAAGCATAGAATTAGTGATGACAATTGGAACCCAAGACTGCTGATCTGATATTTTGACCTTCTTTTCCTTCGATTGTGTGTTGTGAGAATATGAAACAATACGCACAGTCTTTATCTGGCATAGACAGACTCAATCTTCATTGATGATTTCTTTCATGATTTGAACATTGTCTAGCTTGAGAAGATTTAATTATTAAATTGCATTGATAAATCGCACAAGTAAAGCAGACAAATTTTCCTTGATTTTAACGTATTGACATGCCAAAAACTTGTTGAAAATTGTGGGTCAACGTGTGATAACCCCGACCTCTTGGCCTGAGATTATTATTGATTTTCCAATTCAAACTAATTTAACCTTCTGGTTTGAAATGTTTAACCTTCTTGTATACGTAGAGTAAATCTCTCGTTTATGCACAACATAATAACTTCAAACCAATTTGATCGATGCTTGGCAAACATATGATATGTATTTAGACATCAACAGTTGGTTCACAATGAGAGCTAGAATTGTAGTTTCAAGGAGAATAACAGGTTCCAAAAATTACGATGAATGCTAATACTTCAGAGCATTGTTATAAAATGAGCATTTGTTTATAGAAGCATAGTAATCAATCATCTTAATGATAATCACAAATGCAAGTATTCATAGCATAGTTCGATACAATATCAGGACATTGATTTACGATATATTCAGAAACAACGTAGGCCAAACAAATACGTGGACAACAGGGGAAATATAAATCCAAACATACCCATCTTTGCATAGCGCTAGAGACTCCTCAATGAATAAAATTGTCGTGCCAGAGGGATTTTGCCATATCGGAATTGAAATATGCAAAGACGTTAATATCTTCTGTGGTCAAATATGTGGCTGATATAGCAACAATGATTCTTAGCGATGGTCGATGGAATTCCGGCATTAATATCTCTTTGCTACGTTCAGAATATCCAACCTCTCGACATCTTTGATATGTGTATAGAAATAACAACGTATAATCACCCGCTCGATGAATGCAAGAACCTCTGATCATTTGCGACTAAAACAACATACCCGTGCTAACGACTTCCGGACTGTATAAGGAACCTTCTCCGCACAGTTACGCATCTCAACCCAATATCGCGTGCTCTGGCATGAATATCAATACTGCTCCAGGACTCTAGAGAAATACTATCTTGGATAATCGCCAACCATTAATACTGCAGAATAATGATTATGAACTTGTGATTTGCCTGGCTGGGTTTCTGTCCAAGCCGAGGCATTCAATCCTTGAGAGTTTTCGTTCTCAGGATCTTAGTGTCAAACTAGACATTCAAACTTCAATTCTTCCCATCATGCTTATTCCATTCCCCAATCGACATTTTATTGATCACCTTTTAGTTTCGCTAACTGAATTATTTTTATAAAGACTTTATAAAGGCTTTTACAAAGTATGAAATATTTATTTAGGACTTTATAAAATCTTAATATAGTTAATTAATTAAATAATTCAAAAGCCTTAAAATAATTAAAATAATGAAAGACTATTTGAATATTCAATTAATTAACTCCAATTATATTGGGCTCAATTAAAGAGACGAGGACATCACACAATGGTTATGCTAAAAAATGCAATTTAATGGGGGAAAAAATTGGGAGCTTGGAAATTTCTGATTTTTGCAATTAGTTGCAATCTTTTCATGATTTTGCTTCTATGGTCTTATGAATGTCTTCTTCTCTAACTCTAATTTGATGATACCTTGACCAAGATCAATCTTCGAAAAGTAAATTGCCCCATGCAACTTATCAATCAACTTGTTGATCTTGGGGATAGGGTATTTGTTCTTAATTGTTTTCTTGTTGAGAGCCCTATAATCGATGCACATGCTCATGGTTCCATCTTTCTTCTTAACTAAAACTATTGAGTAAGCGAAAGGATTGGAATTGGGTCTAATATGCCCCATATGAAGTAGCTCCCTAATTGCCTTCTTTGTCTGTTCCTTATGCCTTTCTTGGTGGCAATAAGGAGTGTTATAATGGGCTTGGCCCCCTCCAACTTAATGACATCCTGAAAGCCTCTATCGAGTGGTTTATCAAGGGGAATATCACTGAAGGCCAAGCTATGTTTGTCCAACAATGACTGAATATCAACATGGTAAGCTCTCTCATCCTTTCAAGAAGCCTTTTTAGAAACAAAGCATTGGGCTACCCATGCAACCTCACCATGCTTGAAAAGAGCTTCCATCTTCTTTGTAGTGACTACTTTGGGTGCTCCATTAGACTTGGCTCAAAGTACTACCTTTTTTCCATTTGCTTTGAACTTCAACTCCATAATCTAAAAGTTTTGGGAGTACTTCCTGTTGATGCGGGTTTTGTGACCTAGATAAACATTAGAATAAAATATCCAATGAAATATCCTACTCTCTCTTGAACAAAGTTTCCAATGTGCCAAGCTAAGTGATCACAATGTAGAATCCAAGGTTCCTCGTGCACATAGGATAGTCTCAGTTGGTTCTGATGTGTTTTGCTGGTATTTCAAGGGGGACTTATGCTCAAATAGTTGGTTCAATCTTTCTTACTTTAAGGCTTTGGCAAGAACTTTTCAACACTTTAAAATATGGATACGATTATCTTTCGAGTGCTGAGATCACACTACTATCAATTTTGAAAATAAAATAAAAAGGATAAAGGCTTTAGAGGCTAGGCTAATTGTAAACTATTCCTAAAAATTCAAGAGACAAATGCTGGATGGTGAAATTAAAACCTTTCTTTGTTTTGCCAAGTATAACTACAACTAGACAAAGATGGTGCAATCTTCAATGGGATTCACGAATGATATCTTATTACTCAAAGTCATCTTCAATTCAAACAATGAACATAAGTAATAGAGTTCCTGTTTAGCAATTTAAATGTTCAGACTAACCATACACATCAAATTGAACATCATTCAATTTAAAATGGTATGAAAGAATTTCACCACTATCAACACTATCAATCCTTCATTCATTTAAAACTGCAGAAAAATAAATCTATTCTACTGAGGAAATGTGAAACCATGCGGACTTTCAAACTAACAAATGCTCACAAACGAGTCTAATCATTATTTTGATAGCGCTATAGCAACAATCTCGCAAGTCTCTCTTACAAATGAAATGAGAGGGGTTTATATAGGCACCCCAATTACAAAGCAACGACCCAGATTGATCTAAGATCAACGACCAAGATTATTCTCAGAAACCCTAATTAAGAAAAGCATAACTAACTCCCATGACACATGGCACAAGGAAGAAGAGCCACTTGGAACATGAAGACGTTGACACTTTGGTAGCTAGTCAAGCAAGCTAGACTCCAAAATGCAATTTCCTTTGGCTTGTTCTTTGGCTGCAAATGCAATGAACCTGGTCATTATTGAACTGAGCTCCTCCATTGATATGTTTGGAAAAGTATCCAATTGCACTCCCATGACATCCAAGGCTTCAATACACTGGGAAAAAGTGTCTTCCTGTTACATCCCTTACATTGAGACTATATGTTTGGTTATGTGATTCAAACGTAATTTTGGTTGCAAATAACTGCTTTCATGTGATTATGACATTGAGGATGCAATAGTTGTTCCTTTTGTTGTAACTGTAATATTAACGAACTCTTTATTTTGCAAAGTGAAATTATTGTTCACGTGAAGTTGAACGAGATCATGAGATTAAATTTAAATGCATATTATTTAGCCGTTGAGAATGATCTAACCATAATCCTTGCCAGTCGATGCAGGTTTGTCGATGCCACGAGAGAAAGGGAAATATCATCAGGGAGAGGATGCGGTTAACAATGGATCAATTTTATCATCAAACCTTGAGTCAGTGCAAGACAGTTGTGTCGACGTCATGACCTTGGCCATGGGTAATTTAATATAATAATTAATGTTAAATAAGTTAATTCAAATTATTTTTAATAATCTCCTCTTGAATTTGAACGAACTAATCCTTGGAATATATATGTATATATTTTCAAAGGTTATAATAAACCATAATATAATTCAAATTCCATTTATCTTAATATAAAAATGGAAGTAAGGTTTAAGGTCTAATTAATTAACTTTAAGCTGGAGCCGTCATGTTGACGTGTGTTTTATGACAACACCAACACAAAATAAAATGTCCAACGGTCACTCTATTCTCTCTTGATCAAAGTATCCCGCATGCTAAGATTGCGTGAAAGTTCATGCGTTCAACTCCAAGGTTCCTTTTAGTGCGAATAGACTCAGTTGGTTGATGTGAATATGCTGGGTATTCCAAGGGGACTTACATAGTTGTTCAACTTTGTGAAGCAGTTAAAACATGAATGATTTGACAATGAGGCTCTGATTCCTAAGTTAATCGAGAAAATACTGAATTTTAAAGGAATAGGGATAGGGATTCTACAATCTATTTCTAAAGAGTGGAATGTGAGGATCAACTTAAACAATCTTCAAACCAAACTTTATTTTGCCTCCCCTTCAAACAACTCTGACAAAGTTGGTGCAATCTTCAAAGGATGAGTAAGATATTCAAATTATGACTCAATATGCGCACCCCATCACAACAATGCAAGTGAACACACACGAATCACAATCGAAGTTAGGTACTGAAATTCTAGTTGACCACGCAAGGCAAACTTACCATCAGCAAGCCCGCTAGTGGTATGGATAAAGGAAGACTTGTCCAAACCAAACGCCACACTCCACAATTAACGACTACTTGCATAAAATAAAGCCTACTTTACTCTAATCTACTTGAATCGAAAAGACGAAAAAGCCTTGTCAATTACCCACAATGAAAGATAAAATCACCAATCAATGAATATCCTTATATTATGAGAGTCTTTCACAACAACCTTTTACAAAACTTTCAAAGGGAAAGTTTTCTTTCCTTTTCCACTAAGCTAACTCCTAGCTATCTTTCTATCTATTCTAACTTCTATCTTTTCTACTCTCTGACTTCTTGATCTAATCTAATCTATTACAAATGAGGGGGGATGCCTCTTTTATAATAAGCCCATCTCAGTGGACGGTTCAGATTCAATTACAATGAAGGGTTCAAATTGAGCCACATATGCCCTAATTAGGGTTTTTGCCCTAAAAACCGCCACAGAGAGGAGTGGGTTAATGAATACACAGAAGATTCTCCACTCCTCTGTAGGAACCACTATGAGCAATTAATGCCCACTATCCTCTTCTAGAAGATTCTCGTCCAGAAATGTGTTCCCACTGTTCTTCTCTGCCAATTCTGTTGCGTTAGGAGGAGGCAACAACACTTGGTTCAAATCCTCCTTGCAAAAAGATCTTCTTTGTTAAGTCCTCCTGTTGCTTTCATTCTTGGACGCACTTCTTCCTTGCAACTTTACATTTCTCTTGCCCACTGCCTTGGGCGCATTTAGCTTCTTTTGCATCACGTTCTTAATGCTTTAGACAAATCTTCACTGCCATTTCCCTTTTCCAAAGTTGTAACATTGTTCAGCTTCATCACCTCAAGTCCTCACGCTCTGGCTTCGGTGTTCATCGTGCAAAACAAAAAGAAGAGCATCAGAACACTTGTGACATATCTTCTCCTCACTTACCTGATTGATTGATCTCCGAATGCGATAGAGTTCATCAATTTTCTAGCAAACTTTTATAACTTTTCAACAACTGGGTGCATGGTGCTCATTTCATGAGGTCTTCTTTAGGGGCGCATCCACCACCTTGTGTTTGGAGTTTGTGCCTTAGAAATTATTTCACCTTGAGGACGCATTTGAACGGTTGATGTTCGAGCTTCATTTCATCTTCAAATTCTTCCATGCCTTAGACAAATTTCATCTCCACCCTGCGAGCGTATTTGACCCCTTGTTGTTTCATTTTCTCTTTCTTTAGACAACCTTATCTGCTTTATGAATTTCACCCACTGTAATCTAGGCACTCACTTTGGACATCACCAACCGAGGCATTTTTTGTGAAAACATTTCTCTGCCTTAGAAAATTTATTTTCGCCTAGGAAATTCATTAGACTGGCGCTAGGCCAGAATCTTTGTCGAAACAACACGAGCAAGGTGTGGAAAAGATTTAAATCATTTCCCAGTGGGAAATGTCCAATACCCAGAAGAAATTTCCCCTCACAAATCATCATTTTCATGTGTATCCAGACGAAGGGGTAAGTTTAATTTTTATTATTTTGAGAAAAATAATAAAAATTGCTAAGGTTCACCCATTTTAATTCTGGATGCCTTCCATGCCTGCAATCTCCAATTTCTCTGCCTTGGCACTTTCCTTGATTTTCCTGAAAAACTTTTTGTCTGGCTCCGGGAGCATATCACACTTGTTCTTGAAAATTTTGATATTACCTACCCTGGGCGTATTTCTCATCTTCACCTTAGGAAATGCCTTAGAAAATATTAAAACTTTGTTAACTTACCTTGTTACCTAGGGCGTATCCTACATGTTAGACTTCATGTTCCTACGCCTTTAGAATATTTCTCACGCCTCTAGCTTGCCCTCTCATCTTGGGCGCATATGAGGGGTCAAGCTTCCATTTTGACACTTAGAATATTATTACACCATCACCTTGACCTTGAGGGCGCATTTCTCATAGGGAGGAGGAACCTTTTGCCTTAGAAACTTTTCTTTCATTCCCCTTGCAGCCTTGGGCGCATTTGAGGTAGGGTGGAGGAATTTCAAATACTTAAAATATTTTCTCAAGTCTTCTTTCCATGAGGGCGCATTTAGGGGTGGGAGGAGGAGTTTCTCCAAACTTAGAATTTTTTTTAAACATCCTCCCTCTTGTTGGGCGCATTTCATCTAGGCTGGAGGAAATTTTATCAACTTGGGTGCATTTCACCCATGCCACTTCCATTCTCAAGCTTGGCGCATTTCACCAGTGGTAAAGGAACCACTATCAACTTGGGCGCATTTGAAGTGTTTTACTTCCAAGTGATGGCGCATTTCACCATGTATGAAGGAACATGTTTGCCTTAGCGTTTTCCTTCTTGCCTTCTCCACCTTGGGGCGCATTTAGCATAGGGTGAAGGAATTATTGGGCGCACTTCATGTGGTGTGAAGGAAATTCCCATGCCATCCACCTTTCAAACCTTGTGGGGCGCATTTGATGTGTGCTAGAGGAACATTTACAAGTGAGGGCGCATTTCATGTGTGCAACTTCCATTTCCAACCCTTGAGGGCGCACATAGCATGGGAGAGGGAATTTCCTCAAACCTTGGGCGCATTTAGCCTATGCTACCTCCGACTTCAACCTTTCAGGGCGCATCTAGGGGTGTGAGGAGGAATTTCATACTTTGAAACTTTTTCATGCTGGCCTTCATGCCTTGGGCGCATTTCCTACTACCTCTTGCCAGTTTCCATTTGTGGACTTAGAAGTTTCTTCAACGCCTCAACTACCTTTGCCGTCTATTTTTAGTAAATTCTGGAGGTGTGTGCCTTTCCATGGTTTTTCCCTCATTCTGACTCTGGTATTGGCATGATACATTCCTTGTGGCCTTGCTACCTTGTTTATACCTGTTGCCCAAGCTGATTTGCTATTTTTAGCCCGCCTACCATTTTTAGCAAACCCTAAAATTGCTTGACTTCTGCAGCTCCATTTGACTTGAAATTTTCACCACGTGGTCCTCATCTCTTGACGAACCTGTTCACACTCGCCCCTCGCTCTGACCTGCTATTTATAGCCGTGTTCTGGAGACGACTTACTATAAATAGTAAGTTCTCGGACTGCGCCCAAATTTTACCAGTGGATGGCCAGAAGGATGCTGATCGTGATGGGTACCTTCGTTTTTCGAAATTCTGGCTTTTTACCCTAGTTTTTAGGCATTGAAGCTGGAAACCCTAATGTGACTTGCATGTGCTCCGGACTGCTCCCACTTGGCTTGATTTTTGCTGCCTGTCGTTCTGCTTGTTGAACTGAAGTGTTGGGTAGCTGCTGGAGTGAAACTGCTAAAAATAGTAAACGCCTGAAAAGTGATTAATCAGTTGCTGGATGAGTTTGCATGTTACAGTGCTCGAGGGATCTCAAAAAACCCAGAAAAACCAAGAAAATTGGTTGACATGCGGGCACTGGCTAAAAATAGTAAGTCCCTGAAAAGTGATCAACTTTGCTTGCATGTCACATCACTGCGAAGCCCTCGAAAAACCCATGAGGAATATCCTGACATGCATTGAAAAAATTCGCATGCAAACCCTAAAAATAGCCTCTGAAGGTTGTACCGTTGAAAGTCACCATCTCGATTTGCATGTCACATCACTGCAAAGGTCTTGAAAAACCCAGATCGATCCTCCAATCATGTGTTGGAAAATTATATGTTTGAACCCTGAAAATGGCCTCCAAAGGCTGAACTGCTAAAAATAGCTAGTTGTCTGAATTTGTTCAAATTTCTCGTGTAGGCACCCCGAAGTTGCCTAGATGTGTTGAAGTAGTTAGAATCTCGAAATCCTGAGGAAAAGACCTCAAATTAGGTACTTACTAAAAATAGTAAGTTGTCAGATTTCAGTAAGATTTCAGTGGGATCCTATCTCGGGCTTTCTGACTGTACTGCTGCACTCAGATTTTACCTTGATAATTCTATTTGACCTCAAACAAGCCTGAAGGATAGAAACCCTAATTTCACAGACTCAGCTAACATTTCAACCTAGGTCAAATGACGAGACATCCTTGGAAGGACAAAAGATCAAAGACAGAGAGAACCAAAGCCAAACAACTAGAATGGAGCAAAAATTAGGGGGGTCCCCATTTGAATGGGGCGATGTGTGAAAAGGTCACAACATGTCACCAGTCGGTGTAGACTGAAGAATTCATGCCGTCTTCCATCGTGCCTCTTGTTGAAACGACCAAGATGGAAGACAAGCAGTCGTGGGGGTTACTTCTTTTGCTCTTTGTTACTCTATTTTGGGGGGGAAGCTCGTCATCTCCTGAAAACCCCATCGGCTTTCTGGGTGAAGGGGAGTCGTTCATTCCTGAGGAAAATCCTATTGGGTCCTAGCTTCATATTTGCTATTCACATGCATTATCGAGCTTTTTATTTTTAGTTGTCCTCTCTTTCATTCCTTCACGGTGGCTCAATTCCTCTGCATTCACATTTAGCGTCCAAGGCGAATCCTACTCACTCTTCATTGAGATGATGATTCATACGGTCTTGGCTTAAATTCTGCTGTTCACATACCTAGTCAATTCTTCCCTTGAACACCCTCAATGTTTCTTGTTTTGAAGACGGAACCTGGCGCTGGCATCACAATATTTTCATTCAATTTTGTCGGGTTATCCATGGTTCTTCTTTGGGTCATACTTCCTTGAAGACGAACTTAGGCGATGACATCAAGGTTGATGTGATTCATAATCAGTTTGCTCTCTGTGTTCTTTGTCAAATCGAATGGGGTGCTTATACTGAGAACGATATCCTCACATTCGCGTGACCTATGCTCACTCCATTTTCCGACTCTTTTCCATTGCTATCGATGCCTTCTTGAATGGATTTCCTTATTCCCTTCAGTGGAAGCTATGCTTGGTATTGTATGACAGAAGTTCACATCCTCAATTGCGGAAGGGAAAATGAGCTTGGAATCTCTCGTATTTCTTTAGTTCTTCAATTTCAGGCAAGTAAAGCATTTGTTACATCAATGTTCATGCTTCAATGAATCCATTTTGGTTGAGCACCTTATGATTAGAAAAACACACATTATCTTCTCGTCTTTCTGAAAGATAAAGAATCAGGTCTTATAATGTCTTCAGGGGATGGCTTGCTAAAAGATCTTTTCATAGGAGAACCTGAACCTTTTATTTTCTTGAATTTGAAATATCTTTGTCAATTATACACTACTGTTTCAGGATACAAAGTGAGCTTTTGAAAATTACCTGATAAACTTATACCGCCTGATTCGGTCAAAAACATATCCTTATTCACTCTCTAATTAAAAGCTGGTTCTGAGCTAATCCTTTGCTCACCCGAGTCCTTTAGGGTATGGATAAAGGTTAAAGTCTTATAATTCCTCAATGCCTTTTTAGTTTCTTCTTTATGTATAAAACTTTAAGGTTAGATTTAACCTTGAGCTAGAATTAATGACAAACAAACCGACCATTGCAATTTAACTTGAGACCAAATTATGAAGTTGAATGGTTAGATCTGAAAGACCATTAAATTAAATATGTCATTCAATGCATAAGAGTTCAATGATAATAAGCTTTGTTTAGAGAAGACAGTTAGTCTTAAAAAGAAGTGATAGATGTTGAATTGAGACTCTTACTCTTTTCTCATTAAAAATAGATGCTTAATGATATTAGCTTAACCTTAAATAAGGGAGACTTGAAAATCCTCTGTGCCATTGAATCTCTTATTATGTATGAAACTTGATGGTTAAGATATAACTTCGAGCTAAGAAGAAATGATAAATAAACTGCTAATTTAAAATTAGAATTTGATTTGAGAATCATCATGTCGAGCAAGGGTGAGAGTGCTGGCGGCACAGGAGTGCCAGAGATATCGGCATAAGAGTGCTAGTAATATTAAAAACCTTGGCCAAGGTACGATACTAGATTCAACATCTGTCAGCTATCAAGTACCAGATATACCACTGATCAGAATGACTTTTCTAGTTGGGAGGTACCCTTAGTAAGGTCGATCAGGAGGTATAGGTCCTTGACACCAGGCTCAGAGGCAAGATGATAATTTGATCCATGTTGATTACCCTCGTGAAGGGTGGGTCCTTCAGTTGAAGAAACTTGGGAGGCCAATAGGTCTTGGTTGGGTGGTAAAGCTCCTGATGATAATTCTTTTTCCCTCGATAAAGATTCCCAAGTATAACAGCATGAAGATGATGCCAAACGTAATCCTTTCACACTCGTAAATCCAGGTACATGCAATGCTAATTAAAGTTTACTTTCATTTGTGCCATGAATGTTATTCTTTTATGTTAAATGTACGTTGTAAGATTTTGCAGCTAATTAGTTAGATAGTTACTTGATTCATTCAGCTGAAATGAAAGATCTGAATTTAGTTAATGAATATAAAGAAGATACTTCTTTTCCTCGGTTCATGAATGGATATAATGGGAACCCTAGATGGTTTAGTTAGTTAGTTATAGCCGAATGAAATCTTGCAGTTTTTCCATTTCTTAAACCCTAAGAAAGACAGTTGTTACATTTGTCTAATAGTTGTAGTATTTGTTCGTTATATTCTAGAAGCAAGGAAAGTAGTTGTATCTTTCTGTAATTTTCTGTATATGTTCCAGTTAATAGTTTTCCCTTTCAGTTGGAATGGGTAGTTTAAAAGTTAGCTGTTGAGTTGTATAATGTATCGACATCGGAATTGGTTTTCTTTTCCATCTCTCTGCAAAGGAACCCTAGTTTAACAGTTATTCAGTTATTGATCTTCCATGAAACGATTGGTGAAACAGTTAGTTGTTTCCGTTCAGCTGAAACTGGAAACTTAGAAGTCAGTTGAAAATTTAAATTTGATTCCGTAGAAATCGTTTTGGAAACTCTTGAATGAAAACAAGTTAGTTTACTCAGCATAAATTTGCCAGTTGATATCAAAGGTTGGGATTGAGTTGTTACACTTCCCACTTACCCTCTTGCCATTGAAAGCTGTTCATATAGATCAAGAGAGACAACATATCATCAAGCTGGTTTTCATTAATAGCTTCCATTTCTTTGAAGTAAACACTATGCACATTTTCCTTCAAGTCTTCCAAGTTCAAACCATCTGCACTATTGGCCTCCATTCCTTTCAATCCTTCAAGTGATGCGAGGATGTTGAGCTGTATTCTCTCAAGAGAATTTTGCATGCCAGCACATTCTCCTTTCATCTGATCATAAATTCTTTTCTTGGCCAGCAAGGAACAATACCATCTATTGAAGTCATAAGAGGCTCCATCATCAATAACATTCTCTTGAATTAAGATTTGCATAGATATTTCCTTAACACTTTTAGGCGAGGTATCACCTTGTCTTCCATATCTTGAAAACCCTCCCAACTCTCTTCTATTAGGCGAATTTCAGTCACAAGCATAGCTGATTTGTCATAAGCTTGAACACACTTCTCTAGGAATTGATCCACCCGCTTCGAGGTATTTTTGACCCATCTTTTGGTTGCTTGACTTGTAATTCTCATGTTTTCAAGATTGTCAACAGATTCCTGAGGAAGGGAAGAAGATGGAATGAAAGGCTCATTCTCTTGCCTTAATGGAGCTGTCATTTGCTGGATAAATTCTACTAATCTTACATTCTCCTCTTTCAATCTCTCTTTCTTCTCCTCTATTTTGTCAAATTTTTCCTTAATAGCTCTTGAAGTATCAGCTAACTCATGGAAATCTTGCTCAATTGTGGTTGGCCCAATGTCAAGCGTTGTAACTTCGTAATCCATAGGAGTAATCTCATCACTAGGCTTATCAATCTTTGGAACAGCCACCTGTACTATCCCAGATTCTGTATCATCCCTAGTGATGTGAGAATACTTCTTGGGTTTCTTTGGCACCTTGACTTTACCAATCCTTTCCAAGAAGTCCTGCATACTTTCGATTGGTTGAATCTCATCCATCGGTTTGGGCTTCTTCATTAAGTTTTCAGTCAACCAATCTGGTATAGTGGACAATTCCATCTCATCTTCTAGTTGAACATCATCATCTATCCCTTTTAAGGCAGAAATTATCTCTTCTCCCTCTTCTTCATTGGGTTCCAAGATCTCAGTATCTCCCACGTCCTCAATCATGAGTGTGCCTTCTCCTTCCATACAATCTATGAAGGTTTGTTCTTGAAGAGGTTCCAATTGTTCCACACTTTGAAATTCAGCTTCTTGTTCATGATCTGATCCATATTCAGCAATGGATGCTTCTTCTATCACTCTGATGGATGGTGTGCTTGAAGATGATGGAGCTGTATCAACCCTTTGTTTCTTGAGCCCTGACTCTTGACTTGCCACTTCTTTCGCCTTTGCTCGAGGATCTTCATTCATTACTTTTCTTTTGTTCGAATTTGGGAGTTCACTTAGACCCTTGCTGAGTTAAGTCGCTTCACCTTGACTAGAGGGAACTCTTGTGCTGTTTAGTTGGGCGTAAGTAAGAGAGACACCCTCCTTTCTTAACTTGCTGATTTGGTGATCTACCCACTCCCTGGAACTAGCTATAATATCCTTCATCAACTCATTCAAATCTATTAACTCAGGCTGCGTCCAATTCGGCAACAAGATGGGTTTATTTTTCTCTTGTTCGAATTGAGGATGCAAATACTCTTTGTTATCCTTTACTTGATCCGGAATGGGGAACAAGTCACACTTCCTCACAAGATCAATTGGAATCCTTGACCACATCTTCTTTCTTACTCCATACTTGTCAACCAAATTGGACCAGTAGTCTTCTATTTGCATCACGTGAAGTGACTTCTTTCCGAAAACTCTCAAGTACGGATCAAAGTGTAACAACCCCAAAACCGGGTAAACAAAATTTTTTCTATTTTCACTAATAAGATACAAGGAAATACAATTAAACGACAAAGTAAATAACTGTTCTTTTCATTCTAATTGAACATTTCATCATAAAGAAATAAAA
Organism: Sequoiadendron giganteum; assembly: GCA_007115665.2. Lineage (NCBI taxonomy): Eukaryota > Viridiplantae > Streptophyta > Pinopsida > Cupressales > Cupressaceae > Sequoiadendron > Sequoiadendron giganteum. Next base: position 527,735,235 of record CM021108.1, read on the forward strand.
GACACGATACATCATTGTTCTATTTTCCAAGTAAATAACAGAGTACGCTTTCATGATTACTTTTCTTCAAAATAAAAAGCAAGGTAAGAATCTTACAAGTTTCAAACATAGCTCGGAAGCTTTTGAGCAAATAGGAATAAGACTGTCCAGGATCTTCCCTTTCAAACCTTGGTTCATCAGAAGTCTTAAGGTGGAGGGGAAACATCACTCAGGTGCTTTTCCACCAACCACGGACTTATATTGCGGTCCCCCGCACGTTTACTGTTAAGTAGACGGCCCTCCCTTCTTCGAGGAGATTGGTTGGGTAACCGGTTCTGTATGACCAACTGAGCATAGTGTGTAATCCTACATAACTAAATCCTTGTGTCCTCACAATCTCAATCTAGCATGTAACCTGGATTACTGTGAACTGACAGTGTAATTCGTCTCACAGTCTAAGTGGACGTTAGGTATACTACACTACTTTGGCCAAAGCATTTCGGCAGTACTTATACTGACGGTCATCTATCACTTGCACTAAGTCAGGTTTGGTTTGACTTAAGGCTGCCTTATCCTACGCGTAGGTTGAGTCCTTCAGTGGGTAGTCAATCACCCTAGACTTCCTACTTCAACTACTTAAACAGGAAATGGAGTACAGTCAACAAGGGGTCCCTCTGGTACTTCCCAACATGGAAATCTTTATCCATGGAGTACGTAGCTTTCTCTAGTTAACCTATTTAACTCTAAAGCTTTAGACTACCTTGGTTCTGAATCCACCCTCGTCCTAGTATTAATAACTAATCCCTTTCCTTTACTTAAGGAATTCAAGCAGTATTCAAGCAATACAAATTATAAGGTACTTTACTAAAAGTAAACAAATATTTCCCTTTCAAATTCATCTATGATTTCAAACTGATTCGTTTCAACATGCTTTTAAGTTATTCCAATTCATCAAGTTCTCTAAGCTATTTCAAAAGCTTTTCTAAGGAAATTAAACTATTCCCCAATTTGACCAGCTCTTTAAGCTATCTCTTAAATTCAATAAGCCTTTTCTAAGGAATTAAACTATTCCCAATTCAGCAATTTCATAGAACATAGAGGTTTCTTATTATTTTTCCTTTCATAAAGCAAGACATAATCAAGCAATCTAATCATACATTTTAAAATAAATGACAGAAAATCTATCAACATATATCTCATGCCTGATTTCCTTTTGCGTATGAGCTTGATCGGTAGCTTCAATCCTTGCTCCACCGTCCTTCGCAGCCTTCTCTCAGCTTAAGCAAATACTACTTTCAGGTAAATGCAAAAAGTTGTTCTCAGCAATACTGTCTCTCAGCAATACTGTCTCAATTGCAAATGCAATGGCTTTCACAAAAATGGCAATGGCTTCACAAAAATGGCAATGGCTCTCATAAAATGACAATGGCTTTCATAAAATGGCAATGGCTCTCATAAAATGACAATGGCTTTCATAAAATGGAATTTCAAAACACAGAAATACCACAGCACTGTATTTCGAATTTTCCAAGGCAAGGAGAGTGAATGAAAAATTGAGTGTTTTTCAACAATGAGTGAGAACCTATTTATAGGTTTCGAATTCTCATGTTTCCTACCTTGTAGGCATGAGAATTCGACACCTCTCATTTTGAAAATGTCAAAATCCGCAGTGGCAGTCGAATAGCCAAACACACAGCAAAAGAGTTGATGATTCAACATAATTTCTCAAGAATGTTTCAACATATCACATGCCAATTTCGTGGATCAACCACGTACAGGTTAAACATTCAACTTGCCTTCAAAAATGGCGGACTGCAACACAAATGGCGTCCAAAGTTTTCGGTTTGAAAACGTCAAGGGTTTTTTTTGCAATTGCTGTTACCTTTCTTCCACCCACGCGTCCACAATGGTGGCGCTTTAGCATCCGCGACCAAGTCTTTCAAGTGTGAGCTGGGCGCGGACTGTATTTGCTGAAGTTTTTCGCCATTTCTTTGCTTAACACAGTCGCGCGATTTCTTCACGGGAAGAAATCCGCGATTTTTCAAATGTTTCTTTTATACTTTCCAAAGTCTATAGTTCATACTTACATTTCCTTAAATGATTTTTATAAATTTCCATTGGTCTTTACAAAATTTCGAAATTCTTTTTCCTTTTAATATTTTCCAAGTATTTCAATATTTCGAATTTCCTTTGTATGGTTTGCAAAGTATTTACCAAAGACTATGAAAGTCTTATTACCTTTATTTCCAAAGGTAAATAAACTCAAATACCTTTATAAGATAAATGTAAATTTAAATGCCAAAGATTATAGTTTATATAAAATCTTTCCAAAGTTTTAGATATTTTAATATTCTCATTAAAATGTATTAATATATTTTGTATTATATTCAATACAATATTATTATAGTTTTTAACTTACCTTTCTTTAAATATATAAATATATCTATATAATATTCAAATATTATATTAGATATATTAATATATTATATTGATAAAACTATAATAACATCGATATTAAATATATTAATTAACTTACCCAGTTTACACTTAAATATATCTATACATGTTTATTTTCAAATCTCCAATTACGTGTATTATAGGCCAGTCAGAGCACCTCTAATAGACGTAATTGCATAAACACGTATTTATACATTTAACTGTAAATTCCAGGCATCAGTAACTTATCAGTTCACATTTCACATTCAAGGCTCACAGAACAGTAAGTCAGTCAATCAAGGAACACCACTCATAAAGCATGAAGAAGTAATCATAACTCCTAAGCCTAAGGATGACTTATCATGACAACTTAATCTGACTCAGTTCCTAAAATCCTTAGTGAAGTGTGTGTATGCTCATACGATCAACTTTACCGGTTAGTCGACCAAGTTCCTCTTCCTGAGTGATATTTCCCCTCCACCTGGAGGAATAGCTCCTGTTCCTGCATCCATGGCACAAAACCACGGCAGTCAAATGCTCACAATATTTGCAGTATATATAAATCAAATATATAAAACAAGACTAATTACTTTCCTCTATTCATTGTTTTATTCAAGAATAACATCAATCAAGAATACAGAATGAGCCAAACATAACATGTAAACAGGATTTCATATTGACAACAAAGTTCAATCACATTTAATCATTCAAAACCTTCCTTACAATCAAAATGCTCTAAGCATTACTAGAATAGTAACTATACAAATTCCGGGGTGTAACACAAAGTCCAACCTTGGCTTGTACATGCTCAACTTACAGAACTGCAGTTCTGATTTGATTGTCTTGGCTGCTTGTAGTGAAGGACAAACTTCCAACATCTTCCCTATTATAATAGGAAAATGCACTCCTGGCTTATGTTCTTTCTTCTGGATGGAGATCAAGTGAACTAATTGTCTTGTGACCTCAAGCAAGACCACCTTATCTGTGGGGTACCGTGGGAATTTGGACGGAGCTTCAGCAAATCCATGAAACCTCAAGTATGTGAATGTTGGGAATTGAATAAACCATGACCCAAACTTCTCCAGTAACGCCATAGCCTCATCAGATAACCTCTTATGGATTCCTCCTTGAAGTAGCCGAGTGATGTGCATGAGAAATCCATCATTGGCTATCTTGTAATTGTCCTTATGATGCAGCTGCAATTGAGGGTAACAATCATATAACTTGAACTGGTTTTTCCAAAGTCCTACTTCACCCTTACAGATCAATCCTTTGTATTTTGTGAACCGAGCTAGGATGTACACCACGTAGGAGCTCATGTAGAAAGTCTTCCTTTTCTCCAGATTTCTTAGCTGAATGTCAATGTTATCTCTTATCAACTTAGCCCAATTTATCATTTCCATTCCTAATATGACCTCTTCTACGTATGGAAACATCCAAACCTCAAAGAATGATTGTTGAGAAGTACCCATAACTCTGTTCAGCATATGAATCATATCGCTGTATTCTTCTTTGAAATTTGTGCAAATCAATGTCTTGGGCAACTTGGAGCGATGTTTCTTTGGCTCCTTGACCCAATTAGTGTTGATTATATCCACGCAAGCCTCCTTTGCTTGTGATTCCTCTTGAGTCCTGATCAACATCTTGTGACAACGAGGAATGCCAAACACTTCTCTAACTGAATCCTCGGTGAAATAAGCCAAAGTTATCCTGTTAGATGCTTTGATAGATCATGCTTGTGGATCATATCTTCTGGCGCACTCAACTATCAATTCATTTCACTGTACTGTAGGTGGAAAGCCTACTGCTTGATGAAGTCCACATTTAATTATGTTTGCCGCTATGGGAGTAGGCATTTCATTTTGGGTGCCGAACATTCTTCTCTTGTGCAGGATCACATTGAATTGCTTGAAGTTGGTATCTCCAACCTTCTTCCATTTAGATGACAACTGGGATTCTGGATAAAATCCTCTAAGAACCTCCTTGACTTGGTTCTTTCGAACTCCTATATTCTTTGGTGAAGACATGGTGCCTGTATGAAGCTAGAAGTTAGAAACAATTATAAATGAAGTGTTATGCATAAAATCCTAATGTTGAGTAAGCGTGCCAATGGTGAAATAAGCTGATTTAAAATTCCAAAATTTCAACTTGACTACAAAGATTGATTAGAAATTGAAAAAATATGATTCATTCCACAATAAATGCAAGCAAAGATAAATTATAATTATCAATCCCTGTTCCCTCAAGAATATTCAAAGAAATTTTAAACTTTTAACTGGAATATTCAAGTCTGAAGCTGGAAATTAAATGCAGGTTTGCAAACTTAAGATTTAAATTCTTATTTCTCTCCAAACGCGCAACTTGTAAACCTTTAGAATCTTGAAGTTCTTGATCAAAGACCCGCAATCTTGAGAATGTATTCAACCTTTCTGCTGGGAATGATTAATTTTGCAGCTCATGCAAAATTATAAGAGGCGCCTATGGCTGTGTTGCAGCTCCTCGAGATGAAATGAACCTGTGTTGAATGAAAAACAAGACTTCAAGCATCTCCTTTTATAAGAAAAATCATTCCTTTCTCAAAGAATTCGACCCTCTTAGTGATTGGATGTTAATTTGGAAAAAAGCACGGTAAAACTCATCTCTAAGATCTCCCTCTTGATTTTTCTTGGGTGCACTTCTTGCTTTTCTCTTCCTTTTGGCTTATTTGTGAAGTTTCTAAAAGAAACTTGAGTTAATTTTGCCTTAGCTTTCAAAAGATATGGCTTTAAGAAAATCGACCTTCATGTGGACTTTTTCTATTTTGAACTGGATTTTTACTTCTCTCCTAGGCGTACTTCATGCCTTAGCCAAATTTTGAATCTCCTCTAGGGAAAAACGCCTTCCAACTGGATTTATTAATATTTCAAGTAGATTTCTCGAGAACATCATTTGCCTTAGACAATTTCATCACTTAGTCATATTCACCCAACTAGAATCTTCTCTCATCAACTGGATTTTTTACTCTTGGAGGTGGGTGAACTTCAACTGGTTTTCAAATGATTCCTGGTGGATTCCTTCCCAACTGGATTTCTCAAGAATTTTATTGAACTTTCAACATGGGCGCACTTCATGGTTTGAGGAAGATTTCTTCATGCTTGGGCGAGCTTTATAGGTTTTCATGCCTTAGTATTTCCATTTTTGAAACCCTAACCCTGGAACCTTCTAAAAATAGAATAAAAAAGGTAAAATTTCCAAAAATAGTAAGTCCTAAATTGGTCCCAAAATGCCAAAAACGAAACTTTCGAAAAAGCAAAAAAGTAGTTTTTTCCAAAAAAGAAAGGTTGTCGGAATTCGCCCGTTTAACAGTCATTTTTACTCCAACAGCCCTTCTGAACCCTCCTGTGGCGTCATAAACCTCATTTGACCTCCTGAGCACTGACTTGACCTATCAACCATCTCAAATCTTGACGAATTTCAACCCAGATCTAAGCCTTGAGTTTCCCTACCCATCTTTGCTTTGGAAGAGACTCAAAGAAACCGAAGCAAATGCTAGAACCAACCTAACACTAAGACACCGGACAAGACTAAAGAGGGGGTCCCCATTTGCAATGGGGTGAGGTGTGATTAGGTCACAACACTTCCCAAGAGAATGCATCCATCATATCCCTAAATCCACTTCTATCTCTTTGATCCCTAGTACATAGAAATCATTTGTCACCCTATTGTTGCTTAGCATGATGCTCAATTGTGATATTTTTTGGGTGCATGTCATAGTAAACCCGTTTGCTACCATTACATTAAATCCTTCAAAATCCTCTAGCTCAAGTCCTCTCTTCACCACTATGTCCTCATTGATGAAGTTGTGGGTTGCCCCACTATCAATCAAAATTGTCACTCTTTAATCATGCAAGATTCTTCTAATTCTAAATGGATTGTACTTGGGTGTACCTAATAGAGTAGCAAAAGTTCCTCCTATAACTCCTCCAATGATTTGGTCTCCTGGTTCAATATCTTCCTCCTCATTTTCACTTCCTAACTTAGTTTCCTTCGTTTCTTCTTCATTAAATGGAGACAACTTCAATGTAATGAACCTTGCCCTTTTTGAGGCACTCGTGACCTAGTTCCCAAGGGTCTTTGCTTGAAAAACATAGTTTCTTCCTCCACAACTCATTCTTTGTCTCCTCATCCATGTTTTCCTTTTTAGGCCAATCCTTTCGAAAGGGTTTCTTGTCTTTCTTTAGTGGGAATGCCTAAGGCTGGAATTTATTTTTAGGTGTGGAAAACTCCATATTTCTTGCCCTTTTTATTGTATATTATAAAGAAGGTGGGTCAAATTCCTTCACCCAACTCCTAAGTGGTTAAGTTAATCCTTCGATAAAAAGAACAAATCTTCTCTTTGATACATTAGGAACCATTGCCTAATGCCTCTAAAGTTCATACACATAACTATCAATTGAGCCATACTGCTTCAACTGTGCTAGCTCCCTAAAATGTAGTTTTGCATCTGTAATGTCCCCTTTTTCACGAGCATCAGAGTTGGGGGATTAGCCTATTTTCCTGACCCTCGTAGGCTAATAGTTCTGGATAGAGGGTTTCTTGGACGGGCACTTGGTCGTCAGTTTGCAGTATGGGTCTTTGGAGTATGGTGACAGGGTGAATTGTTGCGTTTGGCAGGATACTTGTGCTTAAATTTATGATACTCACCTTCTATTTCACCATCCTCGGCCTAGGGACCACGTGTCTTTAAAAGGAAGGGGTCACTTTATATTTTTCAGTTACTATTCATTCATAAAGTGAAAAAAGAAATAACTTAAGTGAATAGTGCTCACTTTTATGAATAGTGTTTTTTAATGCAAAAACTTATAAATAGAAGGAAAATTTCGACCCTCTTCATGGATGAATGATTTTAGCTTGAAGAAACTTGGAAGTGTTGCTTTGGAAGAAGAAGGAGACTAGGGTTTCCTGATTTCTTGCAGTGGGTGAGCCTGGTGGGGCTTGGTTCTTCGTTTGGAGCTGCTTGAGGGTGTGAAACACCACCTTAAAGTTGCTGATCAGTTTTTGGTGGCTTCTTTTGGAGACACAAGTTGCTGTTCGCAGTTTATTTGAGCCATTTTCAAAAGGGTTTGGACTGCCATAGACTCCATTCACATTTGCACGAGAGTTGTTCGCTAGTGGAGCATTTTGGGATTGTTTTTTGGAAGCTACAGCCAGCTGCATTTCTTGAGGGTTTTAATCAACACATATTAAAAGAAACGCCTCTTCTAAGAGGCTGCTATCTTTCCTAAAGGGGGTGCCCTTATCCTAGAAGGCTTGCCAATCCGGATTTTGGTGGGAGAAGTTCGTCTTCCAAAAGTTGTGTGCACTTCTTTTGGGGGCGGGTACTGTAGCAAGTCACTATTCACAGTGATGTTTGGCTGTAAGTTAAAGTATGGTTTATGAAATACTTAGTTTCAAATCTGATGAAAACTATATGTTGTAAGCATCTTATTTTGTAATGAAGAAATAATATTTGGCCTCTAAATTGAGCAATGTACTTAAGTTGTTTCAGTAGCTTAGATTATTTGAAGCTTTCATTGTATGCATATGCTCTTTAGTACCATTTTAGTGTTATTAGCAAACAAACTCAGGAGCACAAAGAAGGCAAACACAAACTGAAACAAAATCAGATCTACGAAACTCAGTGGAAACAAATCAGCAGAGTGTTGGTACACTACAGGATCCTTCTTATCAAACTTGTCAATTAGTCTTTGGTTGAAATTTGCATAAGAATCAATTAGACTATGCCCTTGTGTCACCATCTCATGGTACCACCACTTGTGAGCATCTCCTTCCAAATGAAGTGTGGCATATCTTATTGCTTCATTTTCAAACATTTTCAAACATGGGGTGTAGTGAGAAGCATGCATCTAATTTCTGGATCCACAAACATTTTGCATATTTATTAGAGCCATCAAAAGTGGGCATGGACAACTTGCCCAACCTTCATTGCAAGTCCTAATTGTGTGTACCCTTTTCCTTCTTGAGCCTATTCCTCAAGTTTAGTTGGCGAAAATCAGTCAATGACATAGTGGTATGAAATTCATCCCCTAATGATTGTTACTCATGCAAACAATCTAGATAACTCTCTACATCATTTTGTTGTTCCCCATTACCTTTTGAAATTTCCTCTCTGATTAAAAAAGTAGGCATCAATGGTCTTGTTGCTAATCCAATAACCGTTCTAGTGTTGTTATTAATTTGGTTGTTTGCAGAATTACTTGCTTCCCCATTGTTATTTTGATAAGCCTTAGGCATATTCATATTCTGCAACATCTGTGTCAATAAATTGGCCAACTGATGCTGTCCCCAACGAAGATCATTGAGTATCTGCTCTTTACTATTTCCTTTATTCCTTCTTTCCCTATCTACCATGATATCTTCTACTTATAATTCCACAAAAGGAAATCTTTCTTCTTGATTTTTCAAAAAATTATACTGCCCTGTTTGGAGATTCCTCTGATAATATGCAATGTCCCCGTTTTCCGAGTGATCATCCAGCAGGGCCATCTAGCCTATTTTATTTCCATAGGCTATGATCAGGCATTAGAACAGAGGAATAAAATAAAATAAATTATTTATAAAGTTTTCCAAATAAATTAAATCATAAGGATAGCTTTATTTTTAATTAATTTAATTAAAGTGACTAAAATAAAATAATATTCTAAAGTCGCTTTAGTAAATAAAAAGATTCTTCTAGAAGCTTTAAGGAGGTTAAATTAGATCTTTCTAGAAGATCTAGCTGAACCTTTAAAAAGAGATGAGAGCAAGTCATTTGGACATCTTGGTTTTGATATTTTCTATCAAAGAATTTTGGAGAGCTTGTGTTTGCAGGTTCAGTGTGCCCTAGGACAAAAACCCTTGGGTAGGACGGTTGTTTGGATGAAAATCGATTCAGCCTATCGGGTGGATTCATTTCAGAATTTATACTTGAGCTTATTTGATCAGTTTATGAAGGATTGGAGCTTCAAAGAATAAATTGTTGCAGGTTGACAATTTTAGAAATTTGTTAAGTCTTCATGGAAGACAAATTTCTAAATTTTTGAGAGGATTAAAGTCATGGACGCCTTTGTCTGAATTTTACATAAGCCGGGCGAAGGTTTTAATGAGACATTTCCAGACATAAGGATATACACCATAGCTGGTGTAAACCTGGACGAATTTGCAGAAGAAGTCAGACCCACTTCTGAGGGAAAATATTGCAGAATTCTAGGCAAATCTCAGAACAGTGACAGGCTGGGCGAGTAAGGGTTTAATGCCCCTTAGATGAGCATCTCTAATATCCTAATTTTGTTGCAACATTGAAGTTTCAGATCTGCCATTGCTGGCCACCAATGACATCCTCAGAAAAACATCGAAACTACATATGATTGTACCCTTGTTCGGGACTGCACTGTGTGAGTTACCTCAAAATTAATTTTGCCATATGTCTGCTGCTCAAGGATCTGCTAAAGGTCAGGAACAAACTCCCAAAAATCTTTGTAGTTTCTGAGTGTTGTTGCAAATAAATGTCTAAAAGTCAATGCAATATATTATTGATTTATTACTATATTGTTAGAAATTACTTATGTTTCAGTCCATAATTGTAATACATTTCATGCCAAAAACCCTTGCAAATCTGAATATAACAAAATTGCAAAAGAAAACTTCTTAACCTAAGGAAATATGCAAAGTGTTTGACAGAATGTGTATTAAGAGGAATGCATGATTTTGGTGAAATTATAGAGGGGTTCTTACAGTGGTATCAGAGCCACATTTCTACCAGCCTGAAGGGTTAATGAGCACTAGTGATAGAGCTAGAAGGTATTACAAAAGAGAGCAAAGAAGAAGGCAATTTCAGCTTATAGGTCCATATCCAGAAGAGGATACATTTTCAGTAGTACTTGCAGGAAGGCAGCTACTTACAACTGTAGCAGAGATTGAAACAATCAGTGGTTCAGAGAGTCCCCTTGGGATAGGGTTGAGAGAAGGTATGATGCTCAGAGTGTAGAAAACATATTGAATGACCTTGCACGAGGACAACAACAAATGATGCAACAATTTATACAGTCACAACAGCTGTTGATCACAACCATTGGGAAAATGTCACAAAACATGAATACTCTTAGGGTAAATCAGAATGATATAGGTGATGGTAGCAATGCATGTAATCACATTCCTAGGAGAGCTAGTTCAGGTGGTTTAGATAGACCATTTAGGCCTACATTCACACCTAGTGAAGAAGAAGCACCATAACTTGAGGAGGGGCAACCATTGGTTGATGAGGTGGTAGCCGTTTATGATGAGTACCATACACTTCCTCATGCGATTAGAAATGAGTTATCACTGGACCAATATATGAATCAACAAAAGGATAAGAGAAAACCACAACAGGATCAAAGATCAAGAACTCAACATAGGGAGTATTAGCATGCATTGAGAAAACTAACTCTTCCAAATTTTGATGGTAGAAGGAAGAGCATAACATGTGCTTGGATTCACAAGTTAGATACATTTTTGACACTTAAGCCATTGCCAAAAGAGGAAGCAATTAAGTTTGCAACCTTGCATTTGGAGGGAGCAGCGTATGATTGGTGGACAACAAGATAAAAGAGATCATTGAGGTCAACTAGAAACTAGCCCGAGAAAATAAGTTTCTTAATGATCTACGTGTTGGATTTCGCTAACACCTCATCACCTCGTTGACATAGGTAGGGAGGCGAGGCATGAGGTAGGGAATTAAAATGCCCTACTATCTATATGGTGCGTTGACACAAAGCATATCCCGGGTTAGAAAGGAAGAGCTCAACTTATCCTTTTTCATGCTTACTCTGCTACTAAGAATGGAGGGGGCTCAGGTTAAAGAAGGTAGGGGCCCATTAGCTTAATTTCCCAATTCTTGAGGTTGGTACCACGATTACTCTGTCGAATAAACCCACCCCCACTATAGATAGGCCCATTGTTACTTATAGCTCTCGGGAAAACCCTATCAAACCCTATGCATTCTCTATCGTAGATGTCTGATTGCCTTGAAACCAAGTAAACAAATTGCAAAACATCATGAAAATAGGTCATCAATGTTAGTTTTAGGATCAGATTTAACATAAAGCAGAAAATGTAACACATGAACAATAAACACAACACTTTTACCTTGGGAAAACCCTCCTACTCGAGGGAGAAAAACCCAGCAAAATATATCTCCAATATATTGAATGAATAAGAGCAGAAATCTGCTTACAAGTCTGGCCTTACTCAAGGATGGATTATTACAATGAATAATAGCATCACTCCTTGATGCAAAGTACAAATAAATATGCTTCCCCTTGAAGTTTGATCTACTGCAAAATGGAATGGCGAGCTTCTGCTGGAGGTGAGAATGAAGTGAATTGAATTGATGATTGAATGAATGAACACTACCTTGTATATATACCAAACTAGGCAACCTTTCATCTAGGTCGGCCTCTTTGCTTTAAATAACAAATATAAAATATCATTTGTTAACAAGGCCGACCTGCCTTGATAATTATTTATTAGCTTAATTTTTACTTAGGAGAAAAATATCTCCCTAAGCTACAAACACCAACAATCAAGAGCTTTTAACTGAGGAAAGAGAAATCACACGTAGCCAAAAAATCCAAACATCAATAGCAAACATGGAAGTTAGAGGATCTAAGCTAAAGGAACAATTTGAAGAGGCCAAGTCTTGGATATGACTGCGAAAAGAACCAACATAAAATCAAAGAGAACTCATAAAGAAACAAGTCAAATTGTAAACATGGTGAAAAAAGAGGCAAACATGATTGAGCTGCAAATATAATAACAAAAGGGTTGGAAGAACATCGGTCAGATGAGAACATTGGAAAGCTAATAAAAGACTTCTTAGTAGGTCAACTCTAGTGGATATGACACATCCAACAAGCAAGTTGTAATGTCCCCTTTTTTTTGAGTATTCAACTAGCAAGGTGTAATGTGCCTAGCGTTGATATAGGTGAATAACATAGATTTGCTAAACACAAAGTCTGGAAACATGCCAATCACAGATAATAGACAATGACAAAATATAGCAGACAACGACAAAAGTAATCTGAACACAGTATTCCTTACACATAACAAATCAAAGAAATTGCCCAACGGCCTTATATTCAATATTGGATCACAAGGAAACAATCATACATCAAATCGTGCTTGGTGCTAGTTATAGATTTTGTAAACATCAAGAAGCGTGGCCAAATTTGGCCGTCTGAACATAAGGAGCCTTGATCCACGAACAATTATATTCAGGATGAGTGTCCTGACGCAAACACCATACTTCGATCTTGGCTGTAGTCTTGAATGGCATTAGTTCCCAGTAGGCAGCCTCAGGATTGTTCGATCACAACAATGAATCGCAGATGATAAGAGGTGCAATCGGACTGGTAAGGTATGCGTCGACAGGACACGAGAAGATCTGATGAACATATATAGGGTTGCCTGTAGTGGAAGTGTGATGTCCAGATTGGAGCAATGTCGATCAATTCTGATATGATTTTTGTTGCCGGTTGTTGGGCTTGAATCTTAGGATGATGATGTCCTGTGAATGTTGAAGTGTATGGCGCGACCTGGTGGATCGGAAGCTTGGGTGATATGGCGTTGCAGAATAGTTGTGGACAAAGCCTGTGGCTTGGCCATGGAGGGTGCAATCGCAACCTTTGTGCAACACTAGAGGCCATTAAATTGAATTGCATGTGAATCTTTGTTCATCAGACTCCAATCACCAACCTGGTTGTGGACTCACAGAGGTTTTCATCCCCGTCAGACACTAGAATTGCGTTCTATCCAAATCATGATAATCCTTAGCAATTGATGAGCCATTATAAATACTGAAGGATAAGCCTCCGAAAAGCAGGTCAGCCCAGACCAATAATAAAATTTAAATATTATTCATTAATAATTTAAATTTATTATTTAATATTGTTTTATATATTATTATTATTTATGTGAATGCCTAATCTGCAATTAGCTAACAAGAGACAAACAAACAAGGTTAGTCATGTTAGAAACACAAATCTAGCATTCCCTATGAGATTCTTAGTAAAATCAAGATGAAAACATGAAAATGAAATCATAAGCAAACCAAATGAAATCATGTAATCAACTAGACAACTAAACCTTCATCCCATAGGGGGATTGGTGCTCCTTTGATGTGGAAAGAAGCCTTTTCCCAATCCCTTTGATAAGTTCCAATGATGTAGATGATTCAAAGTACCTAAGATGATGAAACAAGCTCAAAATATGATGAAAATGGTGAATGCTATGAGTGAAAATGCCTGTAGTAAGAATGCTTCAAATTGTGGATCCATATTGTGTAGAAGAAGCCTCTATTTATAGGAATCAAGGGTTAAAGAATGAAAGAAATTGGTGAATGTTGGATAAAAGGGGAGTAAATAGGAATGTGACACTTGTCACAATTCTATTGGATGAGGGTGGAGCACATTTTGTGGAATGTGTTGAGTAAAGGAGATGTAAGAGGAGTTAATGAAAATGGTTGAGGATTTGAAAGGTTGTAAGAATAAGTAAATGAATATGGTTGAGGATGTAAGAAGTAAATGATTTGTAAGAGGAGTTAATGAATGTGTAAGAGGTATTTATGGATGTGTAAAAGGCTTTTGGAGGGAAATTGAATGAATGGGTGGTTGGGAGGAATATTCCTAGGAATATGCCATTGTGAGGATAAATAAGGTAATTAGATAAATAGAAGAAATTAATTTCATGTGCAACTTGGTTAGTTGACCATGGGTTGATTTAACTTGAGGGGAGTTAAAAGATAGAGAAATGGGTAATGAGGATTAGAGAGTGATTTAGAGATAATTAATTCAGAATTAATTAATTTCAATGGGTTAGAGGATTGTGACATTTGATTTATTTAATCAAATGAGAGAAGTTGGTGGGATTTAATTAAATGATTTGATTTAATTAAATATGATGAACATTAGTCAGAAGAAAGGTGAATTAATCTAATAAATTTAATTATTTGATTAATAGTAGAAATTGATGAATTTAACTAAATAATGCTGATTATTTAATTAATTGGTTAGCCTGAAGTGATTTAGGAGGAAATGGTGTTAGTTAATCAGAATCAGATGTATAGTATCAATCAAGATTATTTAAGTGTCTACATTTTAATATTATTTTAAATTCTCCAAGTGTTTAAAAACACTGTTTAGTTTTCCCTCCAAAATTAAATCAGGTAATTTTGGGAACATGACAGTCCACCCCGCTCGGATGTTGCTTGCCCTCAAGCAACTTTAGACCTGGATCCTTGAATGCCTTTGCTCCTTCCCTCGTCCTCTTTGTTGCCTTAGTCAAAACGTCCTTAGGGCTTGCCTTGGAGAATCCTCACAAGATGACCTCTTCGCCTTGGAGAATCCTTGCAGGATAACCTCTTTCCTATCAGCTTTGAACTTCAATTCCAGAGTGTGATAGTTTGTTGTGTACTCCCCAAGCGAGTGCATCCATTGCACTCCCAAAACCTTATCTATCTCACCAATGCCAACTATGTAGAAATCATCTTGCATCTTGTGTCCTCCTATGGTCAACTCCATTTGTTGAATTCGACGATTGCATGGAATAGTGTAACCATCTGCGACGGTCACATTAAATCCGTCTAAATCTGCTGCCCTTAGGCCCATCTTAGCCACTGACCCTTCGTTGATGAAATTATGGGTGGCTCCACTATCTATTAATATTGTTTCCCTTCGTCCCTGTAAGTCCTCTAATGCGGAGGGAGTGATACCTAGGTGCTTCTGACAACGTTGCAAGAGTGCCTCCCAGTGTCTCAACGTGCACCTCATCATCAATAAGGTCTGCGAATTCACCTTCCCCTTCTTGAACATCATCAGCAGAGGTTACCTCGATATAGTCGATGTGTCCTTTTCCCCTACACCTGTGACCTCGTACCCAAGGTTCCTTGCAATGGTAGCACAATCCCTTTCTTCGCAACTCGTTATTGGAGACTTCCATCCCAAGAGATTATGGAGGTGGGGTCGTCGGTTGAGGAATAATCTCGTGGGGTGGCTTCTTTGGCTGTCCTATTGGCGCATTCTTGATCATAGGTTTATTCTTTATGGTGGAGTCCTCAAGGTTCAATGCCCTTCGAATAGCTTCTTCCAATGATGTCGGCTCTAAAGCTCTCACCAAACCACGGTAAGAGTCTGATAGCCCCTCAATGAAGAGGAACATGAGTCTCTTATTTGATACATCTGGAACCATAATAGCTAGCCTTTGAAATTCTGAAACATAATCATCCACTGTCCCAAGTTGCTTTACCCTTGTTAGATCTTGGAAGTACACCTTCGGGTCCTTTCTATCAAACCTCTCCATAAGCTTTTGTGTGAAATCAACATATGTAGTAACAAGGTCAAACCCCTGCTTCACAATACCATGGTGCCACCATTCATGAGCTACACCTTCCAAATGCAGAATGGTAAACTTGACAACTTCCTCTTCAGTCATAGGGTTGAGAGAGAAGTATGTATCTATCTTCTAGAACCACAAACGTGTAGTAATCTTTCCTAAACCATCAAATGTAGGGAGTGAAAGTTTGCTCAATTTGTACTAGAGGTCTTTATTGGTCCGTTGCGAATGTTGCCTTCCATCACTTCTAAATCCCTTCCTAGCATTATTGAACTGATTAGAGGGAATCTCTGCTTGGGTGATGGCGTCAAGCTTCATATAATCTTCCAAAATAATGTTAAAATCGGGCTGATTCCGCCCCTTGTGATGTCCCCGCTCTAGTCAGTTCTCGGGAACAGTGTGTCAGCCCTTTCTTGGACCCTCGTGGGCTAGCTGGATTGGTTAGAGGGTTAGTATTGTTTTCTGGAGGAGTTGATCGTTCTCGTTTCCAGAGCTTAGTGGTTGGTTCACAATAGGCCTTGGCAGTTCAGGAGTTGACAGCTTCTGACGGCACATAATTCTATGTAGTTTGGAGGAAGTTATGCTTATTTAAGTGATTTAAGTTATTAATTAACTTATTATATTTTATAAAGTCAAATTGACTTTATCCCTTTATATCACTTAAATATTCATAAAAAGGGTGATTTAAAATTAAATCACTTAATCATTTAAGTGGGCGCCAAATATTAAGTTCTTAACTATTGAAAAGGACTTAATATTATTTTAAAAGATTTAAATGATGTAAAAGGCATATCTTCTTGGAAATGCGTGCCTTTTTGGTATAAAGGCATTTTTGGCAATGAGAAAATCATTCATTGATTATTTCGACTTTGCCTTTGGTTTCCTTCTGTGCTTTCTCCTGTGATCAGGGTTTTGAGCAATCTTCCATTGGAGAACGATATCTCTTCAATGTTGAGCACTTTTGAGACTGTGAGAGACTAGTCGAATTTGTGCAAATGGTGAGAGCTTCATACAGAGGTTCTACATGCTTCAATCAGGGTTTATTTATTTAGTATTCAGTTGTTGGCAATAAGGAAGAAGGTTATTTCATCCAGAGTCGCCATCTTCAGCAGATTTGCAGCTACAGGTTGGATTCTTCAGAGACTTCATTGGGCCGTACCATGTGCATTGAAAATTGTGCCCTCTGTGAGAATGGCGTGTGAAGCCAAAAGTTAGGGCGCTTCCTTTTTTGCTCTTGTTTGGACTTCTTTGTGGGCGGCTATTGCTATTATATCATTGTATCTTGTTTCTGAGTTAGGAAAGTCCATACTGGAGGCTAGGCGTCCACATATGCCAGTTTTCACCATTCTTGGCTAGCAAGTTGGCTTACTTTTTTATATGAAATATCTGGAGACATTCTGGTATGTTTAGTACTTGTGATCTATTGGTTATTGTTAAATAATATCTTCTGCATTTACATTCTGTAGAAATTAGCTCCGTTTCTCGGTTTATGAGCTTTAATATGATGCGCCCCTTCTCTTCTGTCTATAAACTTTCTCTCTAAAAAACAATAAAATACATTAAGACTTAAGAAATCTTGGGGTTTGAGTTGAGAGCCAGCAGGGCTCATCACACCCCTCTCCTTCATGTGATGCCTCTGTCCTAGGCAAAAAAGTGGGTTGGGAGGGTCTGAGAGTCGATCCATTTGAGGTTCTGCTATGATTTCCCCCCCAAATTGTTTAGAATTACCCTCATCTGCATTATTAGGTCTTGATCTGATGTTGGTGATTGTAGTAGTGAGGGCCTGCATCATTTGCAACAGTGTTTGATTCACTTGAACTTGTTTCTGTAGAAAAGATTTGATCTCATTGCTTTGATTTGCCATCTTCTTCTTATCTCTGCCTCCTATTCCGCCGTCACTGTTCTAAGAGGATGCTTCAGTCTTCTTCCTCTCTCTCTCTCAATAGCCCTTAGCTCTCTTTGGCTCAATTGCATATAGATAGGATACGTCCACAGGAGGGTAGGAATGTGGCTCTGATACCACTGTAATGTGCCTAGCGTTGATATAGGTGAATAATACAGATCTGCTAAACACAAAGCTTGGAAATGTGCCAATCACAGATAATAGACAATGACAAAATATAGCACACATCGACAGAAGTAATCTAAACACAGTATTCCTTACACAACAAATCAAAGAAATCGCCCAACCGCCTTATATTCAATATCGAATCACAGGGAAACAATCATATATCGAATCGTTCTCAGTGCTAGTTACATATTTTGTAAACATCAAGAAGCAAGGCCAAAGCTAGTCGTCTGAACATAAGGAGCCTTGATCCGTGAACAATTACATTCAAGATGAGTATCCTGATGCAAACAACATACTCCGATCGTGGCTGTAGTCTTGAATGGCGTTAGTTCCCAGTAGGTAGCCTCAAGAATGTTCGATCACAACAATGAATCGTAGATGATAAGAGGTGCAATCAGACTGGCAAGGTATGCATCGACATGACACGAGAGGATTTGATGAACATATATAGGGCTACTCGTAGTGGAAGTGCGATGACCAGATTGGAGCAATGCCGATCAATTCTGATATGATTTTTGTTGCCGGTTGTTGGGCTTGAATCTTAGGATGGTGACATCTTGTGAATGTTGAAGGATATGGCGCGGCCTAGTGGATTAGAAGCTTGGGTGATATGGTGTTGTAGAATAGTCGTGGCTAGAGCCTGTGGCTTGGCCACAAAGGGTGCAATCGCAACCTTCGTCCAACACTAGAGGCTAGTAAACTGAACTACTTGTGAATCTCTGTTCATCAGACTCCAATCATCGACTTGGTCGTGGGCTCACAGAGGTTTTCGTCCCCATTAGACGCTAGAATTGCGTTCGATCCAAATTGTGATGATCCTTAGCAGCTGACGAACCATTATAAATACTGAAGGATAAGCCTCCCAAAAGTAGGTCGGCCCAGACCAATAATAAAATTTAAATATTATTCATTAATAATTTAAAATTATTATTTAATATTGTTTTAAATATTATTATTTAATATTATTTTAAATTCTCTGTGTTTAAAATCACTGTTTGGTTTTCCCTCCAAAATTAAATCAGGTAACTTTGGGAACATGACACAGGGTCATCTAGCTGATTTGATTCCCATTGGCTATGATTAGTCATTATAAGGGAATTAAATAAAATTAATTATTTATAAAGTTGTCCAACTAAATTAAATCATAGGGATAACTTTATTTTAAATTAATTTAATTAAAGTGGCTTAAATAAAAATAATAATAAATGTTAGAAAGTCACTTTATTAAATAAAGTGTTCTTCTAGAAGCTTTGAGGAGGTTACATTGGATTCTTCTAGAAGACTCAGCCGAGCCTTCAAAAGGAGAGGAGAACAAGTCTTTTGATCATCTTGGGTTTTGACATCTTCTATCAAATTTTCTTGGAGAGCTTGTATTTTTAGGTTCAGCGTGTCTTAGGATAAAAACCCTTGGGTAGGACGGTTATTTGTGTTAGAATTTAGTACATGACATAATATAATATAGTTAAATAAATAAATTAACATGTTAATGTTAATCTATTAAATAAAATTAGTTCAGGTAGTTATATTCCGGTGAATAGTTTTATATGGGAATAATGGCTTTATAATGCCAATTCTATGTAGTAGTTGAATGTGATTGATAGTATTTTGATTCGAGAGCAATCTCGTTTTTTCCCCTTTCATTTCAATATGGTATCAAAGCAAGTTTCTTCCCGGACCTCTCTCTGATCTCTTTCCATTCATTTGTTTTCCTCCAAAGCGGTGTTTACAATGGTACTGCAGTGAGAACCACGTGCGACTGCTATTGTTTTCTTCCATTCTTGCATTTGTCAACAGGTGAGCAATGTAGACCATGTGCAAAACCCTTTTGACTCCATCATTCATCTGCATTTCTTCTCTTTCTCTCCACTGTGTTCATTCTTGCCATTGTTTGACATTCCATTATGTTCATTGTTATCATCCCAATTTAATTTAAAAAAAAATTCCCAAATCTTATGCTAATGTGCTGGTAGCATATATATAATAGTTTTTCATTGGAAGCATTGAACTTCATTAGACTTGTTATCTTTATTTGAGTTTATTCTGAATGCACACATATCTTCTATGGGCATCGGGTATTGACATTGTCTATCTCTCTGAGTGCGTAACTACTGTTGGTGTATCAATAACGGTCTTGAAGAGTCACAAAGGTCCGCAGATATTTGATTCAAACTAATAGATTGCTTGTTTGTGGAGTATCTATACTATCAATCGAAAAGTTTGGCAACTTAGGGTACGCTGAAAAAAGCGAATAAGGTTAAAAAAATGCAGAAGGAAACTGGCTTACAATTCAAACGTTATATTCAGATTTTGGAGATTCAAAATAATGAGATCATGCAAGATATATATGGAAGTTTGACTCCATTTCAGCGTCTAAGTGTTGCACGATATCCCAACAGGCCTACTTGTCTTGAACATGTGCCAAACATTAGTGATAAGTGGCTGGAATTGCATGGAGATCGTTTTGGATATGATGATCCAGCTATTGTCACTAGTATTGTAAGCATTGATGGGGTAAGCTTCATGTTTATTGGACACTAGAAGGGCCGGAATACAAAGAAAAATATTCATCGGAACTTTGGCATGCCAACTCCGCATGGCTATAGAAAGGCTGTTCGTCAACGATCTATTCCGTTTGGAGCATCTGACTGTGTTTCTATTAAGTTAGGAGACACTATACTTTGTTTTTGGGAAGCAATAGAGCAAGCAATCTACTTTGATGCCTGTGTTATTGATGTCCAAAGAAAGTGGCATGATGTGGGATTTTTGGTTCAGTATGACCATGATCAAATAGAGAAAAGGGTGCCCTTGTGAAGAGTTTATTGGCGGCCAAAAATTTGAGTTAAACTGTTGTAATGCAAAAATTGAAGACATTTATTGTATGTTTTTGAGAAAAGCCATTTGGAGTAAGTTGGTGATATTATGTGTTTTGTATTGTCTACCATATAATTGTGAAAAGTGGTCCAAGATTTGTCAATATCCAGGCACATTATTGTGCAATTGTATGGACGGAGAATATGTGTACTAATTTCTAGTTTTCCTCTATGTTAGTACTAAGGGGGGGTGTTGGAATTTAGTACATGACATAATATAATATAGTTAAATAAATAAATTAACATGTTAATGTTAATTTATTAAATAAAATTAGTTCGGGTAGTTATATTCCCGTGAATAGTTTTATACAGGAATAATGGCTTTATAATGCCAATTCTATGTAATTGTTGAATGTGATTTGATAGTATTTTGATTTGAGAGCAATCTCGTTTTTTCCCCTTTCATTTCAATAGTTTGGATGAAAACCCACTCAGCCAAATTGGTGGATTACTTCAAAATTCACATTTGGACTTAATTGATGAGTTTTGAAGAATTGGGCTTCATGGAGTAAAATTGTACAGAATTTTGAAAGGTACAATCAATTTGCAGAAATTTGTAAAGTCTCCTTTGGAGATGAATTTCAGAGTCTAATGGAGAATATTTGCAAGGATATATTAGGTGAAATCAATTGTATTGGTGACAAACATTTTAGTTTATATCTACAAAGTTTTTATGCCAATCATAGCATGTGAATTTGAGCATATATTAGGTGGCAATAATTTTATAATGGATATAATTATCTCTGTTTATACTTGGTGAAATATATATATTTTTATTAGTAAGGTTTGAACCATCTTATCGCAGCCTTTGGAGATTTATCACAGTTATATTGGAGAATAGGTATCGGGTCTTCAGATAAGACGTAGAGCTGACATGGAGCTTCAGACCTCACCAACACTTATTCAGATAAGACAAAAATAAATAAATTTGCAAATAAAGACAAACAAAAAGAGACGCTAGTAAGGGAAACTTTGGAAATGGGTCGTTGCTCAGATTGAAGGCGATGTGGCTAGCTTAAGATTCGTGGGTAATTACTAAACCCAATCGCATCACTTGAAAAGTATTCGTGAAAGCCGTTCATATTAAAATGAGTCTCCACTTAAGGAAGAGCGATATTGAAGTTTAGTCGATGATATTCAAATATATCAGGAGCTATTTGTTAATAAGGTGCACAATATTAATATGTGGAAAGATTATAAGGAAGCCGTGGAGATTATCAAAGCCGCCTACTTTAAAGACAAAACAAGGCACCTGTATATATGTCGCAACACATATAGGCTGCAAAGGAGTTGACTGGGCGAATAGCAGGAGAAATTGGCAGATTAAGGAGCCGCAGAGGTTTTTGAAGGGGCCACAACTACATAAAAGATTGATAGTTTGTAGGTTAAGGCGTTGCGAATTGTTTTATACTAATCTTGGTCAGAGTGTAGTTTGGAAGTAATTTAATTAGGTCATATAATGATATTGCATTTGGAAGGAACAAACGATTTTAAATTTTGTGTGTTATATATAGTTTCAGTCCTGAGGAGTTACCTTATGTATGGCCTGAATATACATATGAATTGCAGTTGAAACTTATGATATTTTGTATGAATCCATTTATTTCAAATTGTTGTGTATTACAAGTATATTGTGTAATGTCCCCTTTTTTCCGAGATTTATATCTTTACAGTGGTTAGCCTACTATCTAGTTCTCATAGGCTAATGAGACGTTTAGGGGACCCTTCGAGGGTATTCAGGTTCATCAACAGGCTTGGGTATCCATCCTAGCGTATACAACTCAGTGATTTAGTATTTTGGTTGATAGGCCTTACAGAGGTAGTTCTGGAGTACAATGTTCACACTTACTATTTATAGTAAGTTATACTAGGATCAGTGGTCACCATGCCAGCTATTGAAAATTGTGCTTGGATCACTCTCAAGGGTTATTCTCAGATTATTATTGAGAGTTGGCAATATAATTAAGTTATTAAAGTCAAATTACTCTAATAATATTAATTATTAAAGCGACTTTATAATTTAATGTTATAAAGTGACTTTTAATAAAGTAGCTTTATAATTTAGCATTATAAGGGAAATAAAGCGACTTTTAATAAAGTATTATTATTTTATGAAATATTTTATTAAAAGTCAATTATATTAAAAAGGCAGCAATTTAATATTATTTCAAAAGCCTAACTACTAAAGTTGGTGTTGGAAGTTGGGAGAAGGATAAAAAGCCAAAAGAAGTCATTTTTGAGCATTCATTGTTTACTTGCAAAAACTGGAGAGAGCTGAGCAACAGGTTTGCTGGTTTGAAGATTCAAGCTTTTTGAGGACGAAAACCCTCAAAGAGGACAATGTCTATAGGTGTGGAAGATCACCCAAGGGCATTTTGAGAGATAATTTCATAGAGAAATTATTACAGAGGTTCATCAATTTCTTGGAGATTATCATTTAGGGTTTTTATTGGGTTTTTAGAGGTTATTATTGGATTTCATTGAATTCAAAAGACTGACTGAAATCAAACATTTAGGGGAGAATCATACAGGGTTTTGGAGATTGCTGATGTTCTTTGTTGCTGATCAAACACTTTCAGATCTGCATTTTTGCATATTATGTAATCTGGATATGATTCTAAAGCAATTTTTAAGCCATAATCAGATCTGAGTAATTTATTGCATGCATTTGTTTGGAATTGATTTACTTTGCAAATATCTATATTTTCTGTATTTCCTGGCAATAACCCAGATCGGAGGGGGTTATTATATATTGTGGTTTCAATAGAAATTTGCAAGCATTGGTTTATTTCAACCTACATATACAGAAGATAAATCGCTTCATATCAAACCATTTAAACAGTTTGACACAATGTTTGCATTGTCAAACTAGTTAAATCGGAAATATCTGGTTCAAAGGGGTAAGGGTCTTTACACAAGTGAAACCAAAATAATGGTAAAGGGAGGAAGGCATAGGAATATAAGAGTTATCTTGAGAAACATAGAAGATGAGAAGAAATTATTAAGAAACAAGAGATTTCTCAAGGCACACAATTTTACAAAAACTAAGATTTAACCCAAGTACAGCTAGAAGAAAGAAGAAAGGAATGCGAAAAAGTAGTAACAGCAAGAGATGCGGGAAAAGAGGCATGATTATATAAGGGGAAAGCTCAGGTTCGTGATAAAACATTACACAGTAAATAGGAAGGTGCCTCTCCAAGAATACCTTACACTAGTAATCTGGAATTGTAAAGGCTATCCTTGGAGGAGAGGTGCTGGTGTATGGCCTATAGCAGAGCGAAAGGACATCATTGTCATTGTTGAAACACATGAACATGAGGGCTGCAAAGCAGTGAATTTTGAAGGTCAGAAGAAGGTTTCAGTTTGGAATAAATTAACAAAAAGTGGCAAAGGGCATGGTAGAGTGACACTTACAGAAAATAATCATGGGGAGGAATCATAAAAGTAGAAAAGGAAGATCCAAGTAATCAATACATATGGATAGAGATAATGGATAATGAATCAATGATTAGTCTTTCTGCATGCTACTTTGCACCCCGTGGTTCAAAATCATGTAAGAAAAAGAAATTGGAACTGTGAAGATTTGTAACAAGGCATAATGGGGAAGAGTAGTGATAAGATATTACAATTATGTTTCAAAGGAAACATATTAAGGGTTGTTGTCATCATAATTTCCTGCTTTAGGGCTGTTGTCATCACCATTTCCAGCTGCTACATTACATCATTTGTAGCTATGCAAGCATTTTCAGTCGTAGGATTGAGTGATTTTCAGATTGTTGTTGCTATTGAAGTATTTTCAGTTATTGTATGGTTGTTTCCAGCTTCTATATTGCTGACATTGCTGATTTTTGCAAACGATTTTCAGTATTGCAGCTATTGTACCACTTTTAAATTGCCGATTTTTAGGATTTCTGATATTTGATTGCTGTAATCAATCATATACAGCCACATGTTTGCATATTTAAAGAGATTTTCCTTGTATTATGTTGTTTGTGAGGGGTTTTAGCCATTGGAGCACCATGTAACAAAAATCTCAGCCTTCACTTCACTTAACTTCAAATCTTTGATGTGTGTGATATTGCTTTCTCACAAACTTGTGAATGTTTTCTTGTTCAACTGCTTGGTGGAAAGATTAAGGAGAAAAAATCTCAAATATTCAAAGGTTAGTCTTTTATATTTTGTATCAATCTTGTAGTGCTTTTGATTTGAGTGTAACTGGAGTTTTTTTGATTCATTCATATGAAGAAGCACGAAGTTGACACAAGAGTGCCTTGATGACTTTGTCTTTTTCCAATACAACCCTTGCTTTGTCTCAAAAAAGGTGGAGGGCCCAATTATTTATTAAGTGATTGACTTGGATGACATCAATCCATATTGAGATTGGACTACACCTTAAAAGAACTCCATGTTTAAAGAATATGAGATTGTCAAATTTGAGAGGCAAGTGGAGGAGGGTGTAGTAGAGGCAAAAGTAGGAGGTGTTGAATTGGAGAAGGTCATGATTGAGGGTGAGTGTGGTCTTGAGGAGTTGTCACTTTCTGGTTTGACGGCAGAATTGGTGCTGTAATTGACACAGAGGTGTAGGACCCCAACCATCACTAGGATGTATATAGGGAAGAGAAAAATGTCAAATGTTGTAGTTTGAATTAAATTGTAACTTTTGATGATGATTTTCAATCTTCATTACATTCATATCATTTTATTGGCTGTTGTATAATTGTATTCACATGTTGATGCAATATTGTACTATTTTTTATTCATATAGAAAACACTTCCCCAACATTTAATAGACTCATTTCATGTGTTTTGTAATTGTATTTTGCATGAAATTTATGTTTTTCTAATGAATTTAACTATATTTTGATTAATTTGACGAGTCTTTAAGTTCAAGTCAAAATTGGGTATATTGAGTATTGTCGAGTCATGAGTTTTGAAAACTTGGTCATACCATAGGAAGAAGAATAAGCACTAGAACTTCCATATTTGATACTTGAGATTGGAGCACCCCAAGACTACTAATGGAACAATTTTAGAAACTCATTTTGACATGAGAGCATTGTAGAATTGGAGTCTTTAATATGATCAGTTAGAACAAGCATTTGAAAGTGTATTTTTTAGGAGAGGGTTGCTATAGAGTGGTCAGACACATCTAGTGCCAAATTTCAATTAATATGCCATTAATTATTCTGGGTTTGGTTTCTATTCCACTCTAAACTATTTTCTTTGGTATAAGTAAATTTCTTATATGCATATGGTAATAAGGTAACCTAGCTTTTATTTTCAGTTGCAAAGAAGCATATGCTGGTTTAAAATTTGCTCATATGGTATTGGCTTAGGTTCATGGAGGATAAGTTATGTATGATGTGCCTCTGCATATTCTATTATAATATTATCTATATTGAACTGCTGTATTGGCTAAATTATAGTTTAATAGTAACATTCCCAATTTGGTTGCACTCTCATTAGTGCAATATAACTCGTGTGATTATCTTTATTACCAGCATTTCTTATGGTGGCCATTGATTTGGTATTGTCAAAGTTATCAAGCATACATTTATTTTTTTCAATCGTTTCTAACATTATTCATTGTGCCTGCATGTAATATGTTTTCTGAATGTTTCATACTTGATGCTTTAATTGTTGTATGCATATTTTGTCCACTAGGTAACTGAAGAGTGTTTGCATAAAGCAATAGCAATTTGTGGACCAGGAGTGGAGTTCAAGAATATTGGTCGAATAATAAAGTATGCATATTTGAAAGCATTATAGCCTTGGTGCTAATTGAATAAATAATGTTTTAAGTCATTTTTCTAGTTAAAATATATCATATATTCCATGTTATTTACTAAATATTTATGTCCTTGTATGGTAATTATTTAAATGCCTTGAATATAGCACTAGTTATTTTAATCTGAATTTAGTGAATGAGAACCCAACAAAGATAACGTAGATCCTTTACATTGCAAACTCAACTATCAAATATGCATGATTCTAGGTTAAAGTTGACCTCATGGAGTTTATTCTACATTGAAGATTCAATTTAAATGAAAAATCAACAACTGGATCAACTAAATTGCTCGTCCAAGGTGATAACATATAATCTCTTTCCATACGACTTTAGAAAAAATCCAACTGTAAATTTTGGTGATGGTATTGATTTGCACTAGAAGACAAACATAAATCCTTCAATTTTACTTGCATTGATCAATTTCTTGGGTTTACATGTAAAGGAACAACAAAAACCTAAGTTACTGGTTCGGGTTTGGGGATGAGAACCCGGTACGTGGGTACGTGAAATTTTTTTTAGGGGTTTGGGTACGTATGGGTACGTGTGTATATATATATATATGTATTATATATACAAAAAAATAAGAGAAATATACAGAATTGTAAAACTAAATCATTTCATAGTATGATACTTGATCATTGATCAATGCCAAATGCCAAAGATAAATATTAAATGCCAATTGATAGTTGAAAAATATTCAAATACGCCATATCAATGATATCAATTATGGAAATCATCACAATTACTGAATTACAAAATGTAGTTCATGAAAGTTGAAACATGATTCAATTTCAATGTTCATCAATCATCAAAAGGATTATCAAAAAATAATCGTGACTTGGATTTTCAGCGGCTTGAACTTCAAGATCATCATCATTTGAACCCAAAGCGGTTCCACTTCCAACACCATGTGGTATGTCATGATCATCATTATCTTCCACATCATCCATAGTGGCTCTAGCAAGATCCTGAATGGTTGCATCCAAGTCAGCAGACTCGGGTGCTACATCCCAAAGCTTTGCTGCCCCTTGCTTGTATTGAGGTTCCTTACGTGATAGAAGACGCAAATTGGAATGAATATACACCAAGTCTTCAGCTCTTTTTGCAGCCAACCGATTATGCTTCACTGAGTGGATAAAGGAGTATGTACTCCAATTCCGTTCAGCAGCAAAAGAGCTTGCAACCTAGAGAGAAAACCAACAAAATAAAAAATAAAAAATGCAAGATAAATTCAAGAATGTTAAGTGTTAAATTCTACAATACAAGTGGCAAAAATAAAAAAAACTTACTTGTGAGAGGATTTTGATTGCAAGAGGTTGGAGGTACATATAATCTTGACCATGGAGGTACCACCATGTAATAGCATCCATTTTGTATTGGTCTTTGACAAGAGAAGGGGTAAGATTTTTTCTTGAGATAAACATTCCAAATTCTTTCATAACACCTGTCTGCACTTTTGGATCAGTGAAGAGTCTATTAAATGTCCTCTTATACCCTCTAGCAACTTCAAGATCTCTATATGGCGGTATTCTCCCTGGGATAGAAAGTACTTCTCTAGTATAGTACCTTGGAGATAGGGCATATGCAAGGAGTTGCAATGGTGTTGTCATCTTGTTCCAACGATGAAGAACGATTGCTTCCACCCTTTTGTAAAGGGTGTCTTTAGGATCATTCTCTCTCTTTTGTATTTCAATTTTTATTTTCTCCAACATCGTGTCCATGCTATCATAGACATCCCCCAAGCATGGTTCATTTGTATCAGCAAACCGAAGCATAGACATGATAGGTTCGGTGAACTCCAATACATAATTCACACGATCCCACCAATTGTCATCCAAGATCAATGCCTTGACCTTTTGGGCCCTCTTTGAATTTGATTGTTTCCATATACCCCATTGGTTGCTAATAACCATTTGACTCAATGCCTCTTTCACCTTCACAAGTCGTCTCAGAACAATTGTGTGAGATGCAAATTGGGTCTCAGCAACCTAAGAACGTGTTAATAGTAAGTTAATAACACATTTAAAATATGTAAATTACTAAATAAGTAAAAAAAATATTTTATTCAATTATGTAAAACATGACATAAATGAAACTAAATAAATTAAATTTACCTTCAACAATTCCAATCTTGAAAAATTTCTGAAAATTGCTTGTGACATATGGTGGTTTGTCACAAACATCTGGATCTCCTTGGCCTCCTGGTATATTTCTTTCACCCACTCTATATGGTTTCCAATTGCTTGCATCACCAAATTGAGGGAGTGTACGGTGCAAGGTGTCCAAAAGATGTGCTCATATCTAGCCTCTACCAAAGTACACCTGCAGCCTTGCAAATTTTTGCATTGTCCGTAATTACTTGGACAACATTTTCATTACCCACCATCTCTATGGAGTCAATGAGAATCCTGGAAATGAACTCTGCATCTTTCACTTCCCCTTCACAGTCAACCGCCCCCAAAAACATTGCCCCCTTGGGGGACGACTTTAATAACTTTGATCAATGGACGGTTTTTGCAATCTTTCCATCCATCGGAAACAATAGATACACCTGTTTCAATCCAAGAATCTCTAATTGGTTTTAGTTGGGCTTCTAAAGATTTCTTCTCTTTTTGCAATAAGGTGGTACGCACCTTTTCATACCCAGGACTTGTGAAACCAGGAGGTACACTATTTATTGCTGACACCATGTCCCGCCAATATGGTGATCTCACCAAGTTGAATGGAAGACCATTGGCATAGAGGCAACGTGCAATTTTTTCTTCAGCAATATCTCTTGCCGCCATTTTAAATGCCCTCTCCAATGGACCTCTCTTGTGGGTGGTGATTTGTTGTTCATCTTCATCTTCCTCTTCCGTAGAGGGCATAGACAAGAAGGGATGTTTGGAGGCCCTAACTGTTTGAGAGGGTAATGTTGGTGTTTTTTTCTTTCCGGAAGAATAACCACTTTGTTTTCCTCTTGCAACCAATTTTTCAGCATCTTCTTGTTCTTTTATAAATCCAGCTATTTGTACAACAAACAACCCCTTTTTATTTGGGCCCTCACACATATTAGTCCCTTTACCACCAGGGCCCATAAAATGAAGTTTCACTCGGTAATAGGAGCTATTGTATTGTGCATTGCAAAAATTACATTTCCAAACAAACCCCCCACCTCTAGGAATTTGTGAAATTCTTGTGGTCTGTCTCCATAAATGAGATGCTTTATCAATTTAAAATTTTTGACTTCCCTCCCCACCCATTGAACTTTGACTACTGGCCATTGTTGTAATCTATAAAAAAAAATGAAAAAAAAAAATACTCGAAAAATTTCTTCACAAACTTGAAAAAATCCATGAAAAACTTGAAAAAATTCATCAAAAGACTAAAGAATAGGGTTTAAATGCATGCCTTAAACACTTAAATGTCCTTTGTGGAAACTATTTGGTTCTCCACAATCGATCTCCTTCGAATACAATCACCTCCCTTCAAAATGCCAAGATGGAGAGAAAATATGGTGAGAGCAAAATGAAATGTTTAAGTGTTAAAAGGCCTCATATTCGGTCGTTTTAGGGTTAGGAGAAAATAAATAAATAAATAAAATGTATTTTATGTGTTTTTGGGCCCAATTTTTAAGTGTTGGGCCATGGGTTCTCCTGGGTTCGCGTTTGATACGCCCGGGTCCGCGTACCATAGTGTTGGGTTCGCGCTGGGTGCGCACAGGGTGTGTGCCCAACACTGTGGGTTCGTCCGGGTGTGTGGGTGTGCGCACCTAGGCGAACCCACAGTGCCTGTGCGCACCCAACACGTACTCACAGACTCACCTGAACCGGGTTCGAGGCCTGTGGGTACGAACCCTGCAACACATCAGAAACTCATTTGAAGAAGTCACATAGTACAAATTTATTAGAAGCTAGACTTATGCTACATGCAAAACACTAGTGGAAATTTGGAATCATGCGAATGAATAATTAACGAGTAAACAGGATGAGTTAGTGACAAAAAAAAACAAGGAACAATTATTGGTGTAGATATTTTTTAAGGCAAACTAATTAACATATACATTAGATTACCTTAGTATGATAGGAGAAGCTTATTTTTTAATGCAACCTCTTGGGTGGACATCTTGTTTCTATTTTCATAGCTGGCTCAAGTGCTTTATGGTCCATATATTTCTATTTTTAGGTGAACCCTTGAATTGATCCTTATCATAGTTCCGATTTTACGATAATTTCCTGATCAGTTATTGTATGGA